>CM019744.1:0-600000 GCA_009761775.1 Ficus carica | reverse complement strand
ATAGGAAAATTGCTCTATTGGTTCTTGAATTATGCAGAGTTTTATTACGGTCCTTGATCTTTTTTCTTGATTAAAGTGTCCCTTAACTTTTAAAAATGATACAATTTGGCTATTTTTGTTAACTTCCGCTAAGAATAATATTGTCTTAAGAGTTTAGGAACATTTTCATGAGGGACAAAAAAAAAAAAAAAGAGGGACTAAAACGTAGGTGTACAACTTGGAGACCAGTAGAAATTTACCCAAAGAAAAAGGTACACTTTTTTTTTCCCCCAAAAATGAGAAATGGTCCAGGTAAAAGCTGGCTTCATGACCATCTTTATGGTTCTGCACACAGTGAGTGTACTTGCACTGTTACATGCTATTTTTATCATAATAATGTCATGTGAATACGATTCACAACTATTAAACCAAGTGTTCTATTCTGTAGCTGATTGTAATTATTATTATCATTTTTGATGGAAAATAAGGATTACAAAATGGAGAGACTAGAATTTCTAGATAAACCCGAGTTACTTACGGATATGTTGGAGGCACTTACCGATACCCTGAAGGCAATTGGATCATCATAAAAGGGTGACTTGAATCCAAAACTTTGTATAAAGAGAATGAACATCCACTTAATTCACTTAAACCACGTTGGCTCAGGAGTCGATTAACTTGATGCAACCAAATGTAAGCAACTCAGAGCTTTGGATGATTAAAGAAGCTATCCTGCATAAAACAAAAAATAATAATAATAATAATAATAAACAATATAAAACACAGTTCCAAACCTTTCATGAAGAAAACGAATGCCCAATCAACCTACTTAATCCACGTTGGCTCCGGAGCTGATTAACTTGATGCCATCAAATGTAAGCAACTCAGAGCTTTGGATGATTAAAGAAACTCTCTTTTTTAAAATAAAACAAAAACAAAAAAATAATGGAGATTTTAAGTAGTGAGAACCGAGGAGTTTAGTCTAGTCACTGGCAATCCCCACAAGTATTTTTGTGTCCTCTTGTTTCAAAGCTGCAAAGTCTGCTTTCCTTTTTTTTTTTTTTTTTTTTTTTTTTTTTGTCCGACAATTATAGAGCCATTAAATATGCCTTTGGCTACGAGATGGCCTTGGAAAGAGTTTTGGAAGATTTGGGATGTTGGTCTTAATTGCCAATATGTAAGAGGTGTACCGTGACTTTTTTTGGCTGCAGGTCCAATATATAGAACTTATTATTTAGTTGGGTCCTTTCAAGATAGGATTAAGGAAAACATCAAATGACACTAATTTAGAAATTATTATATTAATATGATATAAAAATTTAATATTAAATTAATATGATATAAAATTAAACTAAAATTAATTAAAATTTATATCATGTTGGTGAATAATAAGAAATTTATGTTATATTGATCAATAGATGCAAAAAAAAAAAAAATGATTGTTTAGGTCATTTTCTCATTATTATTATTATTATTATTATTATTATTCATTATTTTATACACTGTCGATAGATAATGAATTTTAACTATTATGTTAACTTCTTTGATGGTATAATGTATTAGTGTCTTTTTAAAAATTTACAACGCTCGACACAAAATTACTCCAGTCAAAAAATAGACCGTTGAAAATTAATCCAATGACTAAAACAATAACTCTTATTAATAATACAAAATAAGAGATTTGCAACAAATAAATTTGTTCTTTTTGGTAATGAAATGACGAATTTAAATTTGTAAATCAACTTTTTATACGGTTATGGACCCTCCCGTTTAATTATATTTTATTTTCAAATTAAATATACTATGCAAAATGTTATGCAATATTAAAAACTTCTAGTATAATGTTAATATTTAACTTAAATATCTTCTTCTCTTTTTATCTTTTATCTTTAAGTCTCAATGATTATTTATTTATTTCAATGTGTTTATGTATCCTGAAAATAATTATTTATTTGAACGTGGTATCTATAAGTATCCCAAATTCATGATGAAAACTCCTATCACATCACGCCAACTTAGTGGGTTAGCAACGCATGGAGACTGATTTTTCTCCACGAGGTGAGTTAGTTAAAAAGCTACCCAGACATATAGAAGAATTAAGAAAATTACCTAATAATCACTTTTTTTTTTTTCATTTATTAGTTAACATGACATATATTCATCAATTTTAGTTTAATTTTGTGTCATATAATTAGTCTAGTTTTTTTTTGTTTTTTTGTCATATTAATATAATGATCTCTAAATTTATGTCATTCAAGTGCTTTCCCCTATTGAATTTGACACATGATCATGTACATTCTTCTAATGGAGATTTGTGTTTAGTCATCACTTCCTCTTTTTTCTTTCTTAATACCCTAGCCATCGTTTCTTCAGTCCCCTAGCCTTATTTATATTTACTTTAATTCAAATTTCTTGATTTTATCAAACTTCAAATTTCTTACTATAATTCCAATGCTCGAACATGTGAAATGCGTTTGGTTCACAAGTTCAACTTCAACTAAACTGTACTTTTTCATCTCAATTTTTGTCTTTTTCTGAAAAGTCAACAAAATTTATAATTAATTTTTAAAAAGTCAACCAACTCAAACTTAAAAACTTCAACTCAAACCATTTTACCAAACGCACACTAAGCATAATAACAAAAATGAATGTGCTTCTAAAGTAATTGTTATAATTTAAAAAATTCTTGTTTATACATGTGGTTGCATATAAAATTTAAAAATAATTTCACACTTTGACTTTAACAGAAGATATAAAGTACAAATCTTGTGTTTCGATTTTATTAAAAATAAATTATTATTCTTATTTAAGCCTTTATTGGTATAAAATTATTGATTTGGAACTGTATTAAAGTGTCTTTGTAAATGGACGCCAGGTGCATCCCATGTTAGAAATATATGAAACACTATTCCCACATAAACCCATCATTATATTTTAAAAAAATATAAAAATAAAATAAAAAGGGTAAAAATTACTATTAGTGATTGATACAGCTTTAATTATTAACACGTGATGGGAGATTAATTCACATTTTGTCGTAGATCTCTCCTAATAGCCAAAGAAAAACTGCTTTATAATTTTTTAATAAGATTATTATTATTATTATTATTATTATTTTGGGGCCGAATGCATGGGTAACGTGGGATGGGTAGAGTGGGCGCACAGTTGTATGATTGGTATAGTTTGGCCGCAAAAGAATCTAATGATTACAGAATCTGCATTTCAATAGACAACGATTTATATCTTTGCTATTAATTTATTAATATATATTACTTTCTGTTAATATTGTTAAAAGTTTTAAATATAGCATGTTATATATCAACTTATAATACCAAATTAGTTAGTTGTTATATGATTTAAAAAATAAATAAATAAGTGACATTTGTCATACCTGTACAATTAGCAACTAAGAGACTCATTCCATAGATTACAATGATACATTTGATTATTGTACATTTTTAGAAAAAGAAAAAAGCTTTATCATTATTGATAAATACCCTTCTTTTTAATTGTTAGATTAAATTTTTAACATTTTCACACATAATTGAAAACTATTATATGTATAAATTTTTAATATAAACATTCCCAAATCAAGCTATTAAAAGATAAATATAGCTGTTAAAATTATAATACATAGTGACCATCAATAAAATGAAGAATAATTGACTCATATAGTCAATAAATTCTTTAAAAAATGAAGATTTTGATTCCTGTTTTTTTTTTTTTTACCGAGATGATCATAAACTTTTAAAATATTGACCATTATAATCATTTCCGTCAAATTCGGTTAATATCTAACTGAATAAAATGATATTTTAATAATTTACTAATAATTAATTTATAAAAATAAAAACAAAACTCATAAAAAATGAAAATTCATCATTCTCTCCTCTCCTCTCTTTCTTTCCCCCACCCCCCCCCCCCCCCCCCCAAATTGGCAAACCCAGATTGAGATTTTTTTGGGGTTGGGGAGGAAGGGGGCAAACCAAACCTAGATTGTGGGAGGGGGTGGGAGTAGCCGAAACCCAAATCAATGCGCAGTGGGGGGTGGAGACCCAGATCTGAACTAGGGCGCCAAAACCCATATCGGAATTGCAAAAGGAGGGGCCGAACCCATATTGCGGTGGCGGTGGGGGCACACCGGGGGGGGGGGTGGTAAAGGGAGGCGAGACCCAGATCGGAACCGCGAAAGGGGGGCTTTGGATTTGGTTTTCCTCAAATCGTGGATTGGGGGGGGGGAGGGGGGGGGGGGGGGGGATTGGTGTGCCTCCTTGGATTCGGTGTTGGGAGGTGGGTTCAGGGGTCGAGGCCCAAGCTTAGTGGCGGCACGGAGGGGCAACCCATATTGAGCATTTTTTTTTTTTTTGTTTTTTTTTTTTTGTTTGGGGGGGGGGGGGGGGGGGGACTGGATTGGGGTTTGGTAAGGGGGCCAGATCGGATCGGGCTTTTGGTAGAGGTTTTTTTTTAAGGGGCTCGTCCCCGGCTTCTATGTGGCCAACCGGCCGGGGGCGCAGGGGGAGGGGGGATCGCAGATCTGGCGTGAGGTGGGGTGGGTGGGCTCGCCGCCAGCTATAACTTTCTCTCTTCTTTTCTCTCCCCTCCCCCTCCAGCGACTCCCTCTCTCCCCCATTATCTCCGCCGGCTCCCTCTCTCTCCCCCTCTCTAGCAACTTCCTCCCTCTCCTCCAACTCCTTTATTCTCTCTTTGCTTATCTGGGTTTTTGTTTGGTTGCCCATAAATAATTTTTCTGATTTTGGTGTTCTGTGGTTTGAGATAAAATAAACAAAAGAAAAACTGAGGGAATATGTAAATGAATAAGGAAATAGAAAATTAAGAGGTATTTTGGTCTTTTTAGTACAAAAATTATAATTTGAGCAAAATTCTATTAGAAATTTAATGGTTTTGTATGAAAATGATTATGATGGTTAATATTTTAAGAGTTCAGGATCATATTGATAAAAAAATAAAAAATAAAACAGAAATCAAACCGTCACCTTAGAAAGAATTTATGGATCATTTAGGTTAATTATTCTAAAATCAAAACAAAATTCCTATCATAAATATTTTGATATTTATAAATGGTTAAATTTTCTATAATTTTATCCATGAAGGCTATAATCATTGTTAACAATCTATATTAGTTCTTATAATTATTCAGTGATTGAAAAATAAGATGTATGTATATCTGATATTAAAATACATTATAAATTTATCTGAAATTGAAATCTTTATGGTAGGACATTTTATTTTATCCATATAAACTGTTGTTTTAGTAATTAAATTATATTTTCAATGATCTGATTTATGATATGGGAGTGGTTTTAACGTAAACATTCATAAATCATATCGTTATTACTTAGTCCAATAATAAAAAAGCTGCTACTACTAGTAGTGATTAAAAAAGCAGTTAATTGCTGAAACATAGCCTTCTCATTGGCTTCTCTTTATTTTTGTCAATACTATTTTTCAGGAGAAGTGATAAAAAAAAATAAAAAAAAAAAAGGCTGAACAGTGGAAGAATGGAAATAATGTTTACTAAACTTTTTTTTTTTTTTTAGGTTACGTTTGCTGCATCTGTTTGAAATGAAAATTTTATATTTGAGTAGGTTAATTTTTTTAAAACTAGTTATAATTTTTATTAATTTTTCAGAAAAAAAAAAGAGATAAAATAAACAAATAGAATTTTTGGATTTGGACCTTGAAACCAAATGTGAGCTTAGAAAACTAATGGAAAATGAATTTGATTACTACTTTTTTTACTATTCACTGTATAAATAAGAATAGACATGTAATCTTACGAGATAAATCAACCACAATAATTTTCGGTAAAAGAAATTTAATCTTAGTAGACCCATAAAAACTGTCAAAAAATATAAAGACTCAAAGAAGCGGCTTAAAAGCAAAAATCGTTTTCGAATCTTAGGGGATGTTTGACATTACATCTCATTTTAAACTAAATTGTACTTTTTCATCATAGTTTTTGTCTTTTTCTGAAAAAAATTTTTATCTTTTCTGAAAAGTCAACAAAAATTACTATTAAAACTTAAAAATCTTAAACTAAACTCATTAACCAAACACCCCCTTAAAAGCTAAGCGGGTAAAAAGTCTAGAAACAGTAATTTCATAACTACAATTTACAGATCACTTTCTTTGATTTTTATTTTTATTTTTTTGAAAAAATCATGGACACATACAATAAAGACAGAGATCTTATTTGGTCTTTTTATTTCCCTTCTTTTGAGCAGTTCTATGTATTTTATTTGCTGAAAATTTTATTGTAATTTTTTCTCTTTATTGATAGATACTGCTATTTTTAATTATTGGATCAATTTTTTTAACAATATGAATTATCATTAAAAGCATATTTTTATATTGCGATGTTTATTTTTAACGGGGACACAAATCAAATTGTAAAAAAATAAAAATTAATTAATAATTATCATCACAACATTACTTATTAATAAAATTAAAATACAATTCATATGACAAATTTTGTGTAATTATTTATACCTTTTTTTTCTAAAGAAAACTCTTTTGGTAAGTAATTAAATTTTGTTTACAAGTTTCAACAAGCTAGTGATTTATAACACAACTTTTGGACATGACAACTAACATCACCATGGACTTAAAAATAAAATAAAAAAGTAAATTGTTTGATTAGTCTTTAAACTTTTAAATAAGTGAGAGTTTGGTCCTTTAATTTTATTTTTTTGGTAAAAATATCCCTGAACTCTTAAATTGGTGAGAGTTTTGTCCCTAATCTTTTTATTATTATTATTATTAAAATACCTTGCAACTCTTAAAAAATGTGTATTTTGGTCATTCCATTAATTTTTAAAGTAGAGTGATGTATGATGATGAAATGACATTGATGGAGGATGTCATCTCAATTTGCAGAAAATGACAAAGAACTTCATTTTTTGAACAAAAGTACTATATTACCTTAAAAATTCAGTAAGTTAAAAAAATCTCCAACCAAAAATAATCTTTTGTGAATTAAAAAAAAAAAACTCCAAATCATAAGTAATAAGAAAAAAAATAAATCTTCACAAATAGGCAAATGAAAGAAGGTTTTTATTTATTGTCTTTGACTAATTTGTCTCTTCACAATAAACAACATTTTTATTTATCTTTTATCATTCTTTTTCTTAGTTTTTAAAGATTTGTGATTTTTTTTTCAATTTATAAATATAGTTTTTGTTAGATATTGCTTTGAGTTTATTTATTTTTTAGCATAACATAATACTTTTGTTCAAAAATAAATATTTGTCATCATATTTTATTAGTCGAGGTGACCTTCCCCATTAATGTCATGCCATCATCATAACCCCACCTTAGTCTAAAATTTGACATGAGGATCAAAACACACCTTTTTTTAAGAGTTTAGTGGTATTTTAATAACAAAAATTATATTATAGATCAAAATCTCGTATACTTAAAAAGCTTAGGGGTATTTTTACTGAAAAATAAAATTTAGAGACTAAATTCTTACCTACTTAAAAATTCTGGGATCAATTTAATAATTAATCAAAAATAATAATAATAACATCACTGTATGAAATCATATGTATGCGTGAATGAGTCATCACAGTACCTGCTTTTTTTATTTTTTATTTTTTAAGATAAACAATATAACATACTTACATTTTGTTTATTTTATTCTTGATTTGTAACAGACAGTACTACCTTCTTTTGTCGTTTGGTAAGATATTAATATTATACATGGTTTCCACAGTTGACATTCTACGCTGCCTTAAGCCTTGTTTGGTAGGGGGGAAGGAAGAGAGAGATGCAGAGAGGCAAAGCTGATGAGAATTCAGCACCCAAAATAATAATAATAATAATAAAGAAGAATAGATAAGGCAGAAGATGTCATTTCCTTGTAGTGTTTGATATAAAATAATGACAATAATAATGGGATCTCCAGTCAAATTTTAATTCAAGTTAACTTAGTACAAATCAACATCCAAAAAATATTAGGTAAGTGGACATTGTACACGACAATCATAAAACAATTATAATGCAAAAACCAAAATGAATGAAAAGCAAAGTAGTAAGAGGTATCAACATCGAAATTTAGAGAAATTTGCCAGAATTGTGTTATGTCTTCTAAGTTTGGAGTTTTATTATGGATTATGGATTACAAGGTTACAGGAGATTTCTAATTTTGGCAAACTTTTGGTAGGGAAGAAGAAGAAGCTCCTCTAATGTGAGGGGTCTTCGTCTATTTATAGAGTAAAAGAAGTGGGTCTGAATTTATAGGGAAATAATAGGTAGTTCCCCACTTCCCTGGTAATTCGGAACGTGTGTTGGAATGTGAGCCATATTCAGTCATGGGCTTCACGGTTATCAAAGTAAAACATTCGTTATTTTTAGGTCATTTGGTGATATTGAGCCGTCGTTCGTTGGGTAATTAATCGAGTGTTGAACATTGTTGCCGTGGATTTAAGAGGGATCGAGAGGCCCACATCGAGCAATCGGGGTATTAGTGTTTGATGCTCGTTGGACTATAAGTCATTCGGTGAACTAAGAGACTTGGCAGTTTTGCGGGCTTAGAGAGGCTCATGGATTTAGTATCGATCGAACGACGAATTAGAGCTTGATGCTCGTTGGTCAGTTGTCACATGCCCAAGTGTCGAAAATTATGGGGAGACGAAGTCTGACTCCAGCATTAACTATTCCTATAAAGTTGTTAGGGAGAAAGAAAAAATATTTATATAGTTATCAATTTATTTGCATATGTTAAAGTAATTCAACTAAAATTGTATATATTACTGATACAACTGGGTTTATCAATAGGATCAACATAATTCAACCAAATATAAGGTTAAAAAACTGAATCGAAGTATCGAATCGAATTAACCGTAGACATAATTTTGCATTCTTTTAAAATGATACGTAATATTACATATTTGTTTCATCATAAATTGTGAAATTTAAAAGTTAAATCTATATCTTTATTTTTTGTATAACGCATAATAATATTTAACTTGCATTTGGACTTTAGGTTTTGAATCTAAAAATTTTAATTTAGTTTTTATTTTTTTTAATAGTGTACAAAAATTTTAACCAATTTTTAAAAAGTTATTTACTTTTAATTTAAAATTTTCATTCTACTTCAGTAAACCAAAACACATTTTTAGAGGGAGTTTGACTCTCACACTCAAACTTGAGGTTTAAACTTAAATTTTTGTTTTTTTTCTGAAATTTTTTTTATTTTTTCTGAAAAAGTTTTTTGTCTTTTCTAAAAAGTCAACAAAAATTACTATTCAAACTTAAAAATTTCAACTCAACTCAAACTCCAAACATCCCCTAATATAGTCTAAAAATAAAGCACAGATCAATATCTTTTTTTTTTTTATTTTTATTTTTTATTTTTTGTGGAAAGCGCATAACAATCTTGAATCATGAGCCAATGATAGACATGTGTATCATACTTTCCGAAAAAAGAAAGTATACATGTTTTTTTTTGAAATTTCATTTTATTTATCCCTTTTACATGGCCATTATCCATTGACATCTCAGCCTATTTTGCCTATTTGACTAAGAGTCAAAGTCAAACTGAAAATGCTTTCACTTTCCATTCAACCAGAAAGAGTACCTTAGGTTGCAAGAAAAAAAAAAAAAAACAAACAAAACAATTTGCTTCTGGCTTAAAAGTCAGAAACAATTCAAAAAAGTCTGGGGGAAAAAAAAAAAAAAAAATCATTTTTCTTTATCCTGGAGCAATTAAAACCACCAAAAAGTTGACGAAAATGACGGCAAAGCTCAACCCATTGGTTATCAAATTAGTGTCGTTCATATTTACCAACAAAAAAAATTATTGTCGTTCATAACCCATAATAGGAAAACTCTTCCCCAAAAAGAAAATAAAAATCAAAGAAGATTTTTAAGTAAGATATAAAAAAATATATCACGCATAAGATATAATTTGGAAGCATATTTTTATTAATATTTATTAAATTATTTAAAA
Organism: Ficus carica; assembly: GCA_009761775.1. Classification (NCBI taxonomy): domain Eukaryota; kingdom Viridiplantae; phylum Streptophyta; class Magnoliopsida; order Rosales; family Moraceae; genus Ficus; species Ficus carica. The sequence continues at coordinate 590,048 of CM019744.1, read as the reverse complement.
ATAATTTTTCATATTTCATGAATAAAATTATGTTTTTTTTAACTGTCATATAAATAGTAAATTTAATTTTTTTAAAACCATTTTAACTTGATATCGTTTTGATTAAAATGTAATGCTTAAAAATTGTTGGGGGCTGTGTCTCCTATGTATGGCTGTTTCATTTTTAATAAAGATAATATAATTTCATCATATATATATATATGTTAGTTGTCATTATTGTATTTCTGGTTTTGCTTTGTAATAACAAAGGAGTTTTCACACTTTCCAATTTTTGTTTGTGCATCTAATCCGTTTTAAGTTCTTTTTTGATGGTGTCGATTTCAGCGTACTGTCATATTTGTTTCTTTGCAATACATGTGGTTGGGTCGAAGTGTTACATGTTACCAAATCTCAATCCGATTTTATTTCTGTGTTTGATTTGTTTGAATTTTTTTTTCAGTGATGTCGATTTCAACGTCATGTTAAGTTTGTTTCAATGTACAGTAGTGGTTGGTCTTAATATTATAGGTTAAGAACTCCCAATCAATCTATTGCATTAGTCTTCTCAAAACGAGTCTAATATGTATCAAAAATCTTTTTCCTTATTGGCTATCGATGTATCTGATTTTTCTTGAGTTTTATTAAATTTTATTAATAACTTCAGTCTTGATTGAGGATTTTATCTCATGTATTATCCAGTCATTCACATTGATATTTATATTTTATGTTAATTGAACACAATTCCCCAAAAAGGCATGTAAAAAGCTCGTAAAAACGTTTTGTCCAATGGGTACAAATAATGTCCTACGTAACTGATAATTCTAACACAATTTCTTCAAATAAATAATGGTACAACGGTAAATAACTCAGAAAACAATGTCATTTTCATGTGGTTGGCACAAAGACAGAAAAGAAAAAAGAAAAAAAAAGAAAAAAAAGAAAAAAAAAAACACTCACATGTCTACCTCCACTTTGTTCTTACTCACTCTCTCACTCACTCACCCAACACTTGGCCCGATTTTTTTTATTTTCTTTTTCGCCTTTCTCTCTTCCTCTGTGTCTGGTAATAAAATACAGAGGAAATTGAAAAACCCAAAAAACTGAAAACCAAAACCAAAAAAAAAAAAAAAAAAAAAAAAAAAAAGTACATGGAGCATAATAGAATCTGAACAGGTTCTTTCTCTCTCTTCATTTCCTCTTTCTCTCTCTTCCTCTCTCTACCTGTTTGGCAATGGGGTTTTGATGAGAAATCCCAAATCTCGGAGAGAATTCATTGCTACATATTAATGGCGGCTCCGGGTTTGACCTCGGAGCAAGCAGTGCCGGAGGTGTTTCCATGGCTGAAAACCCTACCCCAAGCTCCCGAGTACCACCCGACTCTGGCCGAGTTCCAAGATCCGATTTCCTACATATTCAAGATCGAGAAGGAGGCTTCCAAGTACGGAATCTGCAAAATCGTCCCTCCGGTCCCTCCCTCGGCGAAGAAGACTGTAATTGCCAACCTCAACAGGTCGCTCGCCGCCCGCAATGGCGGCTTTGACGGCTCGAATCCGAAGAGTCCTCCCACATTCACCACTCGGCAGCAGCAGATCGGGTTTTGCCCTAGGAAACCCCGCCCGGTGCAGCGGCCAGTGTGGCAGAGCGGCGAGAACTACACTTTCCAGCAGTTCGAGGCCAAGGCCAAGGGTTTCGAGAGGAGTTTCTTCAAGAGGTGCTCGAAGAGAGGCGGAGGAGCAGAAAGGCTTTCGCCTCTGGAAATCGAGACCATGTACTGGAAGGCCACCGTCGACAAGCCGTTCTCCGTCGAGTACGCCAACGACATGCCGGGCTCGGCCTTCGTGCCGGTGAGCGCCAAGCGGAGCAGGGAGGCAGGGGAGAGCGCGACCTTGGGCGAAACCGCGTGGAACATGAGGGCGGTTTCTAGGGCTAAAGGTTCACTGTTGAGGTTCATGAAGGAGGAGATTCCGGGGGTTACCTCGCCGATGGTGTATGTGGCTATGATGTTCAGCTGGTTCGCTTGGCATGTGGAGGACCATGACTTGCACAGCTTGAATTACCTGCATATGGGAGCCGGGAAGACGTGGTACGGCGTGCCGAGAGAAGCCGCCGTCGCGTTCGAGGAGGTCGTCAGAGTTCATGGCTATGGAGGAGAGATCAACCCTCTCGGTGAGTTTCAGCTCACGACTGTTATTGAATTGTATTGAATCCATGATTTTAGCTTCCCCTGTTTTAACTTTGTAAAGTGTTCTGTTTCAAAAATGGTGTTAAATACCCAGATAATTTAGTTCTATTGGACACCGTTGAAATGAATTTGTCATGTTTTGGAAGTGAAAGAGCGAGAAGATTACCCGTTTGGATTGATAACTGAAACAGATAAGACATCTAGAATTAAGTTGCAAAAGAGTGTATCTTTACAATACTTCGTATGTTTTTGATTTTCGTAGTATTTGATGTTTCAACAATGACTACGAGCTCTAGGCAAACAAATATGCAAAAGGTGAAGTTTAGTTTTTGTCAGAAATGTGTAGGGGGATATAATGTTGGAGGTTGAAGTATCATTTTGTATGTATGACAGGAATGTATTGCAGGAGTGACACAGTTCCTCTAATCCTCTGTCCGCTTTACTTTTGATCTAAAGTAAAACTTGATAGTTTCACTTATTGAAAGAGAATATAGTGTATGGCCATGAATGTTAATCCACATTTGCTTGACATGGAGAGAATTGTGAAGAATTTAGGCTAAAAAAAATGTTTTCTCCATATTGCTCTGAGAGGGTTTTATGGATCTATTTTTTAATTTAGTGTAAGAAAACAGAGGTTATAACTGCTCTGTTATTGTCATGCTTTTTTCTCAATCCCTCCTTAGCCCCTAACCTTTGATTTCTTTTTTCTTCGATCAGTCACTTTTTCTGTTCTTGGTGAGAAGACAACGGTGATGTCACCTGAGGTATTTCTTAGTGCAGGGGTTCCGTGCTGCAGGTAATTTTGCATTGCTATTCTAGTTCTGACTTTCCTCTTGACCTGTTTCCAATGAGGCATGCACTATCTTTCTGTGTTCTTACTTCTTTTACTGCTTTTCAATTAGGCTAGTGCAAAATCCTGGTGAATTTGTTGTCACTTTCCCAAGAGCCTATCATACTGGGTTCAGTCATGGTGAGACCTTTTAATTTCAATTTGGCACTTTAAAACTTTTGTTGTCCTATCGCAAGAGCTATTTTAACAATTTGAACACTTTTATTAGGATTCAATTGCGGGGAAGCAGCTAATATTGCAACCCCTGAATGGCTGAGGGTTGCTAAAGATGCTGCTATCCGACGAGCTTCAATTAACTATCCTCCAATGGTGTCTCACTTCCAGTTACTTTACGATCTTGCTCTTGCGTTGTGTTCAAGGTGTGTTAAACAATCTTCCTGCCCTATAATCAAGTATAAGATGAGTTTTTTGTATGTGCTAACCTCCATTTTCTTGTTCTCTATGCAGAATACCTGCGAGCATCGGTTCTGAGCCACGGAGTTCCAGATTAAAAGATAAGAAAAAGGGTGAAGGGGAAACAGTGGTGAAAGAGTTATTTGTCCAGAATGTATTACAGAATAATGACCTACTTCATGTTCTTGGAAACGGGTCTCCCATTGTACTTCTTCCTAGGAGTTCTTCAGACATTTCCGTTTGTTCGAAATTGCGTGTTGGTTCCCAACTAAGGTTAAACTCCAGTTTGCCGCTTGCTTCATGCAATTCTAGGGAAGAAATGAAATCCTCAAGAAGTTTGATTTCTGATGATCTGATGATAGACAGAACGCAGGAGGTCGACCAAGTGAAAGATTTCTATTCAATGAAGGGAAAACTTGCTTCTTTATGTGAGGGGAGCTGGGTTCCCTCATTACGTGGATATAAAAGTATGTGTGCTTCAAATTCTAAGACTTCAAACATGAATGTTGAAGGGGAAAGCACTGTTGACAATGATGGGTTATCAGACCAGAGACTATTTTCTTGTGTCACCTGCGGGATTTTGAGTTTTGCATGTGTGGCCATAATTCAGCCAAGAGAGCCGGCGGCTAGATATCTGATGTCTGCTGATTGTAGTTTTTTTAATGATTGGGTTGTAAATGCGAGAGTAGCCAGTAACGTTTTCCCAGTTTCCAATGGGGATCCAACAGCATCAAAGCAGATTACCTATACAGGTTGGTTTTATATGGAAAGTCTTTTTCTATATCTGTTTGCATAAGATCTGGCATAATCATGCACTATAGATAGATTTCAGCTAAACTTTGAACTGGGCAAATATTGGCCATAAGTTTTTCCTTCCTCTTAAATTTCTCTCCCTCTCTACTTATCTTCGTCAATGTCTTGACGAGATAAAGATGATATCAATTCATTCCCTTGTTAATCTTATTTACTTGTCTTTGAGAAGCATCTTTGGATTAAGAATTACAAGGGTATTTATATTTTGTAGCAAAATACTCTTCTTTAACTTCTCTCATTTCAATAATTGCAAACTAGCACGACAGTTCCCTCGCTTCCGACATTTGTTAAAAGATTTTTAATGTCATATTCTTTACGAGTTAAGAACTTCGCTTACATTGTGTTTTAAATCAGGATGGATGGATAACAATGCGGCACTTGTTTTATCTGAAGACCCTGGTCAATCCATTAATTACAAAGTTCAGTTGGCAGATCAAACTTACGAAGCAGTTTCAAAAACAGAGAAACAAAAAGGTCCTTCTGCACTTGGCTTATTAGCTTTGAACTATGGAAATTCATCAGATTCAGAGGAAGATCAGGTCCAGGAAGATGTTTCAGTCGATGGCAATGAAGCTAATGTGTCCAATTGTTCTTTGGAAAGCAAATATCGTTGTGAGAGTTCCAGCCCCTCTTTCCGAAACTGTCAGGGTGATGCAGCTGGAGTTCATGGTCGCTCTCGTCCGGAACTTGATTCTGGGGATGACCTTGCTTTTCAAAATGCGGATTCGTATATGGAAAATGGGCATAATAATAGGGATGACATCAAGCATAGCAGTCATCAAAATTTTGACTGCTCTGTTGGTTATGGAACTAATAATGTTGCTCCTGCACAATCAAATGACTTGGTCGCTAATTTCAGGGATTGTATAAAAGTTTCACGGATGTGTTCCCCAGACACCTACGATGCGGAAGCAACGAGGTTTTGCAAAGCTGTAGCACCAAGGAATGATGAACACCCATTTGTTCCAATATGTGATGAAGACTCTTGTAGAATGCATGTCTTCTGTCTGGAGCATGCTGTAGAGGTAGAGCAGCAACTTCGTCAAATAGGGGGTGTTGATATACTACTCCTTTGTCATCCAGGTGCGTTGTTGTGCTACTGATGCTTCGATAAAACTTGAATGCATTTTTTTTTCTCTTTATATTATCTCCTTTTATTGCCTGTGAAAACTTTTTATGTATTGTTCGAGGGGGGGGAAAAAAACAATTGTATATGTGAACGTATTTGTATTGTCTCCTTTTTTCTTGGGTTGTATATATGAATAAAGTTTCTTCATCTTGATGGTTTCTTTAATTCACATGCTTTGTGTTTCCAAAATTTAATGTTGAGTAGCTTTACCAATGTACAGCTATGGGTTATTATAGCCGTCTAATCATTTTGGTTGTTCGTGGAAACACTAGCAGACTATCCAAAGATAGAGAGTGAAGCAAAGGCAATGGCTGAAGAACTGGGAATCAATCATCTCTGGAACGATAGTACATTCAGGGATGCCACCAAAAAGACGAGGACACGATCCAGGCAGCACTGGATTGTGAGGAAGCCATCCCTAAGAACAGGGACTGGGCTGTGAAGCTGGGAATCAATCTTTTCTATAGTGCCAATCTCAGCCGCTCTCCTCTGTATTGTAAGCAGATGCCATATAATTCTGTTATATACGATGCATTTGGTCGCAGTTCTCCAGCTAGCTCATCTGCAAGATCTGATGGATTTGAAAGGAAACCTGCCAAGCAAAAGAAGGTTGTCGCTGGAAAATGGTGTGGTAAGGTCTGGATGTCTAGTCAGGTTCATCCCTTTCTAGCGAAAAGGGATCCTGAAGAAGAAGAAGAACAGGAGAGAAGCTTCCATACTTGGGCAACACCAGATGAGAAGCTCGAGAGAAAATACGACGGTACACGTAACACTATGATTGCTAAAAAGTACGTAAGGAAGAGGAAAATGACAGCAGAGACTGCGTCAACCAAGAAAGCTAAATGTGTCAAGAGAGAAGATGCAGTTGTAGATAATTCAATGGATGATGATTCTCATGAGCACCATAGAAGGTCTCTCAGAAGCAAGCAAGATAAGAAATATAAACACGCTGAGATAGAAGATGAAGCTTGTGATGATTCACTGAATGATTATTCTCTTGGACAGCGTAGGAGGATCCCCAGAAGCAAACAACAGACGTATGTTGACAAAGATGACACAGGCTCGGATAATTCGTTAGGAGTTGATTTTCGTTACCAGCACAAAAAGACTCTTAGAAGCAAGCACGCCAAACGTACAGGAAGAGAAGACGTGGTTTCAGATGATTCCCTGGACAGTGATTCCCATCAACTTCGCGGGAGGGTTCATCGAATTAAGCAAGCCGAGCATACAGAAGAAGATGATGCGGTCTCAGATGACTCATTGGATAGTGACACACAGCTGCGTAGGCGTATTCCCAGAAGCAAGCAAGCCAAATTTTTGGAGAGAGAGGATTCAACTTCTGATTACTTTCATGGGAATGATTTACACAAGTTGCAGAGGAGGATTTCTAAGAGCAAGCAAGCCAAGTCCATCGAGAGAGAAGATGAAGATCTGTATGAAACATTGGAGGTTAATGCTTATAAATCGGCCAAGAGGAATCTCCGAAGGAAACCTTCAAAATCAGCGATGCAGCGGAAAATAAAGCAAGAGACCCCTTGCCATGTGAAGCAATCAACTGCTCGGCCTGTGAAACAAGAAAACCGGAATTTGAAGCCACAGACCCCACGGGTTAGAAATAGTCAATGTGAGGAGAACATATTAGGTTCATGTGCTGAAGAAGAGGTAGAAGGTGGACCTAGTACTCGCCTGAGAAAAAGAACCCCTAAGCCTCAAAAATCGACTGGAGCCAAACGGAGGGAGCAGCAACCCGTGAGTAGGAAAAGGGGAAGAATGCTCCAGTAGTGAAGGCTCAGGGCGGACTCAATGATGCAAAATTGAAGGACGAGGAAGGAGAATACATGTGTGACATTGAGGGATGCACCATGAGTTTTTCGGTGAAACAAGAACTTGTCCTGCATAAAAAGAACATTTGCCCGGTCAAGGGGTGTGGGAAGAAGTTCTTCTCGCACAAATATCTGGTGCAGCATCGTCGAGTCCACATGGATGACCGCCCTCTCAGGTGCCCATGGAAGGGTTGCAAGATGACATTTAAGTGGCCGTGGGCTCGGACCGAACACATAAGGGTTCACACAGGTGCTCGTCCTTATGTATGCGCTGAGCCAGACTGCGGGCAGACTTTCAGATTCGTGTCGGATTTCAGTCGCCACAAGCGGAAGACCGGCCATTCGGTAAAGAAAGCAAGATGAGTAATTTAGACAACGGAAGAGAAGCAGGTGTAATGTAACTTTGGCTAATGAATCTGTTGGTGAATTGACAAAGGGATAGGGTTAGGCTTAAGAGTTAGGGTTTTTATTTTTATTTTTATTTTTATTTTTTAATGTATTTGGTATTTTAGAATTAACAGTAAATTCTGATTTGCCCAGGGTCTTCATTGGACCCATTCATTCACTGCAAGAAGAGCAATTGCTTGGGATCTTGAAGAGATTCTTCCTCTAATGGAGATATCAGATGCTAATCTTTTGGTAGTTATTTGGGAAGTTAAAGCCCTCTAGCAACATTAACTTATTAGCATTTCAAACTAGAATTATCTACCCCCACCCCTTCTTTTTTTTTTTTTTCTTCTTCTTTTTTTTATGGGCTAAATTACACTAGTAACTCTCGATTAAAAATCCAAATTAAAAAAAGGTCATTTGCAATATATGCAAAACACTATGGAGAACAGTGCAATCACGTAAGTGAATGTTTGGATCGTCCTCTGAAGATTGTTTTTTAACATTATATAAAAAGTTTTTTTTTTTTTTAGTTTTCTCAGTGTTTTCTCTTACAATTCAAACGGATCATAAGTTCACCTAACACCACAAGTTTTTAACCCGTATAGTTTTTGACGTGAAAGACTTGTGCAACCTTACTCTCTTATGAATACACTTATATAATCTTACGCATTATAGCCCGTTTGACATCTCGTTTTTATCTATTTTTCAGAAATTTTTTTTTAATGTTTTCTCTCATGTAAATTTGTAACAGTATTTGAATGTCCGATCCAAATGGAGGGTTCATATCTAGAGCAATTATTTTTGTCCAAGGGAGTTTAATCTTATGAACACGTGCCAAAATTTTGTGGGTATAAATTATGAACACTCCTTTTCAGCACTTTTGTTTTACTTTTCCTCAGAAAAAATAGGGGCATGGAGAAGCATCAATTCGGGGGAATAGGCTTGAATAAAAATTAAACTATTGGAGATATGCATCTTTAGGGAGGAGCATAAAGATTTATGGTTTAAAATTAAAAAAAGTAAAAAGGCGTATAGTTTTTACAAGAGAAGAGGGCACAAAAACCAATAGCATGTTTGGTATGAATTAAAAAAGGAGCCAAGGAAAAAAGTAGAAGGATTACTTTTTTGGTAAATAAAAAGTAGAATGATTACTTAAGGAAGGGCAAGGGTTCATTTTGCCTGCATTGTGATGCAAATTATTGGGCACAGAATTTTCAGTCCTTCAGTCATGACCTTATGATGCCTTATTGGCTTGCATTGCATGCTCAAAAGCATTAACACAGTTTTACACATTGTTTTTCCTCCGACAAATTACTTCAAAAAAAAAAAAAAAATAAATAAATATAATAAAACATATGAGTTGAACAGAACAACGGTCAAGACTAGTACATTTGCGAAATTTTTTCCTTAACTTGTTTTTTTAGTCTATGTCATTCTCTTAGAATTCTATCATTCTAAATTTAAGATTTAACGAGAGAAAGTAACAACTGAAACATTATAATAAATAATGTGGTTGTGGACATAGCTTGTTTCTAACACATGATGCATTAGAGGCAGGAATACTATTTTTAGAGATTTGGCAAATGTATCATCTTTGTGAAAAATTTAAGCTTAATTTCCACATTATATTGATATATGTGAATAAATAGACTTTAAAAGTAATTTGCATCTTAATTAACACGGCATTGCTCCTAAAAAACTAAGGTTAGTGTCCACCAAAGAATAAAAGAAATTTAGAAATCTACCCGTTTTATATTTATGATTGCAAGTATAATCTAATGATAATTTTATACTTAATTTCACATGAGATATAAATTCTCAATTCTCCTTATGTCAAAATTCTATATACATACATACATACATATATATATATATATATATTTTTAAGCGACATTTAAAATAATTCTTCCAGGAAGAAAACGTGACCAAGTTGGAAAGAATTTAAAATGATTACTTCAAAAATTTTTTTTTTTTTAATTTCATTTAACACGTAGTGGTTGGAAAAGAAACACTCCCACGTATTATTCTTTGGTGTCCTGATTAATTGTGCTTCAGTTGATTTATTATAATTTATATACAGCCTGATCTTTTTGACAAAAGATGTTCCATGAAAGAAGCTTTTTAACTTCCAAATGAATAAGGAATACGATAATGCCATCCTCATATGTCCATTAAAAAGATGTCTTTGAAATCCTTAAAAAAGAATAAAAGAAAAAAAAAAAAAAATTGGCATAGAGGAGAAGGGATAAACGTGCAAGACCATATAAAACATGTATTTAGATTGAAAAAAAAAAACTAAAAAAAACTAAAAAAAAGTATTTCTTTCTTTCCTTTTTTTTTTCCCTGCAAAAATACATGTATGTCTTTTTTTCGCCTCAAAGAAATTATTTTTTCCCCTCTCTGAATTACCTGGAAAAAGAAAAGAAAGTGTATAACAAATTTTACAATATTATATTCCGTTCTTATATGATCTTATTACATTAGCACTAAGAAGTAATTTTCAAAGGTTTTACAAGAAATTCCCTAAAAAAAAAAGGTTAATTTTTCAATAAAACTTTCAATCTTTATTTAAAAAATGGTGTTTATTACTTATGCTCTTCAAATTTATTATTTTTAGCAACTTTTAAATTTTTTAGTTTTGACAATATATTTTCTAAACTTGTTAAATTATTGTAGGTATCCATGCATATGTACGAAAATGCCACGTATACCATTTATGAAAATGAAAAATCATATTTTCAGTTAAAATTTATTAAATTTAGTACAAATCCTACTACAAATCTTTCAAATTCAAGTTTTTAATTTAATGTAAAATCAATTAAATGAGAACCAAACTAGATATTTTATAACAATTTAATTCAAGATGTAAATTGTCAAATTAAAAGTTTAGAGGGTAAGTTCTCAAATAATGATAAATTTGGGAGGTATTAATGCTAAATATCTTTAAAAAAAAAACTTTTTTTTGTACCATTTTAAAGAATTTAGAGAGTTTTTAACTAAAAAAAATTAAGGACCAAGTGAGCAGTTTATCAATTTGAAATTATTCTCCTTTAAAAAAAATTTAAAATAATAATAAGGACAAAATTACTTTTTTAGTTCTTAAATTTTTAATCTTATGTAATTTTAGTCTTTGACTTTTTTTCATTATTAGAATTTCATTAAATTATTAAAATATTATTACAATAATATTTTTCTGTGAATTTTGGATGAAATCTATCAATAATTTGATAAAAGGTAATGTCAATTATGAATTTTATTATGGATTTTATTAAAAACTTAATAAAAATGACTACTGTAATAACGTTTTTATATTTTAAAAATGTCTTTATATTATAAAAATATTATTATAATAGTCATTTTTATTAATTTTTAGATAGAATTTATTAACAATTTAATCAAAAATAATACAAACTAAATAATATTTTAATAATTTAAGAATGTTTTAATTATACAAAAAAAATATAAAAAATATAAAAAAAATCAGAAACTAAAATTCCACACAACATTTTCCCCTGTCTCTCTCTCTCTCTCTCCCTCCCTCCCATTCTCTCTCCACTTTCTATTTCTCTTTTGCAAAGTAAAGTTAGGGTTTTGAAATGTGGAGGGAGAATGGAGCCCTCTGAAGAAATCTCCGTCCCCGAAATCCCCTCCGATCACCACCACCAAGCCGGCGCCGACCTAGGGTTTCCCCATTCCCCGTCTCCTCCTAATGGCGATCCCGATCCTGCAACTTCCGATCTCGAACCCTCCGCCGTGGACGCCGGAGGACTCTCCTATGAGCTCCGGCGTCTGGATTTGAAGGAGACCGAAGATCCTCTGAAACCGGATTCGGAAGATAAGGAAGAAGACGACGACGACGAAGAAGGAGGAGAAGGAAGGGACGAGAAGGATTTGAGCGGAGGAGAGATCGGGAATTGGGAGGAAGGCGAGAACGATTGGAGCGATAATGGCGAGAAAGGGGAAGAGAGCGATAGCAAGAACGGGAATGAGAGTGAGAATGATATTGGAGTTAAAAATGGCGTCGGTGAAGGGGAGAAGAAGAACGATGGTGTTGGTGGTAGAAAGTACCAGTATCCCGTGAGGCCTGAAGCCGAAGATTGTTCCTATTACCTCAAGACTGGGAATTGCAAGTTTGGATCCAATTGCAAGTTCAATCATCCAGTCCGACGGAAAAATAACCAGGTATTTCTCGTCTCCAATGTGTATTCATGTCATTATTGTCAGTTTTTCAGCCCCAAAAGTAGATTTTTTAGTCTATTTTTGTATGAAGATTGCTTTTTTTTTTTTTTTTTAATTTCAATTTTGTAGGAGGAATTTTGATTAATTTCCCATAATTTCTGTGTTGAGGAAATTCGGAGGTTATTTCTGTTAAAAGTTGCCTTTTTTTTTTATTTAAATAAAGTCATGCTCATGTTATTGAAGGCTGCTAAGGAGAAGGCAAAGGAACGGGAAGAGTCAACAGAGAGGACTGGCCAGTCAGAATGCAAGGTTTTTTCTTCTATAATTTATTAAAAAAAAAATGTTTGCAAATTGCAAATTATAGTTTTGATCAGATGTTTTAAATCCTTTGTGAATTTTTTTTGTTTTTTTGTTTTTTTTTTAATTATTAGCATTTATGACATGGATTTAGTATTCATAATTCATACAAATATGTTCCTGGTGTCATGAGAATATTTATCTCCTTTTCCGTTACCACGGATTAAACTAGAACGTGTTTCGTGGGCTAATGGCAGTTTTTGTGATGGTATAAATCTTGAGCTTCATGCAGTATTATCTGAGGCAGGGAGGATGTAAATTTGGAAAAGCATGTAAATATAACCACAGCAGAGGGAAGACTTCTGTAGCACTGGTTACGGAGTTTAACTTTGTTGGTCTGCCAATCCGACTGGTATAACTTCTCAGTCCGATGTCTGCGACTTTTTTTTTTATTTCTCTCTCTTTCCATCCCTCAGGAGTGTTATATATATATGTGTGTGTGTGTGTGTGTATATATATATATATATATATCTTCATTAATACTCAAGGTCAAAAGTTTTATGTGATACTTGCATTTTTGGTCATTTGGTATGGCATGTTGTCATAGGGGGAGAAAGAATGTCCATATTACATGCGAACTGGCTCCTGCAAGTATGGAACAAACTGCAGGTTTAATCACCCAGATCCTACAGATTCAGCCGGGGAGACTTCTGCTAAACATGGTAATGGCGGACCTGTTTCATTTCAAGGCACATCACAGTCAACTATACCATCTTGGTCTGTACCAAGACCACCATTGAATGAGACTGCTCCGGCTCCCTTTGTGCCAGTGATGATTCCACCAAATCAAGGGGTTCCTTCCCAAAATGCGGAATGGAATGGATATCAGGTACTTTCATAGCTTTCGCTATGCTTCCAGGTGTATTCATGCTCTATTATCATTATTATGATTTCCTAAACTGCTAGGTTTTGGGAACTAACATTTACATTCATCCTGCAACTGAGGTTTTTGGCAGGGATTTGAAGCAAGGAAGTTCTTTGATCTTGTTAATCTAGTATTCTTGTTACTTTGTATTGCCCTATTTTTCCTTTTGGCATACACACTATACCAGTTACTTTTTGTGCTCATCCGTTTACTGTTTTGGGTGGCCTCTGAAAATGACAGCACCTAGGAGTCCTTGTTGGTCTTAATTTTCAATTATCATTTTTCCATTTACAGTAATCAACAATTTCTTTTAATTGATTTCAGGTATAATATACGTCTAGTCTTCCAATCCATCAGTCTCCAAAACTCTATTAACCACATATTTTAGGCATTTGAGCTGTATGCATTTTTTTCTTGTTGATGCATGGTAGATAAAATGTAATTAGGAATAATTTGTTGACAATTCAAGGACACCTCAGGATTGAGGCAATCTCTGTATTAGGCAATTCTTAATATGGCTTTTTATGTTTATTATTATTATTTTTTTGGCTGGAAATATCCCTTTTTTTTTTGGCTGCACGGTAGGACATACTATTCCCTCTTTCCTGTGGCATAATTCTGCAAGGAAATATTTGAATGAAGATTTCAAGTCTATCAACTGCGTTCTCATGTTAGAACCACTATTGTCTTTTTAAGGGGTTCGGTTGATTGAAATTCAAGTCTTTTACTGTGATGCGATTGCATTTTAATTTGCATGCACATAAATGAATGATGTGATGAAGCGAAATATTCATTTCAAGCTACACTTTGTGGAGCTATTAGTTATATGTCGAAAGCAGCATGCTAATTTCGAATGGTATTTTCTTATTTAGGCTCCAGTGTATCTACCAGATAGGAACTTGCCTCCACCTCCTCCATACATCCCCGCAACTGAAACCAACATCTATCCACATTATCCACCCCAGAAACAAGTTGATGGATACCCGGAACGACCTGGCCAACCTGAGTGCAGTTACTTCTTAAAAACTGGGGATTGCAAGTTCAAATCTAACTGCAAATATCACCATCCGAAGAAAAGGGCTTCAGTGTCACCCCCATGTGCTCTTAGTGACAAAGGCTTGCCTTTGAGACCAGTAAGTTCACATTTCATAGCATGTCTAAGTTTTTTATGCACGAAATTTAAACCAATGATAAGTTTTCTCGTTGACCCCCAAAAAATTTCATTCAAAATCCAGGATCAGAACCCGTGCACGTATTACAGTCGCTACGGAATATGCAAATACGGACCGGGCTGTAAGTATGACCACTCGGTACAACCAAATTCAACTGCATCTGGAGTAGAAAATCAACCTCCCTACAGTAGCTCAGCAAGCATGGAAGGAACTGGAATAGCTAGGAATGGAAGCAGAGGCGAGACGACAATTCAGCAGTCGTAACAAGTTCTCTACACAAATTGCCTGCTAGATTAGTATTACCAAGGGATTGTAATTTCCTTCTTAAACTTTATTTTTTGTTTTTTGGTCTTTTTTTTTTTTTTTAAATGAACTGTTTCTGGTCCAACTGCCACAAGCTTTTTCAGAGAATGGCACTTTTTTTAAGTTTAAATATCCAGGCAATCCTGCTAAACAGGATGTGTAAATTATGGCTCTATTTATTCATGTCACTTTTACCGAGTTTACCAATATAAGTGGAATTGGTATATCCTCGTACCTTTTTAATTGCTTTTTTTAGTATCTGTGGCTTTTATATTGGTCTATTGAAAATTATTTAAGTACCCCGTCTCATGTAAAGCTACACTAGACAAATTCGTACATTTGTTTGGTTCTTTTCTTGGTGAATTGTTGAGTGAAATACTGGTCAACTAAGGAGACCTCATTTCTGTTGTTTCTTTTTCTTTTCTTTTTTTCCTTTCTTTCCGAAAAAAATTCTTATTTGATGTTTGAAAGAAAAGAAGCACCAGATCAAAGATAGCAAGAAAAAAAAATTTCTGGGACGAAAATTATGAAGTTGGAATTAGTCATACGTAAGGTGTTCTCTAGTAATTTAAAATGGTTTTTTCCCAATAAAATAGCGGCCCTACGAGAAAAGCCAGTTTAACCGTGATGTTGAACCAACTTGTAAAGATCCTGAGGTTGATCAAGCTGTAAACTTGATCAAACTATGTTGAAATACGTAGGGTCTTTCGAAATGAAATTATAAACATAGAGCGTTCTTGAAACATATAACATACATAGGAAGGTTTTAAGTACTTGTTTTTTTTTTTTTTTTTTTTTTGTTTTTTCTTTCCTTTAATAATATGGAGACCAAGACATATTAGTTTATGTAAATGATATTCTTTTCTTCGAACTTGGTATATGTAAATAATATCCATAAAAATAACTAACAATCATTACTAGAACCACTTTTATAGAGCTGAGAATTACAGGCATTTTAGCCCCAAATGTTAATCATCATCCATCATTCATCACATTCCTCACTGCATTCCAGTATGCTATAAAGTATAAGCAAATAACATAAATGCCTTAAGAATACAGAGTACATCAAATAAAAGGAATAGAATAAAACTAATATCATAGTTTTTGTTAGCTCCAAAGGATTTTCAGGCACACCAGATGAAACTCAGGCCCCAATATCAGCTGTATACAGTTTTTAAGCACCGCAGCAAAAACCATTTCTTCTGCATCGACATTGAGAGAATTAACAAAACAATAAAGTTTCGGAGACAGTAAACCAAATGGACAAATATTTCACAAAAAAGATCATTAGAGACACAACAAGTCATGTACCTTGGAATTATCATGTACTTTCTTCACAGCAACGTCGTTTTTTCGCGGAGTGGCGATCTTCACCACAGCTGCGGTTTTGGTCTTCTTCTCATCTCTGGCCTTGTAAATATCACAGTGAAGCCTTCTGCTGAGGCGGGGGGTTGTACATCCCACTCCCAAATTGAGGTAAGGACGACCCTATCTGGCTGTGGAAAAAATTACAAGCAAAAGATACGTTCCTAGGGTAATATTATGCTCCATTGTAGATAAGTTCAACCTAAAAAGGAAACACAAAACGTCATCCAAAAAAAAAAAAAACTTCTTAGTTAAATCTGATGTAATACGAGGGAAATCATTTACTTTTTGATGCTGATCGAAACAGCGCAAGACACAAGAGACATGGAGAACCTGAACATGAGATTGTGTATATATATATCTATATATGAAGACCACACGATCGTGTCTTATGGGAGTTAACCGCAGTAACGGGGGAATGATGAGAGGGCACGGGGAGGCGGAAAAGGACGCGAGCAGTGCGCAGAGGAAATGAGGAAATACTAGGGGAGAAAAGACTACAAAGTCAGGGGCGCAGGCAGAGTCAGCACGCGCACGCTGTGGAAGGGAATAGGAGGCAAGTTCGAAAGTATGGGGGTCAATAAAGGGAAACCATACAAAAGTTAATATCGCACGAGAGAGATTTGTGAATGGATAGCTGAAAGAATATTGAGAGAAAAGGAATTTCAGAAGAAAGAAAGACGTAAAATGCGGGGTAGTAAACGGGACACAATATATAATTGGCACAACAAAACTATACAAGACCTCAAATTCAAATGTATTAGTACACATTAATATCTCTCTTTCTCTCTTTTGGTTACAAGTATAACTTAGCGGTAATACCACATCTGACTCCATTTAAAGGTACAGAGTTCGAATCTTTGAATCCCCTTCCCCTAAGTTCAAAAAAGAAAAAAAAATATATATAATATTTTTTAGTTAATCATTTCCTTTTTTATGAGACTACATATTTGTCATGAAAAACGAATGTTTGAAAAGAATCCTCTAAGAAGCCTAAAAAAAACATCGCCTCTTTCACGTTATGATGCTTTTTAAAAGAATTGAAAGAAACCCAAAGAATCATATATATAATCTATATGTGTATATATTGCGTCAAGAAGGTTAAAATGTTTCATGTCCCAAATCAAAATCTTGTTTCCTTTCATTACAAAAATCTATAATTCATATATGTCCCTCTTCTTGAACAAGAAAATCGTCATGCAACAATAAACGCTATCACCATTAAAACATATATATATATATATATATATATATGCGTATATATACACCTATACAGATACGCATGTTGAATGCAAAATTCCAGAAGGAGAAAACGAAGGAAAAAAATCTCTTACGAGGCCATGACGAGGTCCGCAAGAGCTCGGACCGCGGGGTTGTTTGGACAGAGGGAATGTGAGGACAAACTGATTTACGAGAAGAAATCTTCAAGAGAGAGAAAGTTGAAGAAAGAAGAGAAGAGAGAAAATTGCGATTGTAAGGGGATTTATATATGCCTAATCTGGAGGCTTTGTTGTTTGATAATATTGTAGCTATTGTTGAGATCATCGCATGCAATGAATTAATGTAGCTACGTACGTTTTATTAAAAGATTATATAAATGCAATACACGTCGCTCAACCATATTAACTACTTTATAGTTTTTTTTTCCCTTGCATTACTCCCAGTATTTGATTGAAATAACAGAGACACCTACTTAACCGAAAAAAAAAGAAAGAAAGAAAAACTCCCTTTGGATTGTGTGTCCATTTCTTTAAAAGGATAATTTTTTTTATTTTAAAAGAGAAGTATTTTCATTTTGAGAATAAGATAGTGTTTGGATATATAAATTTTTTTTATTTTTTAAAACAAAAAGTTGTTTGAAATGAGAATAAAATAGTGTTGTAAATTATACATTGTGAGAAGATTCAAAAAATTTCATGTTCTTTTTTTAAAATGATATTGTACAAAATAAATTTAAAAATAAGATAGTTTTTCTTTTTTCAAAATGAGAGAATAATAAAAAAAATTGAGACAAATATTTTTTTATAACAATATTCTAATTTTGGAAAATAAACATGTCATCCAAACATAGGGTCAAGCATCCGCTGAGCAAAAAATTATAGAGTCTACTTCATTAGCCGACCGTGATGGAAAAGTCTATTTTAAACTGTTAATATTTTCTAATCTCAAAATATCCTCCCTTTGTTAGAAAATGTTTCTATTTTCGAAATGATATTTTTACACTTGTTTGTGGTTAAGTAATTATTACACAATTATACCTGTCTTTTGGACATTATATCTATACTAGTCTATAACACGTGCGTACTTATTTTGAGAAGAAAATTTATTTGGAAGAAAATTAAAATAATAAGTTAAAAAATAGACCCATTAAATAAAAAAAAAAAACAAAGGACCTGAAAATTTTTTAGAAAAAGAGGCATAAAAATATAAAAAAGATAAAAGGACTAAAATGAAAAAAAATTGACCAATACAAAAAAAAACTAAATTGTTGTAAAAAAAAAAAAAAAAAGACTTGAAAACCAAAAAAAAAAAAAAAAAATTTTAAAGGACGAAAAGTTAAATACAAAACATTTTCGTCCCCAAAATCGTTTTATGCTTGTACAGTTAAAAGATATTCTGCTTTTCTATATATAGCTATAAATTTATTAATTTTTTTTTTGTATTTTTGTTTCCCTCGTAACTCCTTTTGTCTTGAAAAAGAACAAAAATAATATCGATTTAGTTTTGAAAAACACTAGCACTCATCACATTATATAAAACCATTTGAATCATAAGTTTAAACTTACAATTCAAGTAGTAGTAAATCAAATTTTTATGAGAAAAAGCACCGTAGAAAAAAAATGTTAAAAAATGGGTTTAAACAGAATATCAAAGGAAGTCGAACTTCTCTAAATTCACCATTTAAGATTTTTAACAATAAAATGATACTAATTTAATAATTTTACTATTATGAAAAAGAAAAATAAAAAAGGAAACTCGGAAAGTCTTTATTAAAAAACAGCTAATTCTAAAATTTTAGGCCTAACAATTCAAATACCAAACTAAGTTTTTCAATAAAAACCAGCTATAATGTATTGCTCATAGTTTGAGAACTGAAAGTCACAATGTTAAGAGGATAAGAGAATAAAATTTTCAAAACAAAACCATATAATTCAGTGATTAAAATCAAATTTTGTTCTTCATGATCACCACTGGATTAGAGAGGGGGGGGAAAAAAAAGGGTCTAACAAGGGCCGCTAACCTAGTGAAAGAAGCACAATAATTTTCAGACTTCTGTAGTTAGTTGAGTTCACTTTATAGACTGCCATGCTTAGCACATTTTTAGTTGGAGTTTAAATTTTTTTTATTTGGTTAGTTAAGCAGCTATAGTTGTTTTGAATTCGCCATTTTTAGAGGAAACTTGCCAAAGAACTCAACAATCAAATCTCTACCGCAGAAGTTCCAATGAATCAATGTACAAATCGAACAAGTAAAATAGTTTTTTTTTTGGGTAAATTAGCAGATTGTATCGATCTGTGAGAGCTGTACACTTTATACATACACTGGGCTGATTACCGACTACAATGCTGTTGCAAAATAACATAATACAGTTGAGCAACTGTAAATAGATCACGGTACATCTATACCGACTTCCAATGTCGCCGTCGTAAGTTCGAATCTCCGTTAACTAACAGACTACATAACTAAAAAGCAAACAATTTGACCATTCTAGGTGCTGCGGGTATTCATCTCAACATAACCTTGTTTTGCTTCAACAAAACCGTTATACAGAATTTGCTGTTCTTAGTGACAAAGAATGAAAATTACCTTCGTGAGTACTTGACTTACAACAAGCCTGCTGAACTTTGATCATGTCACCGATTACTAGAAGTAGAGTTTGCAGTTCTCACGCGCTTTTTCTTGTTCTTCCAGAACTCATCTTTCTTTCCCTTCTTCTTCGCTTTCAACAATCCCATCTTGCTGTTAATTATACCGAGTATAGCGTTCTTATCCTTCTTGTTCTTTCTCGCAGCTTTCACATCCAAAATGGATCTAAGCTTCTCATAAGACCTGGCATCTGGAACTTGTCCACTTCTTACCATTGCTTGTGAAAGAAAAATGCTCTCTTGAAATCCCGAACCCGAACATAGGCGTAGATCATGGTTGAATAAGTAACCGAATCGGGTTTCAGATCGAGAACTGCCATTTCCTTCAACAGCTGTGGCAACTTCGAGTGTTGCCCTCCTCTTGCATACGCGTTCATCAGCATGTTGTATGTCATCACCGTTGGCTGCAAACCGATCTTCCCAAATTCAGATATCACATCTCTTGCTTCCATGTAGTGACCTAGTTTTGCAAATCCATCTATGAGAGTGTTGAATGTTATGCGAGTCCCTATGATCTTCTCCTTCATCATCATTTTCCAAATCTTCATCAACATTTGAGTATCACCAGCACGTCTAAAGGCATCCAATAAAGCAGTGTATGTTTCAATGGAGGGCTTTAATCTCTCCCTTTGCATGTTCTCAAATGCTATATAAGCTTTCTCGTGCCAACCAGTTACGGAGTAAGCATGGATAAGAGCTGTGTAAGAATGAGAAGTTGGATTTATTCCAACTTTCTTCATCCTCAAAAACGCATCTGCAGCCATGTCGCTCATCTTCTGCCTCGCATACGCACTAATTAGGCATGTATAAGATTTAGCATTTGGGTCTAACCCCAAATCCTGCATTTCCTCTAGAAGCTTCTCAACAACGTCGGCTGCGATCTTCTGCTGTATGCATTCATCAATATGTTAAACGTTGCCGACGTGGGCTTAATCCCTTTCAATTGCATCTCAACAAACAGGCCTTCTGCTTCCTCAACTTGGTTGGATTTACAGAAAGCATCCATTATTGTATTATACACAATCGCATTCGGAAACACTCCTTTCTTCGCCATTTCGATCTGGATGATAAGCGCTTCCCTATTGAGCCCCTCATCACAGAATGCCTTTATAAGAGCACCCAAACTTCTGGACTCCATTTCACACCTTTCCTGTTCATTCTCTCAAAAAACTCCCACGCTTCCTTTGCACTGCGGCCAGTTTTTCTCATTATAGTAATCATTATTGAACATGTCACGTGATCAGGACGTACATTATTTGCCTCCATTGACTCGTACACATTCCATGCATCATTGTACCTGAAAATAAATTGCTAGAATCAGCAATTTGGCAATCCACACTGGAAAAAAAAAAAAAAAAAACCACTCAAGAGCAAAAACTGTCCTAAAATTCTAGAGTGGGCAGCACCACACCCCATTATAGTGATTAGTGGCCACTAATCTCAACCTTACAATTTGAATCGGGTGGCACATATAGAGTAGGTCTACCATTGCAATTTAAAGAATTTTCTCACAAATGCACAGAGACTTTTAAATCCGATGGTCGGGATTTATGTCCCCTAGGAGGCCCTACGATGACGGCACTCCACCTAATTTTCCTCCACAAAAGAATGTCTCTTCCTATAAGTCTTACATATTTTTTAGTTACTCCCATGAATGTCCACAAGAAAAGTTTAACTCAACCATTTTCATGAATCTCTAAGCATTTCTTCATAAGCAAGCTCACGCCAAAACGTTCATACAGTAGACAAAGTCGTAAGCTTGAATGGAAACCAATATCCACAAGCACTAAAAAGAGTAAACAAGAAAAATTCTACCCAAAAAAAAAAAAAAAAAAAAAAAATCCATACCTTTTAGAGCACATGAGCCCAGAAATCGCAGCATTATAAACATGAACATCTCTAAACTCCCCCTTCATCGGCAAATTCTCAAACAAAACCATCAGCTTATCTCCCATTCCAGCTCTACCCAACAAAGGAAACAAAACCGAACAAGCCCGGGGAGTCACAAGCGAAGGTTCCTGCAAACCCATCCACTCAAAGAAGTAGAGACAAACCCATGAACAATCCCTCTTCGCCCATCGACCCCAATATATCCACACTCTCTTTCTCGCCAACTCTGCCTTCGAAACCCGCCAACGCCTCTCCCAGAGTCAAATTCTGCGGCAAATTCCTCGCGATTCGAAGAATTTCCCCCGCAATTCCCTCTAGAGTTTTCTCACCGGAATTCAAATTCTCCGAACCACCCGTTTGCTCAATTTGTTGTAGTTCTTCTTCTTCTTTTTCTATTTCGTCCATGAATTGCGAATCGGGAGCGAGATGCCATGAAGAGCGACGGTTCTTTTGGAGCGACAAACGGCCTTCTTGTTGAGGGTCTTGGGTTGTGGGGCGAGACTTGAAGAATCTGACAAGTGGGTCTTTTGGGTCTTCTTCTACAAATGGTTCTGAATCTTCCTGTTCTTCATTATCAAAAACTTCTTCTTCTTCGTCTTGTACTTCGTTTTCTTGGAGAAATGGGAGGAAAATGGGAGAAGAAGAAGATGGAGAAGAAGAACGGAGTGGACTAGGGAGAAGTAGAGAGAAGAGTGTCGGGGATTTAGAGAGAGAAAAGAGGTGAGGTTTGAAGAAATGGTGGCTATGGAGGCGAGTGGGAGTGGTGGGAAATGGAAGCGGGAGTTTTTGGTAAGTCAGAGCTGCCATTGTTGAGCTCGTCGTACTAGCACCATTCTGATACAGTGCATTTCTTTTATAGGGGAGTGAAGACAAACAATACGGCGTCGTTTTCATAAGTTAGATGATGGGCTGGCCCATTTTTGCCACTCATGGGCCAAATCGACTGAGAAATGAGAGAGAGATTCATGGTTATGAGTAATAGACTGGGATACCAGTAGCAGATGGAGCATAGAGTTTCACGGAAGCTAATAAATAAATAAATAAATAAATAAATAGCATAGTAACAAAACTGTTAAAATAAATAGTATAGTTATAGATAAATAAATTATTTAGCTACTAAATAGAATTAATTTATTTGTAAATATGCTATTTATTTCAACAATTTTTTTATAAATATGTTATTATTAATTTTTTAGCTTTCACGTATGGGAGGAGGGAAAAGGGCTATAAGCCTCAAGTAATAAAAAATAAAATAGCGTAAAACTTTTTAGGTGATGGTAAATAGCATATTCATGATAAATGATACATTTACAAAGCATATTCGCGATAAGATGATTTTAAAAAATATTCTTCTGAATAAATGTTTAGAGTAATTATCATATAATAGTTAGAGAAAATTATCTAAATAATCACATTTTTTCTTCTTCTGTTGACCAACATAACACAAACTCCTCAATCTTAACTAACATGATACAAATTTTAGTTTACTTTAGTTTAATTATGTGTCATATTAGTCTAATGTTACTTTTTTGTGTCATGTTGGTACAATGATCATTAAATTTGTGTCATTCAGTACTTTTCCCTCGTATTTATGATAAGTAATTTATTTACGAAGCATATTAACATGAAAATTACTTTAATTTTTTTTTTGTAAATAAACAATTTATCATAAACATAACTTATATAAGTATAAATATATTTGTTTTAACTTAAACTTATATAATAATTTAATTTTTTTTCGACGGTGTTTTCTCTAGCAAAAATTTAAATTTGAGTAAAATCTTTTATGTTCAAACCTATAAAACCAAACGTCAACTAGATGTATCAAGGGAAAGCAACGACCAAAAGAAAAAATAGTGGCCTCTGCTGTTTGTCTTTTGCTTTTTCTTTTCTCTTTTTTATTTCTCTCTTTTTTTTTTTTTTTTTTCCTTTTTATTAAATAAGGCGTCAGCTTACTTTAATGAATTTAATGAGAAAACTCATATGTTGCTTAACAGGATAAGAAGGGACTACTTTAATCTTCTTTTGATGTGAAGAACATAAAAGGGTCTCACTCGCTTAGGCACGATATATAAGATTGGATTACTTTGGACGATTATCCTTAAATCTATCACTATTGAACTATAACAAAAAAAGTTGTCTGTATATTATGCTATTCTTTCGTTAAAACTCATAATGCACGCAACGTTAGGCGTTTAATAAAGATAGGAATATATCTACCTTGATTTGCATTTCACTTTATAATAATCTCTTCTTCTTTTTTCTGATAAGGAAAAGTAAAAAGAATCCACTGACAACGGAGGACATAGGAATAAAAGAGCAAGGAATGATGTATGTTTTCACCACAAAATTACATCTCTCCCATTGCTAATTTGCTAGAAAAACCTTCAGAAATTCTCTCTGCTTTCTTTGAAGCTGTTTGACGCCGAACATGGCAGACATAATCCTCAGTCCTATTGCTGAACTGATCGTTGAGACCTTGGGTACTGCGGCTGTGCAAGAGATTAAGTCTCTTTGGGGTGTCAGAGATGATCTTGAGGGGCTTGAAAGCACCCTCTCAACCATCAGAGCTGTCCTTGTCGATGCGGAGAAGAAGCAGATCCGTGACAAGCATGTCAGAGTTTGGCTGCAGAAGCTGGAGGACGTGCTGAATGATGCTGATGACTTGGTGGATGAAGTCAACACAGAAGGCTTGAGACGGCAGTTGATGCATGGAAAGAAAATAAGGAAGAAGGTACGCACTTTCTTTTCGTCCAACAACCAACTTGTTTTCCGGCGTAAGATGGCACGAGAAATCAAAAATATTAGGGCGAGCCTAGACGCTATTTCAGCTGATAAGCAGCACTTTCATTTGGAGGTGGCTCACGAGATTCAACCGGAAAGAAATGCGAGGGAGACAGGCACTGAAGTAGATGAGGAGAATGTTGTTGGGAGGGAGAGTGAAAAAATGGAAATCCTAAAACGCTTAATGTCGTTGGAGGCCGAAACTGGGAGTA
This sequence comes from Ficus carica, assembly GCA_009761775.1. Lineage (NCBI taxonomy): Eukaryota > Viridiplantae > Streptophyta > Magnoliopsida > Rosales > Moraceae > Ficus > Ficus carica. The sequence goes on along the minus strand of CM019744.1, from coordinate 565,496 downwards.
GTAGTACTACCCGTAGGGAGAGAGTGTCCGTCATTCCCATCATTGGGATGGGAGGACTTGGAAAAACTACACTTGCTCAACTAGTTTACAATGATAAGGAGGTCGAAAAACACTTTAGCTTAAGACTTTGGGTCTGTGTATCTGACAACTTCGATAAGAATCCGCTTATTGAAAAAGTTGTCAAATCAATAACCAATGTGAGTACAACAGACCTCAGGATGCCAAAATTAGAGGAAACTGTCCGGGAGAACATTAATGGAAAACGATTCCTTCTCATACTTGATGATGTCTGGAACCAAGAGATCAATCAAGAATGGGAAAAGCTTAAGGGCTTGTTAGGAAAATATTGTGTCGAGGGCAGTAGAGTAATTGTCACCACTCGTCATGACATGGTTGCACAGTCCATGGGTGGCGTGCAACCATATTGTCATTTGGGACAACTAAATCCAGAGGATTCTTGGAATCTTTTCAAGAAAAAGGCTTTTGAGCGCGTTAAAGAGCCAACTGATCCCACCATCCTTGATATCGCACATAGGATAGTGGAAAAATGTAGTGGAGTTCCTCTTGCCATAAGTATGATAGGAAGTATGTTGTGCTTTAGAGATCCCAAAACGGAGTGGTCATCCTTCCTTAAAAAGGAGCTTTCAAACATCCCTCAAAAAGACAATGACATCTTACCAACACTTAGGTTGAGTTACGATTATCTTCCTTCGCATTTGAAGCCTTGCTTTGCCTATTGTAGTCTTTTTCCAAAAGATTATGAATTTGATGTCCACACACTTAGAACTCTTTGGATAGCACAAGGATTTATTAGGTCAGATCGAAGCCAAAGTCTGGAGGATACAGGTTACGAATATTTTAAGGATTTACTTTGTAGATCCTTCTTTCAAGAAGCTAAAAAAGATGAAGTACTGAACGTGGTAACAACATGCAAAATGCATGACCTAGTTCATGATCTTGCGATTCAAGTCGCAGGGGAGAAGTATGCAAAAATTGCTTCTTGTGAAGAGAATAATCTAAGGAACTCAGTTCGTCATGTTTCCATAGATTTTTCTTGTACATGGCCAAGGGAAACACCAAGGTCATGGCTTCAAGCACGAAGGCTTCGTTCCATTCTTTTCCTATCACATTATAATCGGATTAGATTTGAAAGAGGGTCAATCGGCAAGGAAATTATTTCAAATCCTAAGCTTCTGCGCATGTTAGATCTGCATGCTGTAGGAATTAAAACAGTGCCAGGTTCTATTAGTAAGTTGAAGCACTTGAGGTATCTTGATCTTTCTAAAAATCAGATAAAAACCCTACCTGCTTCTAATACAAAGCTAGTCAATCTGCAGACGTTGAAACTCAACGAGTGCTACAGTCTTAGTGAGCTACCAAGTGAAATTGAGAAACTAGTCAATTGCAGACGTTGAAACTCAACAAGTGCATTAGTCTTCGTGAGCTACCAAGTGAAATTGAGAAACTAGTCAATCTCAGGCATCTTGAGCTTGAGGGTTGTGATAAGATAACTCATATGCCAAGAGGACTGAACCAATTGACTAATCTTCAATCATTACCACTGGTTGTGTTGAGTGAGAATGGCCCAAAAAGCCCATGTCGTAATTTGGATGAACTAATGGGACTAAACAACTTGAAAGGAGAGCTCAAGATTAAAGGGATAAGAAGTGGGATGGCAACTACGGCTACGAAGTTGAGAGAAAATAATCGTCTTCGGTTTTTACATTTAATCTTCAAAACAGGCGACCACGATGCGTCAAAATGGAAAACGACAATCGAAGGCCTCCAACCACACCCAAATCTCAGAGAACTGACTTTAGAACAATATGGTGGCACCAGTTTGTCCGGGTTTCTTCCCACGCTTACAAATCTGGTCAAGCTTTGGTTAAGAGATTGCTCAAAATGCCAACAATTACCATCTTTGGATAAGTTTCACTCTCTCAAGGAAATGTCACTAATTAACTTACCTTCTCTGGAGTATATTACCATCAACGAGGGTGATTACTGCTTGTCATCATCTCCACCAGTATCGGTATTGCCATCTCTACAAACACTCAACTTGGTTAACTTACCCGAGTTCAGAGGGTGGTGGAGGTCGGGCATGACAGAGAATCAAGTGAAGCAACTTCAATTGCTGTCATTTCCTCGTCTTTCTTCATTGACAATCAGAGGTTGTGAAAAGCTTACATCCATGCCGCGTTGTCCAAACATTGACGAAGAGTTGATATTGGGGGATGCTAGCTGGAAGTCATTTGAACATATATTAACGACAGAGGAAGCATCACCTCTCTCTAAATTGACGAAATTACGTCTCAGCAATGTGACGGATGTAGAATATTTTCCGGATGAGAGGATGAAAGGCCTCGCTTCCCTCAAGAGACTATATATCAGGTTTTGGCCTGCTCTGAAGTATCTATATCCGTGGATCCTATATCTCACCTCCCTAGAGGATTTGTACATAATCGATTGTAAGGAGTTTGAAGGGATTAAGTGGCCGGAAACCCCCACCCTTACACGCCTACGTGTCCTGAAACTCGGGGGGCTGCCAAAACTAAATGATGTTTTTGCTTCAGACATCCAATGTCTCACCTCCCTTGAGGAATTGGAGATTGATAGCTGTGAGAGGTTAGAAGAGATTAAGTTGACCCCTGCCCTTACACGCCTACGTGTCCTGAAACTCGGGGGGCTGCCAAAACTAAAAGATGTTTTTGCTCCAGACATCCAATGTCTCACCTCCCTTGAGAAATTGGAGATTTATTGGTGTGAGGGGTTGGAAGAGATTAAGTTGACCCCTGCCCTTCCACGCCTACGTGTCCTGATTCTCCGGGGGCTGACAAAACTAAAGCATCTTTCATCTCCAGGCATCCAACAACATCTCACCTCCCTTGAGGAATTGGTGATTGCTGATTGTGAGGAGCTTCAAGTAGCAAATGATGACTCGATTGAGTGGCAAGCCCTAACAACCCTACGCTTCCTGGATTTTTCTTTCCTACCACAGCTAGTGAGTCTCCCTGGGGGGCTTCAATTCCTTACCACTCTTAAACAACTCCACATTTTGGATTGCCCCAATTTTACGGGCCTTCCAGATTGGATTTGCAAGCTGTCTTCCCTTAAAAACCTTTATATTGATGACTGCCCCAAATTCAAATCAGTGCCTGCATCATTAAGCAGCCTCACCTCTTTACAAAAGCTACGAATCCACGACAAGTACATGAATCCAAGGGAAATACACGAGGATTTAGATATAAGCTCAGCCTCAGGTATGCTAAGTCCATCACCAACCCAGTTTTGTCATTTCATTTCAATATTGTCTTCCCTTTTTCCCTGATTTCTTTTAATTTTGTGGGTAGCAGGGTCTTGCTCTTGGAAAATCTCGAACAAGTTCGGAGGACTAGGGTTGTGCAACAAATGAACTTCACAGTGGTAATTAACTTCTTTCCTTATTTAATGTTCCTTTTCAATATAGGTCAACGGCAATTAATAATTCAGATAATTAAGATGTTTTATTTTTTTAAAAAAAACTCTGATGTCTGGAAGATAGTTTCTTTTTTCTTATTATTGGGTTGGATATAGCGACATCCAAAAGTTTTGCTCAAAAATTAAAATAATTACGTAAAATTTGTTTTTAGAATCTCATTTTATAATTACTATATCATTGTGATTTTTTTTTTAAGTTTTAAAGAGTTTCATATTTCTTTATAATATTCATTTAATTTTTTTATATGTTCGTTATGTATTTTATTTTAATGATTAATTATTTATTATAATGTTTTTATATGTTCGTTATGAATTTTATTTTAATGATTAATTATTTATTATAATGATTGTTTTTCATACATCATATAACTAATATCTTAATATCAGTTATGATCTTTTTTTTTTTTATAATAAAGCAAAAAGACTTATCTTTTTTTCTTTTATAAAATATTTGTTTAGTTTTACATTTTTTTAGAGATTTTTTCTTTCCTTTTTTAATCAACTCTCTATTTATTTAGTTTCAATTTTTGATAAAAGGGTCTTTATAAATATCAATTTAAAAATTCATGTAAATAAAGGAAAAAATAGACATTTTTTAAATTATAGTCTTAAATTTAGATACTTATGCACATAATCATAAAAAATTAGGAACTAAAAAAAGAAAAAGAGGGCTACAACAAAACATCTAGATTATCAACCCCCACTTAATGACATAGTAATAAAAAAGAAAAGCAACCCAGAAATGCATCTGTTTTTTTTTTTTTTTTCAAGATGAAAATATTGGTAATGGAAGCAGAATTTGTAATTATAACCTTCCAATCTAGTAGTAACTGCTCCTGTGAATATGACCGGGAGTTATTGTAGTCGCTGGAAGATCAAAACTTCACTAACATTACAGTAGATATTAAAAGGCTATTCAATGGAAACTTACAGAATTCAAAAAATCAAAAAATTAAATGGTGTGGGTTATCTTACAAATTTATGTTGCACAGATATTTATAGTTCTTCTTCTTCTTCTCCTTTTTTTTTTTTTTTAATGAATGTAGATGATAATCTTGGTGTAAGTAAATGTGTGAATGTTATTTTGTTTCTCAAACATATTTCTTATATATGCAGGGCAAAATGTACCATGATCTTGCTATCCACAAGGACGGAGTACAAAAGTTTGCTTCCTTCTCTCGAGTCCTAGCTTTTAGGTATGTGCTTGCTCTGTGGTACATCAACTCAAAGACTGGCGTGATACACTACAAACAACTCCATTTTCCATCACATTATAATTTCAGCTCCTAGAATTGCATGATATATATGAAGCAGAAATCCTTCTTATCAGCTTGACTGCGATAAAAGCACAACTAACACCGATCTTGTCTAGTTTTTAATTCTTAATGGATTCTAAAATTCTCACATAATTAATAACAACATGTGTCACATTATTTATTATAAAGAAAAGTGGTGAGGGACATGACTAAATTATCCAAGTGTTTCTTTCATTTCCTTTTCTTGATTTGAGGGTTCATTTTTGCTCCATATTGACTTTCATGCTTTTACCATATCTAGAGATTTTTTTTTTTTAATTATTCATACATGTTGGCAGCCTTTCCAACATAACTGATGAAAAATTCTATCATTTCAGATTCTCATAAAAGGATTGTCATCATCAACTTCTCCCGTGGTTTACACATTCTTTTACAATCCTTTGATTGCGACTATTTTGTGGCCATTCTAAGTGTATCTTGACCTCAAATCACTTGTAACACCAGAAATTGGCGATGTTCTAGTTTAAAATCACTGCCCGAAGCAATATGCAACATCGCCTATCTACAGCCACCGTTGACTGACGCTTGTCTCATCTAATTCCAAATATGCCACAGAGAAAGAGGATATGATTGGCCTAAGATTCTCACATCTCTGGGTGATTGAATGTCTCTCTATTGGCACAGTAGATTTGGCCTATCACAGTTCCTTACTTTACTGAGGTATATAAGTATTATCACACTTCTTTACTTGACTGGCTTTGATCAGCAAAAAAGTGGCTACAGTGGTTTATATTGCAGCTTTTGTTAGTTTTCCTTGATGAGTGAGAACAAAATATATGAGTGTTATTTTCTCCTTTCAAGTTCTACTATGCATGAAATAAAGGGGATTTGTGTATTGTCTAGTGTTGTAACAATTTGCTCAAACGTGTTTCTAATGCAGTGCAAGAATGTTTCTTGACACCATCATCCAGCGGCTCAGTTCACATTGACAGGGTGCATTTAGGTGTGATGCCTGATTTGAAGTAAATGTTAACTGAAACAATGGTGATGCGGCATCATCATCTCCAACAGCGCATTGTTCTGGAAGTATAAAGTATAACCTCACCTCCTCCTCAGCGGCAGAGACGGTTATGACATGTCCTCTCTTGCTGCAAAGATCCCATAGAAAAAGAGGCAAGGATAGTGGCCTAAAATATCTTCTTTCAAAGCAACCTCCTTTGTCTTCTTTTGTTCTTTGCCACAAGTAATACATTTTTTCCTCAAATAACATGTCGATCCATTATTTTGTATTAAACCATTTGGAGTAGTAACGAACAAGTTTAGCTAAATAGTTGGAAATTTTGCTTTCTTATCGCTTATTGAAGCATATCTTGTTGTAACAACAGGTTGGTAAGTGGAGCGCCTCTGTTCTTTAATATTTCTGCCTTTTGGCAACAAAGAAAAGGTGAAGTTATGCAGCAATTTATGGTTGTCAATCATCTCCTCTGTTTTTCACAAGCCCATGGAACAAACATGAGTTCAAAGAACTGGATATTTAGAGCTCTTTGACTCTTTCAAGAAACTAAAGCAGCTAGAGGTGAGTATGTATTGCATGCCTTATTTACTTGTGACATTATTATATTTCCACATTCTTTTCTGGAAGTAATAGAGAGATCTTTTTCTAGTTAGACTTCTATCAATGCCTAAGGCATTATTTTCATAGAAAAGCTGGTTTGGTAACCTTTTTTTTTTTTTTTTTTTTTTTTTGGTGATTCTACGGTAACATGATTTAATACTGACCAGGTCCACGAGGTTATGTAGTTGTTATGCAGCAGCTTCTCATTGTTGTCTCAAATGATGGAATTTCCTCTTTGGAAGGCAAGTCTCATCATTTCTAGGGAAGCTTTTAATTGGCCATACGAGTTGGAAGCCTTTCCAACATAACTAATGAAGAATTCTATCACTTCAGATTATCATAAGGCATCGTCGTCGTCATCTTCTTCCGTGGTTTACACTTTATTCTACAATCCTTTGATCACGGCTATTTTGTGGCCATTCTTAAGCGTATCGCGTACTCCAATCACTTGAAACACCAGGAATTTGGGATGTCATGGTTTATCAATCACTGCCCGAAGCAAATATGTAGTATCGCCTATTTGCAACCATTGATGACTAAAGCTTGTCCAATCTCATTGCAAAGATGCCAAAGAGAAAGAGGCGATGATTGGCCTAAGATTCTCACATCCCTGGATGATTGAATATCTGTATATTGGCACAATAAGTTTGGCCTATCACAGTTCCTTACTTTGCTGAGGTACATAAGTATTATCGCAGTTCTTTACTTGACTAGTTTTGACTTGCAAAGAAGTAGCCACTGTTGTTTATATTCCAGTTTTTGTTAGTTTTCCTCGATGAATTAAAACGAAATATATGAGTGTTATTTTCTCTATTCAAGTTCCATTGTGCAGCAAATAAAGGGAATATATGTCGTTAGTGATGTAACAATTTGCTCAAGCGTGTTTCTAATCTGCTAGAATGTTCATTGACCCTGTTATCCATCGGCTTACAAAGATTGGCTTCCCTGCCTTAAAACTTTAGTTCACATTTGGATACAACAAAGTACAAGATGCAAGATCTAGAAACCAACAACAGTGATACGGCATCATCTCTCCAACAACACATTGTTCTGGAAGTATAAAATGTAATTTCACCTCCTCAGAGACACAGACTGTTATGACACGTCCTCTCTTACAGCTGCAAAGATGCCAAAGAGAAAGAGGCAAGGATATTGGCCTAAGATCTCTCCTTTCGAAGCTGTCTACTTTGTTACAAGGTAATTCTCGTCTTCTTTTGATCTCTACCACAAATAATATATATACGTATATATATATATTTTTTTTTTTTCCCTCTGAAATAAAGATCTGTGACTTATCTATGGCCTAAGAATACATGGAAAGTACTATTTATGGCCGATTTAAACGTTTTTACTTGTCTTACCTCTGCATAGCAGCCAAGACGAGAATCCATAAGTTTGTATAGAAACAATTTATAGTACTAAAGAATAATTTTAGCTAAATAATTTTAAATTTTGCTTTCTCTACGCTTGTTGCAGCATTCTTTTTGTCACACCAGGTTGGTAAGCGGGGGTCCTCTGTTCTGTAAAGAAAAAGTGAAGTTATGCAGCAAGTTTTGGTTGTTGAAATATCGACATTTTTCATTTTTTTTCCCCCTAAAGTCAATTTGCTCCCATACGTATTATTTATATTGCAGATACCCACAGAATAAACATGAGTTTAAAGAATCGGAGACTAAAAGCTCGTTGACTTTTTTAAGAAACTAAAGCAACTAGCGGTGAGTATGCATTGCATGCCTTCTTTACTTACGACATTATTATCTATTTCCCTGCTTGTTATTTTTATATGAAATCATGAGTAGATCTATGGGCTTGTTTGGTAACATAATTTCTGGTTTTCTTGGTTTTATATATCTTTTGACGATTTCTTCTTTTGTGATTCTGTACTAAGATAGTTTATTAGCTTACCAGGTCTAGAAGGTTGTGTGGTTGTTATGCAGCAGCTTTTCATTGTTGTTTTGAACGATGGCATTTCCTCCTTTGAAAGCAAGTCTTGTTCCATTCACTCGAGCTATATGACAAGCTCTCATAATGATTGTTTTTTAGGATTAGTGGATTCCTCCTTATTTGTACACTACTTTTGTTGACATCTTCTCATAAAGTTAATTTTTTTGGCACCCGAGGCAGGTATAGTTTTCAGTAGTAGCTTCTTATTTTGCACAATCTGGAGGGGATACAATAAACGTAGATGAAGCTGCTTTAGGGAAATTTGGAGCTTTTGATGTTCAGTGTAATATTTGTCATGACTACTACAGCTAACAAGTTTAGAGCTGCATTCGGATTAAACAATGCTTTCCTTCATGAGCTTGTTTTGACGTTTGGAGCTGAATTCACCGGTGTAATGATTGCCATCACTATTGCAGCTTACAAAGGTCGGAACTATGTTTGGGTTGGATGTGTTTCAAAAATGTTATTCATATATCTCTTCTTGGTCTCATGAGGTTTGGCTTTACGTTGTGACCTTTGTACTACAGAGTTTCTTACGCAGATCAATTCATTTGTAGGTTTTGCTTTTGTCAGGGAAAAGACCTGGAGCTTCTCCTTCTTCATTGCTATTTTGGACAGATCTCTTTGGTGCGTCTAATGGTGCTCCAGTTTGCTCAGGTTGTGGAGGATCGAATTCCTGAAAGGTTGTTTTGTGGCCCCCCAGAGGTGTTAGTTTTTCTTTCGAAGTGGAGTTGCATTCCTTTTTCAAAGCGGTTGACTATGCAGTTAAATTTCATTGGGATATTAACTGGTTTGAATGTCGTGGTTATTCTGCTCAAGAAGAATTTTAATGTGCCATGGAAACTAAAGGCAAAATGGCCTGACGCTGGCTGAAAATTGGACAGATTGTCTTGCCATTGCTTTTCTCTCTGCCCATCGTCTTGCTTCAAAGGAATCTGAGATTAGATGAGTTATTGAAGGCCTGTATGGATCATGCACTCTTTTTCCTTCTATCTGGTTTTTCCCACTGGGTTTTTCAGGTAGAAGGTTTTAACAAGGCCTCCTTTTCATTTCAAAGGAGTAGATCCATTTGCTTCCGGGTGGTGTTTTTAGATACTACTTATGCTTTTTTCCTTCTATGCTTAGCCTTTGGGCTTGTATTTTTCCAGTACACTGTATTTAACGTTTCTTTATTCTTCTTAATTTCATTAATAAAAATTGAGTTGATGGCTTGACGTGGGATGTGGTTTCTAGAGGGTGCCAACCTAGTTGGGATGTTCTAGAAATCGCTGATATTAGTCATCGTCTCTCATCACTTACATTCCAAAAAAAAAAAAAAAAATTGCTTTCAAGTGGGCATATATGAGATTCATCTTGCCTCGTTCATGTTATGTTTTTATTTTTCTATGAAGTTTCGAGAGTGGCTGGTTAATGAATTCTACCCTTTTAGGTGCCAATATAGTCGGGATTTATGCAAGACATGTGATAAGAACCCACTTACTTTCCTTCACCAAAATTATGATTTCATTTACGCAATGAAGATAATATTTTGGTGGAGAACAACATACGCACCTCATACGCGAATCCTACGTTCTGTTATCATAAACACTATTTAGCTTTTCTTTCACCTAACATGGCAGTTCAACATAAACGAATGTTTCTGCAACACCGAGTTAGAAAGCCAAATGAGATGTCTAGCTCGACGACGACTTACTGACAGTGACCATTGCATTATTAAGATGGACTGATCAAACCAGAGTGTTTCAAATCTTAAAAATGGATCATTATGAAAGCTAGAAGGAAAACGGAGTTGCTCCACCTCTCGTCAATATTATTTATTTCCTAATTTAATTTGGCTAGAAGATCACATGATTTAGGGTAAGGAGGAAGCACAGTGTAATTAGTGCTCATATACATGGCATGGAAACAGTATCTACAATACCATCACGGGTAAAGGACAAAAAAAAATTTCTGATCTTCATTTAACTTCTCCAGCATTTTTTTTTTTCTTTTTTGTTTTTTTTAAGGACTAAAGAAGAATGCTTCTTTAGAACAACTATAAATTTAAAAGGAGCCATTGAAATCCCCCGGTTGATAGTAGGATTTCATGACTTGAAGGATCTGAACATACTTTCTGCCGGTACAGTGCATTGAATCAATCGGCCGAAAAAGCAACCAAATGTATGAACAAATACAGTGCAGTCATTTGTATGCAAATTGTAGGATAAAAGAACAAGCGACGGACATGCACACCCTACACCACATGTAACCTCCTGAAAAGAACCTCCTCTTTCCTAAGACTTGCACAAATGGCGTGTGAAGTGTATGGCTAACCCAACGATGAAAGTTTCGTAACGGAACCGGAATGAGTCAATTTTCACTTTGATATCAATTTGAACATTTTGGAAGAATTACATGTACGAAAATATAAACATCAAGAAGTGGCATGGTTCTACAATACAATGATGGGAACCGAGGTAGTCTTCAAAAAAGTGGTTGAGATATTTCCCTACAAAAATGCTACAACAATTTTACAACCAAATATACAGCTACCATAACGTCGGAGCCTCGGAGTTGGGACTGATCAGTAACAAAAGAATAATGGCGAAGATTAGACATCGACATTTGCTTTGTTTCCGGCAAGGATGATGGAGATTTCCAACCCACGGCTGAACGCTTGGTTGAACAGAAGTCGAGACTGGAAGGTGGAGATGAATGGGAACCATGACAAGAATGCTATTGGAGCAAATATGATCATACCCATCCCAGCATCGTACATTCTGGCGAACTCGCGGACCGAGTCCCACAAGCCAAGACTCCTCACCACCTTCTTCCAGGTGATAGCCAGCTGATTTTCATGGCAACCAAATAAGGATCAAAATAATGCAATCAAACAAGCTGAATTGAAAGGATACTAAAAATAGTTTACAGTTGAACTTACACAAAGTATGAGCCAGCCAGTAGGAATAAATGCAAGAATGCATGCAAATAAATCTACGACAGAGAGCTTCGTGAATATAACAACCAGGGTAATGGCTGCAATAAGTAACAAGGATGTAACGCCCTGTGTGAATCGAATCACTAGCTGGAAGTTGGCTGACTTTTTGGGGCTGTAGGTAAAGATCTACAATGTAATAGAACGTATATGATCAGTGTCGGTTTTGCAATCCGAATAGAGCAACCATGACAACAGCAACCATGAACGCATACCTTGAACACCATGACGATAGCAACCAAAACGACCCAGGAAAATCCATATATCTACACAAGAAATGCACTTGTGAACATCATGAAAAATAAACATCCACAGATGAGTAGAATTATTCCAAATCTCAAGAAACAGATATCGATTATCGGAGACTATTCAATTTATTCAGGGAGTTTGGGGCATGAAGCATACCGCAATTGATCTCTCATCCCCGGTGAGGTGGAGCTTGTAAACAATCCCGTATTGAAACACCAAGAATCTCAGGCTTAAAATCGTTTCCAATATACGACCTCTTGGTGTTTGGATATGCAGCTACAAGAAAAAGAAAAGAACTTACCGTATGAATAGATAATTACATAGAAAACAGCAATAAAAAGACTTGGAGAATGCAAAGCAGAATGTAAGTTTATAGCAAAACCATTTCTCAGTCACAGACCTGCTCTTCATCCCACCAAGACTCCCAGCTATCATCCCCCTTCACTCCAACACCACCTTTGTAAAGAAGCCAACTGGTCCAATCATCAAAATCCTCCACCGTTCTGTTTAATCAACAGTTAGTCATGCAAACAAAATTAAGATAACAGCTTAAGAAGAAAAAAAAAATTGCAGAACTAACAAAAATATTCGAACACTTACTTTTGCCACTCAAAACCAGACGGATTAAAGATATAAGGTGCAAAGAGCCAGGAAATAACCAAAAACCAACTGCTAAGAGTTAGCAGTACAAAAGAAACAGCCCCTCCGCTGGTATAACCATATCCGATGTAAACTATGAGAAGCATAGCCACTTCAAGCCTGTAAGGAAATGATTTGCAAGGTTTACCTTTTTATTGAAGGAACTTTAATATCTTCTAAACGTGGATAAATTTTAATATTCCTGCTTCCAAATGTGCATAAATTTAGCTAAAGAATTTTCAATAGTTACTACTTACGCCTTGACAAAATGACTTCTTGAATAGAGCCGGTAGTTCTCAGCAAACTTAATGTGGCGGACAACAAACCCTCTACCAGTTGCACGGTACTGTTGATAAAACATACATCAGTAGTTTGACAATTTTGTTTCCATTAAAAATAAATGAATAAATAAATAAAACACAAGCTTTAAAACCAGAGAGTTCAGATGTAGTAAATACGTACTTTTGCACCTCCATGGAGAATTGTACGTCCAAAATAGTGAGTTCTAGTTCCTAATGAGAAAGTGAAGAACACAGAACATAATTGAAGCTGCATGGTAATAAAGCTGAAAACTGCCTGCAAATATTTAAGCAAAAAGTTAAGGAATTACAATAAAAATAATTTTTTTTAAAGGAAAAAAAACAAAACGCTATCTCCATGAGTTTCTCTCCCCTCCCCCCCCCCCCCCCCCCGCGGTGAACACACACACACCCCACAACCTAAAGACAAACTAATACTTCCACCAACACGGCAGTTCCAATATCCAAATCATCTGGTGAAAAAGGATTTTTTTTTTGGATAGGAAACGTAACTTTATTGAAACTAAAACCAGTACACTAGAAGAGCACGAGGAGTGTTCAGAACTACAAAAGAGAGAACATAAACGAACACACACTCAAAGCCTACTAAACCCGAGATCGCATAACATCTTTCTGATTCAATATAGATAAGATTAAGTTGGCCTAACCTTCAGCAGTCCCAGTTCTAGTATGAAACCCATAACCATTGGGACTGCCGTAAAGACTCCAATCTGAACCAGGAACTGTGCATTCAAAGCAGCATCCAGCGCTGTGTTGCCATATCTTTTTGCTTGCTTTACAATTTGTTCATCAAGACCAGAAAAAGCCTGAAAGCATCGTCAAAATGCAAATCGTTTATACGAGAAGATGATGAAAGAACGCCTTCCCCATTATAAAACAGCCATAACTAGAAAACTATAACTCCGCCATCAGGTTCCATAAAAACATTTAAGTGTCTCCGGAAAAAAACAGTATCTTTGAATTTCTGGTTTGTTCGACCACAAAATTACAAATTCAAATTTTTGTCTGTTTGTTTATTTATTTATTGTTTGTTAGTACTAGTACTATTATCACTTTAACAAGAAACAAGACTTCTATTAACTAAAACAATGACTAAGCAAATAAGAGTAGAACGAGGAAATGTACCAGATAAACCCGTCCATATAAGAATATGTACACTGTGAGGACTGTCATCTGCATAAGTACAAATTGCCATCAGGAAAATTCCAGGAACTTAAATGCCAAGTTAGATTATTTACAAAGGCATTATGAGAACAATTGAGGACGTACCATAGTGCAAACATAGAAACCAACAGTTGTGAAGAAGAAAGAAAACATCCTAAAGAAGTCAAGAAGTTGTCCAAGTCTGTAAATGTCCCTACTGAGAACTTGCTCCCCATTTCCACCAGCAACTTTCCCTTCAAACAGGGCAATCTGGTTCAAGCCAACATCCCTTCCTTTTCCAACCTGAACAGAACAGTCTATCAAATAACCGAAAATTGAACATAGGAATAAAGGAAAAAAAGCACTAGCATATCAAACCTGAATATATTCGTGGTGTGTAATATTGCCCTGCCGCAATGTTGAGTTGAACCCTGTAGCATTTTGTTTCCGTCAAGATAAATTGGATGTCAATAGTGGAATTCCATCAATCATTCTACCTCACTAAGAATATTCAACTATTGTAACAACTAAATGACGTCCAGAAATATATTCACAATTCCATACCCACCTGCATATATATCTTCACTAATGTTAATAACACGTGATGCCTTGCTAATGCCACCTCGAGTTATGTGGAATAGGCGGTCAAACACATCTGGATGTCCATAGTGCATGCGAACTCTGCAAGAGTTTTAAATTTTTGCTTTCAGAAACAAAATCCAATTGTAGATATAATAGCAGTCACAAGCGATATTCTAACAAGGAGACTCAATGATATGAGATCGTCTTATAAGGGAAAATATAAGATCAGAGTGTCACTACAGAATTGTCCAAGACTTAGCACAAGCAAATATCACGATCCACATGGTAAAGGAAATAAATATGAAAAGCATTTTCCAAAAAATAATTTCCATCTAACAAATGCAAACTTTAGCTTCATCAGATGTAGTTAAAGTAGACACTAAAACTTCAACGCTTTAGCAAGACAAAGAAAATAAGAAAACTATGGAGTTTAGGGAAAATAAAGACCAAAGACAAATATGATTATAGCAGTTTTGAGAAACAAAATTAGCATAATTCCAGCAGAATGATGTTAAAATGATCTTTAAACACTTTCTTTCCTTTGCAATCAAGAAAGAGAAATTTTATTAATGTAAAGCACTAGACCAGCCATTCAAGGATAAGTTATCCACAGATATTTAAAGAGAGAGAGAGAGAGAGAGAGTTAAAAAAGTTGTTAACTACTCACTTGAGAGGGTATGCTAGCACACGTTGGCCCAAGGTCACAAAGCTGGTTTCTTGATTCGACATAAACCATGCTAACGACGAGACACTGTAGGAACATGTATAACAGGGGCTAAGAAGATTATCAATATTTAAACGAAGCCAGACAACCTAAAAAAATAATAATAATAAAATAAAATAAACAAAAGGCAGCAGCAGTAGCCGCCGGCCCAACCTTCCCGTAAAGACATGCTCTCTAACACCAAGAATAGTTGGAGGCCGGAGGTCATGACTAGTATGAAATTCCTCTAGAAGATTTCTCATTTTCATTGCCTCCTCAAGGTAGTTATCCTGTAAAACACCATAATGGGAGTCAATCATATATTAGCTTCCTTCAATTTGGGAAAGAATATCATAAATCCAAACAACATACAACACTAACTTGAAATATCAAAGTTATCTAGGAAACAGATTCATAACTGCTTGAAAGACAAAAAACTGACCTGATTCATGTCAATAGTTTGAACAGCCTCCCCACGTGTGAAGATTATGGCATGGTTTTGGTTTTCAGGCTTCCCTTCACCAAGCTTTGGATCACCAGGAAGTTTAATAGAAAATATTTCCTGCGGATAGGTAAGAGTAAGACAGATAAATGTAGAAATACCTAATGAAAAGCCTTCCAAAGCATTTCATCCAATCAAAAATATAACTCGTTATAATGAGAATGAGAATCAGATTTAGCACACTGTTAGAAATTGGAAACATCACTAAATGAAGCAAGTAAAATGTGGGAATCCGTGATAAGCAAACTGATTTCTAGGAATCAGTTTGATTTGTTTACTAGAATACGGGGATATGGGTATTATATTACCTATTTCCTAATTAGCTATTTTTTCTGTTTTTTGTCCCTTAATTTCAGGAAGCGATGCTTCCTTCCTTGTTATTTATACTTGTATATTTTAGTCTGAAAGTAATGAGAATATTGAAATATTCATTCTCAATAATCCGCATAAAATAAAAAGAACCATGCAAATCATAACCAACGAAGTTAACAGGAATTGATGACCCTCAAGCTTTTCAGATGATTTTAGCAAATTATGAATTATATTGGTTGTTTTCTTGTAGTTTCAAAGAAGAAACGATTTTCATGTATCCACCATTGGAGGATGAAGAAAACAAAGATATTATCTAAAAAATTGCCAGAGCAACACCATATCATGTTAAACCAACAAAAAGCAATTTATATATAGTCCCGAGCCCTATGGTCTAATTCAAAATCAAACCCATCCAAGAGTAAAAGGTAATAGACAGCAGAAAGCAGAAAACAGAAACTTAGAGCAATCATTTTACCTGATCTTTTCCATGTATGTCAGCTTTCACAAGCTTTGAATAAAATTCTTTTGAAACCTTTCCATCAGTTGCGCCACTCTCTTCAACATGTATGAAAGCAACTCGAAGTGCCTCATTCCTAATAACCGAAGATAGAAATGAAAAAGGAAAAAAAAAAAAAAAATTTCTTTTAGTACAAAACATTTTAGTGTTAAGGAAGTCAGAAAATGATTCTGCTATAAATAAAAATAAAAGTTTAACAGCCAAGGCATGTAAATTAAGTGAGAGCTTAGCATCATTGCCAACATATCATTTGCAGTTTCATCACTATACAAAGCCCAGTTTGAAGCAAGTTCTCATATTGCTGTCAGAAGCTATTGGCATTGAATTCCAGGTCTGCATTTTTATTTTAATAAGATCAATACCTCTGCAACAAAAGAGATATATCAGCGGCCTCTGGCGCCTTTCTCTGCTTCTGTTGCCCATAAATTTGGCATGACACCACATAGGTGAACTTTATATCTGCTTGTGCCCGTGATTCACGTGACAACTCAAAGCCTTCACTAGTTAGGATGCTGGCTTGAGAATATCCATCCACTATCAGTACAGGAAAAAATGTGATAAAAGTAAATATATGTTCATGACCATGACCAGGATAGACGATGAAGTCACCAGAAGTCCTTCAAGAAATACCTCCCGGTGATCTCCTTTCCAAATAGCTTTGCAACATTAAAGCCCTTCTATAGTACATCATACCACGCACTGGAATTACAAGTCATTAATTTCAGGGGAAAAAAAATTTAAATGAACTGTTGCCACTTTTATAGAATTGATATACTACAGAAAGGAAAGAACATAAATATAGGATATGCTGCACTCAACAATCCAAAAAAAGTCAGAAAGGAATTGAAATATAGTAGCGATAGCAAAGGAATCAAACCAGTCCTAGCTAGAGTCTGTCCCCGGTAGGATACCCAAAACCGAAGCTCCAAAGAATCACTTGAACTTTTCTGCAATTCAGTAACTTCCGTCGAATCTGACCAACCAATCCGTTCCAAAAAGTTCTTCCATTCATCTAAAATGAAACAATTACATTAGGCACCATTTCCGGGATGAAGTAAAAGATAAACGGAAAGAAAAACAACTAACAAAGTTAACTATTCAAAGGCTTGCAAGATTTTCAGCATCTGATTAACTAAATACCAAGGGGAACGATTGCCCCAACCCACCAAATAAAAGAAAAAAATATAATTAATTAATGAATCAAAAATGCAAGCAAAAGCAGGTTAAATGAAACCAAAAATAATAATAATAATAACAACAGTCAACTTAGGATTTAAATTGACCGTGTAATAGCTTGTCAAATTATTAAACCAGACCCTTGTACTTTCAGCTGGTTAAACAGTCTAAGATAAAACAGATATGCATTGATTTGTTTGAAAAAGTTTAAGATTCAGCTTCTTTTGTGCCTACACAGATAGTCTTTAAGGACTTTCCTTCTTCTTGATTGTTTTGAATTGGACGGATCACAGATGCATACTTACCCTCTTTCCTTCGTAATTGGTTTCATCATTAATTACAGGAAGTTTCTATAATGATAATAATATAATAATAACCATAGTAATAGTAATAGTAATATCTATTGAAGCGTGAGATTTATTTATTTTCAACCAAGTCAAGCTCAAGCGTCAAGCCGAACACAAGTTTAACTTTGGCCTAGTATTTTGCTAATCAGTAGCCGACAAAACAGCATCATCTGTATCAGCTATAGCATTTTTGTTGGTTACATGACTAAGCAATAGGCATACCAAAGAAGTTCTTAAGCACCGCATGGCAAGGGGAAAAGATTTTGACAACTTTTTCTGTTTTTTACACGTGTAATATAAGTAAACCCTTGACGAACCAAATGAATGCTCTCTTTGTGTCACCTTTCCAATGATGTCAATTCACCATGTGCAAAATGGCCATGAAATGATACGATTGTCAAGAAAGGCCGGAGGCACATGAATCAAGTTTGCATGAAACTGACACTTGTGGCACTTTTTAACGTACAGACGGCAAACATTCAATGTTAACAAAAAGAGAGAATAAAGCAATTCAAAGGACACAAATGAAGAATTTCTTTTGACAAAGTGAATCATCAAGAAATTTAATAGGAAGAGAAAGAAACCGGAAGAACAAAAACTTAAGATTGAAACAACTATCTACCACGATATCAGCAGAATCAGAGCTCATAGGTTCGATTGGCCTCACCAAGACCTTATGATGGTACAATACATTAGAACATTTGTGTAGAAATCCGGAAGTTACTGCCATAATTTTAGAATTAGCTGTTGTGTATTATTAGGATTAATTTGTTTCCTAGAATAAAGGGATACTGATTTGTTTCCCTATTTCCTTATTAACTAGGTTTCCTGTTTTTCCTTCCTGATTTACAGGAAGGGTTTTCTTTTCTTTTCTGTATATAAAACCGTGTACTCTTGTTTATCATATAGAGGAGAATTTTCAGAAGCATTCTCAGTTTCTTCATGGTATCAGAGCCGCCTCTGAACCTTTAAATTTTTTTCCGATGACCAAGTACGGAATGGCCACGGAAAAACAGATCTCTTCTATGTCAGAAGTCACTTCCAGCTCCGAAATCCCAGTCAACAACCATCCTGGAGGGGCAGACGGTGTTTCCCTTCAAATCACTGGTCACAAGTTGAATGGGAATAATTATCTTCAATGGTCACAATCGGTTTTGATGTACATATGTGGAAAAGGGAAGGATGATTATCTTACCGGCGAAGTTGCTACTCCAAAAGCCGAGGACCCACAGTTCAGAACCTGGAAGATCGAAAATAGCATGGTTATGTCATGGCTGATTAATTCAATGACAAATGAGATTGGCGAGAATTTCTTGTTATATGGCACCGCTCATGAAATCTGGGAGGCAGCGAGGGAATTTTACTCAAGCAAGGAGAATACCGCTGAGATTTTTGAGATTGAAACTCACCTTCAAGATCTCCGACAAGGGGATTCTTCCGTCACTCAATACTACAACCTTCTTACCCGTCATTGGCAGCGTTTGGATGTTTTTGAAGATCATCAATGGGGCTGTGCAGGAGATGCTATCAAATACCGAGAGATTGTTGAGAAGAAAAGAATTTTTAAATTCTTGATGGGGCTCAATAAAAATCTCGATGAGGTTCGAGGGCGCATACTAGGCATGAAACCATTGCCGAACATTAGGGAAGCTTTTTCTGAGGTTCGCCGAGAAGAGAGTCGGAAGAAAGTGATGCTAGGAGAATTCCCTGCTGCTCCTATCACCAAAAATTCTGCTCTAGCTGCCCGAGGAGTTCAGCCCAATAACAGTGATAACCGGCAGAAGAAAAGACCATGGTGTGACCATTGCCGGAAAACAGGTCACACACGGGACAACTGCTGGAAAATCTACGGGAAGCCTGCTGATTGGAAGCCTTCGAGGTCTACAAATGCTGATTGGAAGCCGGCTCCTGACAAAGAAAGCCGTGGAAACCATGTTTCCATTGATGAAGAGAGTTCACCAACTAACTCCAGTCCTTTCAGCAAGGATCAACTAGAAGCACTGCAGAGGATGTTTACCCAGCAGAATTCAGCCAGCAATACCATTGGAACCGGAAGTGTGGCACACAAAGGTAATTACTTGAATGCTCTCACTGTAAAGTCTGAAAAAACAGGTCCTTGGATTGTAGACTCGGGTGCGTCCGATCATATGACAGGAGATGCCTCCCTATTCCACACCTATAATCCGTGCCGAGAAAATCTTACAGTGAAAATAGCAGATGGATCTCTATCTAAAGTGGTTGGAACAGGTTCTATTGCTCTTTCAAAGGACCTAACCATTACATCTGTGCTCCATGTTCCTAATTTGGATTGCAATCTTTTATCAGTTAGCAAACTTACTCAAGAACATAATTGTATTGCTAAATTTTCCTCGGGTCTGTGTGAATTTCAGGATTTGGATTCGGGGAGGACGATTGGCAATGCTAAGGTGTGCTCGGGACTATTTCTTCTGAAGGTTGATGAATCTCCTAGAAGACAAACTCATAATGCAGTGTGTGTTGAGTTAAATAGTAAGTTGAATAAAAGTCAAGTTTCATTTGAAAATTCCAATAAAGATAGTGTAATCATGTTATGGCACTATCGTCTAGGTCATCCAAATTTTGTGTACCTTCAAAAATTGTTTCCATCGTTGTTCAATAATAAAAATCCGAAAAGTTTCCAATGTGAAGTATGTCAATTTTCAAAGCATGTTCGTAATTCTTATCACAGTCTACCTTACAAGGCATCTCATCCTTTTTCAATGATCCATAGTGATGTTTGGGGACCATCCAGAACAAAAAATGTTACAGGTACTAGGTGGTTTGTATCATTTGTAGATGATCATTCTAGGATCACATGGGTGTTTCTTATGAGAGAAAAGTCAGAAGTCGGTAAAAATTTCAGAAATTTTAACACTATGATTCAAACTCAATTTCAAACAAAAATACAAGTGTTAAAAACCGACAATGCAAAAGAATATTTTGAGACAATTCTGGGGGGTTATCTTGAGAGTCAGGGAATTATACATCAGAGTTCCTGTGTCGACACACCCCAACAAAATGGGATTGCTGAACGGAAAAATAGACACCTCCTAGAAGTTGCTAGGTCTCTCATGTTCACAACTCATGTTCCCAAATTTTTCTGGGGGGAAGCAGTCTTAGCAGCCACTTATCTAATAAATAGAATGCCTTCTCGAGTCCTACATTTCCAAACACCTAGTCAAGTTTTCTCTCACTCATTTCCCAATAACCGTATCCTTTCCACTCTACCCATGAGAGTCTTTGGTTGTACTGTGTTCGTCCATATACATGCCCAACATAGAGGTAAACTTGATCCAAAAGCCCACAAATGCATATTCGTTGGGTACTCATCAAATCAAAAGGGGTATAAATGTTATTCTCCAACCACAAGAAAATTCTACAACTCCATGGATGTTGCCTTCTTCGAAACCAAACCCTATTACCAATCTGATATTCAGGGGGAGAACTTTACTCAAGAATATCAGCTTTGGAATATTGATAGATTGGATTCATCCTCTCTTTTCATCCCTTCTAATACAAGGTCAGTAGAGTCATCTAGTCAAACTCCTACTCCTATCATCCCAATTGAGTCTGAGCCTTTCCTTATCCAGCCTGTGTCTCAGCCTGTCGTTCAAACAACCATTCCACAGACACAACCTGCAGATTCCACTGAGTTACGTGTCTATTCTAGGAGAAACAAAACTCAAGAAGGGAAGGAAACGCAGGCACCTGATCAGACCCATGAATCCAATCTGAATCTGGAACCTCAAAGTTTACCAGGTAACACTAGTCCTATTGATGTTGATGATTCTGCTCCTGTCGAGGTATCTGTTGATGATAGACCTATTGCCATAAGGAAAGGCAAAAGGTCATGTACTGATCATCCCATTTACAACTTTATATCATATGGAGGACTATCACCTTGTTACCATACTTTTGTTAGCAGTCTTGACAAAGTACAGGTTCCGAGTTCAATACATGAAGCCCTTAGAGTACCTGAGTGGAAAGCAGCTGTCTGGGAAGAAATTAATGCTCTACAAAAGAATGGGACTTGGACTATATCTGAGCTACCTTCGGGAAAACGTCCTGTGGAATGCAAGTGGATTTTCACCGTCAAACACAATGCTGATGGAAGTGTCAATAGGTTTAAAGCACGGCTTGTAGCTAAGGGATTCACACAGTCTTACGGAATTGACTACCAAGAGACTTTTGCCCCTGTAGCAAAACTTAATACAGTTCGGGTGTTACTCGCACTTGCCTCCAACCTAGACTGGCCATTGTATCAGCTGGATGTGAAGAACGCTTTTCTCAATGGGGATTTGGAAGAAGAAGTTTACATGGAGATACCCCCTGGCATGGATACTCAAGCCACCACCAACAAGGTCTGCAAACTCAGGAAATCTTTATATGGGCTCAAACAGTCACCAAGAGCATGGTTTGACAGATTCACCAGAGCAGTTAAGAAAGTTGGGTATATCCAGTGTCAAGCAGATCACACGATGTTTGTCAAGCACTCATCCACCGGAAGAAAGGCAATCCTTATTGTCTATGTCGACGACATCATTCTAACAGGGGATCACGATGAAGAAATACTCCAACTTAAACACTTCCTTGCCAAGGAATTTGAGATCAAAGACCTGGGCAATCTCAAGTACTTTCTTGGCATGGAGGTAGCACGGTCGAAAAGAGGAATTGTGGTGTCTCAGCGAAAGTACGTGCTAGACCTGTTGAAGGAAACAGGTATGCTTGGGTGCAAACCAGCAGACACTCCCATGGATTCCAATTCGAAGCTCGGAAATGACAACAGTGGACCAGTTGACAAAGGGAGGTATCAAAGACTGGTTGGGAAACTCATTTATTTGTCACATACCAGGCCTGACATCAGTTTTGCAGTCAGTGTAGTAAGCCAATTCATGAACAACCCATCAGAGGAGCACATGGAGGCAGTCTACAGGATCTTGAGGTATCTAAAGATGACACCGGGCCAAGGGTTATTCTTCAAAAAGACGTAGAAAAAGGGGATTGAGATATTCACTGATGCAGACTGGGCTGGTTCCGTAATGGACAGACGATCTACTTCGGGTTATTGTACGTATGTCTGGGGTAATCTAGTTACATGGAGGAGTAAAAAGCAATCAGTTGTGTCTCGAAGCAGCGCAGAAGCAGAATTTAGGGCACTATCGCTTGGTATTTGTGAAGGAATATGGCTGAAACGGGTACTCTGTGAGCTAAGGATTCCAGTTGAAGGCTCCATGAAGATGTTCTGTGACAATCAATCCACGATCAGCATAGCAAAGAATCCGGTGCATCATGACAGGACAAAGCATGTAGAGATTGATAGACACTTTGTCAAGGAGAAGATAGAAGCAGACATCATATCACTGCAGTACATCCCAACCAACCAACAGAATGCAGACATCTTAACTAAGGCCGTGCCCAGAAAGATATTTGAAGATCTCAACTCCAAGCTAGGTTTACTCAACATTTACAACCTAGCTTGAGGGGGAGTGTAGAAATCCGGAAGTTACTGCCATAATTTTAGGATTAGCTGTTGTGTATTATTAGGATTAATTTGTTTCCTAGAATAAAGGGATACTGATTTGTTTCCCTATTTCCTTATTAACTAGGTTTCCTGTTTTTCCTTCCTGATTTACAGGAAGGGTTTTCTTTTCTTTTCTATATATAAAACCGTGTACTCTTGTTTATCATATAGAGGAGAATTTTCAGAAGCATTCTCAGTTTCTTCAATTTGTATTAACCACTAGTGATTTTTTTTTTTTTTTTTGCATACCGATGCAAAGAAGGATCATCACCTTGATGAAAGTGGGCAAAGCATAACGAAAGAATACAGAGTTAAAAAAATCCGATCTTAATGTTTGTGCATTGATGATAACAAAAGAGTGTTCATTCAGGTTTGAATTCTATTCAAACAATAATAACCTCAAGACCTGACGTCTACAGTACATCTATGACCTGTTTGGCATTGCTTCATGGAAGCTGTTTTTGGTAGTATTTGGATGGTTTTTCAGAATAGCTTTGACCCACCAGAATAGCTTCTGATCAAAGCCACAAAATGTGACTTCTCAAAAAAGCTCTTCTAAGAAGCTTCTGTTTGGCTTTCATGTTCGAACCTAAAGTTTTCATCATTTTTATTGCTTACCAAAAATTTTAAACATGATTTTTCTCCTACTAAGAAATTTGGATCCAAACACTAACTGAAACAAAACTTGTACTTCCCTTTTTCAACAGACCAAAAGCAATGCTAGGCCCTAAGTCACATCAAAGAGAAAGAAAAACTATGAGGCAGCCAAGAGAGCAGGAGAAAAATACCTGGGAAAATTTTCTGAAGATAGAAAAGAATTGATATTCCATCTTCATTTTCCTTTTGCAATTCAGAGGAACTATAAAGTACAGTCTCACTGTAGTATGGGGTGAATACGCTATTCTCGAACAAAAAGCAGAAGGGGAAAAAGATTAATACACTGTACTTAAAGAGCAAAAGATAAAGCCAGCTTCTATGCCAGGGTAGATCAGAAGTACCTGAAAGGCATCATTTCACTAACTGGTTTGGCTGAAGGCATGTCCATAAATAATGAATTTGTGAAAAACTCTAATCTTCTTCTTGCTTCAAGGTTCTTTGGAATATTAGCGGAAGAGTCCTTTACGGTAAGAAGAAGGTGCAATCGCTTCACTAGCTCTTTCTATAACCAACCAGGAAAAGAGGGGGCAATCAAAAAATTTAAAAGACATGGCAAAATTTTAAACTTTCACCAAGGAACTTACAGTTTCTGGGTCTCTGGGCCATTGTATTCTAGAAAACAGGCGCCCTTCATTTCTGGCTCTTGCTAAAATGTTCCATGTATCAAGTTGCTCCCTGCAGCATATACAAGAAAACGGATGAAAACCTCAAGGATATAATAAAGCTGCTGATCCGGCTTTCTTTGATCCTTTTAAATAGGGAGAATATAGTGGGCAAGTCATTGAATGTAAAAGTCCTGTTTCAATTTCAGTTTCATTTTTGTTTTCTTTCTCCCTCTAGGCTGTTCTGAGGACATCTTGTGATTGATTAAGTCCGGTTGCAAGATTTATGACTTTATCAATAAAGTTTTCATCTTTTATCAAAAATAAAAGAAACAAAAATAACTAAACTAAGAAAGCTGCCAATCCAAAACGAAACTAACGTGTAACAAATCTTACCTTAAATCAGCTGTCAGCAGCTCATGCGTCACAACTTCATATAGTTCAAACACAGCTTTCACAGCCCCTTTTGCAAGTTCAGGATCTTCATTCCGTAACTATCAGACATCATTCATTGTCATTTAAATTAAAATGTTACAAGATAACCATACTTCAATCTAATATTCCACATCCAAAATTCAACAAACTATAAAGAACACTTAAAAGTGAAAAAGAAAAAAAAAAAAAAAAATAGATATGCAAAAGATTGAGACACCAAGGAACTACCAAACTAATAAAATACATATACATTTTATTCTCTAATTATTTTGAATTGGAAGGATGTAAACACGGGTGGGTGGGTGGGTGGGTGGGGGTGTTGTATTGTTTCTGCTAGGTTTTTTTTTTTTTTTTTTTTTTTTTTTTCCCTGTACTTTCTTATTTTTTCTGTCAGTTTCATATATTTTCTTTGTGGCCACCTCGTCCTCGCTCCTTTCATCATTGATTTTTACCAATGAAAGGTTGTTTCTTCTAAAAATAATATACATAGATATATATACACAAAAGGAGTTTTTTTTATTTTTTTAATACCTGCATCTTTTGCAGTATTCGTACAAGTACAATACCATTAGAAATATAGACCTTATATTCATAGTGGCTTGTTTTTTTCTTTTGTTTTTTTCTTTACTGCTGCTCTAAGTTTTACTTTATCAAAGAGTAAAACAACATTCCAAAACCCACATAATTAACTTACAAAACGGTCATATTACATGACATCATGCCACGACTCAGGAACACTAGTTACTACCAGGTAATGCACACTGAGTAGCCAAACTGCCATGCAGCAGCTATGATAGAAAAAAATGTACACCAAAATTTTGAACAAATAACTGATGCAACAATTTTCTCAATAAGCAGATACTTTTAGTAATGAGGTATAAGATCAACACGTACTAGGAGACCAGTAAGAGCTGTTAATTTTTGTAACACCACCGTAAGCTTCTTAAGAGATAAGGTTATAACAAGTGAACCCTCCATTATACTGTTGTTGATCTCGCGGTAGATTCGTTCAACCCTACCATTGAGAAATTGAAAAAAAAAAATAATAATAATAATAAGGAAAAAATTACGAGCCACCCCCTGTAGTTTTGAAGAAAAAGTCATGAAAAGACTAAAAGAGGATCAATAGAGATTCATACCAGAGTCTTCCTTCACCGTCAATTAGTGAATATAATAGCTTTTCAATGCTATAGTAACATTCCTTAACTGCATATGCCATGTATTCGTCCCTACATATTCTATTCCAAAGATCTGCTTGTGTATCCTTACAATCCAAGGCCAAATCAACGGCCAATAATATCTATAAAAGAACAAACCAACAACCAAACTTGAGTATACGAATGAACCAATTTTTTCCACTTAAAAATCATCAGGTTGAACTTGCACCTTACTGCTAAGAAGAAACAAAGGCCACTGTACTAATCGTAGACTTCCTGTGTTGCTAGGACAAGCAAGCAAGTCCATCTCCCTGGAAGCATAAGAATGGTGAAGGATCTATGCATACAACCATAAAACAAAATAGACAGAAACATAATAAAGAATATCAAGTAGCAACAACATATTTCGTCTATGAAAAGCAATTGCCAGCGGTTCACCTATTACTGATATAATCTTCTTCACGCAGACTTTTAATGATCTCGTTCCAAAATGGAGAAAACATAGCAGCATATGTCTTGTTCATATCCTGAGAATCCTGAACACAAAAAGCACATATTTCAACCTCAAAGTGAATTTCAGAAATAAGAATCGTACAGCAAGCAAAGAACCTACAACAAAGTAAAACAAGATGCAGAAAAAGAAATACTAATTAAAAATATATATATATATATATATATATGAGTTGGATAGCAAAACACAACCAATTTAAATCTCACCTGAGGTGCCTGCCTGTTAAAGGGAAGCCTGAAAGAGCACATCAATAAAAATTAAAAATTGAAAAAAAAAAAAAAAAAAAAAAAAAAAAGGTGATTAAAAGCCATATAAAAGAAACGCTTGGACAACATTCAAAACAGCATTCTAAATTTTAAAACCACCTTTTTGTGTGAGGAGAGACAAGATTCTTTACAAAGGCTTCTGGAAAACTCACAAAACGTTTGTGCACCATCTCAATTGAACGTATCTGAAATGGAGCAACAATTAAAGCACGATAATGAATAAACTATGATGAACTAGCAACATTTAGAACTAAGAAGCATGACAAACATTAAAATAAAATTATTTTGTATTAATTATCCAACTAATCAAATTAAAAAGCCTATAAAGCAATTAATGCCAGTTAATGGCGTTAATACCTCGCCTAATCGAGCACGTGCACCCATTACACCACCAATAATGGCTGACAGAATAGTGTACCATATGTGGATATCCATGAGATAGATCTGAACCATAGGAAAACATTAGAAATGCAAACTTCCCTACTTTAAATAATACAATAATGAACAACGTGTTAAACATGCAGTTTAACGAGTTCCATCCGTTCACAAACCATATCGAAGTTCAACAAACTTTAGGCTACAGCCTAGAGAAATAAAGCTTCAAGTCCGCAAACAGATAGCAACATCTCCTTGTGCATTAAAGAGTAAAGCCAAAGAAAAAGGAGGCGACACTTACAGCTATAACAGGAGCCCAAAGGCTAACAATGGTCAAGGCATTATTATTATCTGCAAAAACCACAACAACAGATCAGTAATAATAAGCAGCAACTAAGAAAGGATAAACCTCATTAAAAATAAAAAAAATAAAAAAAGGAAGAAAAATGTGGCATAATACAGTCTTGGAAAAAACAATTAAACGTGAACGGGAGCTGATTTATCAAACTAAACAAATAAATAAAGTTATTCTGCATGAAGAAGTTCCACTCCTAGTTATGAACGGACCACAAGCAAAGATGAACTGGTTTTTCTGCTAAGATGAGAGAAGAAGAGATGGATTAAGCTAACAAGTGGAATTGCAAACTGACCTTAAAGTACTCCAAGATAAAGTTCAAAAACTTGAGAGTATTACAACAACGCCTCAAGTCATAGTAACAAATAAACTCATCCATGAACAACATTACATCCAACACCCCAAAACAGACACCTATAAAATCCTTAGAAGTGACATCACAAAGAAGCCAAAACTTTCACTCTATCTCGAAGAGAAGCTTTGCTTTGTGTTAAGGAATAGCAGGGTTTTGAGGATTAGACCGAGTATTTGAAACTAAGTAAACACAAACAAGAAGGGAACCTACTCTTTGAGATGAGATCATGCCATGAGTAGTTCAAACGCCCAAGCGCCCGTATATCATCGGTGGGTCCAACAAGAGGTTGAATCTGCAATTGAAGTCAGAAACAAAGCAACATGACATCTCATTTTTAACCTAATAACAAAATCTTAAATAACACAACGAAGTACGTATATTAACCATATAACCAAAAAAGGAACCTCTTCAACCAAATGAATTGAATAATAAGACCAAAAAATAAAAATTAAAAAAAAAAAAAAAGATAAATAGCTTACCTGGAGAAAGTAGGCAAAAGTGAACTTGCAAGCGAAGATCACCAACCAAAACAGCACATACCTACACACATCAATTAAGAATTTAGAACACAGAGAAAAATTAAATAAAATATATGTACACATTGCAATAAAGAAGATCTTTTATAGTTTAACTAAGGACAAAGAATTGCATCATATAGTCTTTCAATTGCACTTTTAAACAATGAAATGCAAACCATTAAAAGTCATCTTGGTGCTTATAAACCTTTCCTACAAACCAGCCAACAAATTTATTGTCTTTTTTTAATATATATATATATATATATATATATATGAGAAAACTCCTTTTATTGATTAATGAATCAAATACTAAAGAGGTGTAAAGAGAAAAGTAAGACGAACATAAAAGATGCAGATTACAAAATACAAAATAAGTAAAACTTTTAGGACATCTATAATAACACCCCCCCCAAAACCAGTACCATCGTGACTAATCACATCTTTCCAACTCAGAACTAACAAGGAGAAAGGGAAGCTTTTGGATGCACTATCCGTTCATGTCCATAGAGAAGCTGAAAACTTAGCTTTCTCATACAGATCTATCAGCTCCATCTCCTTCTCTTAAAAAATTCTTACATATCTTTCCATCCAAATCATCCACAACCTCGTCAATACCAGGCATCTCCATAGATTATAATTAAAAAACCACTATCTAACTAAATAAAGTTCGAAAGTGTTAGAATTTAGCTGACAAAAACCATATCTGCTAGTAAATTAAAGCATACATACAAGCGAAACATACATAAACACAAATTATAAACGAATTACAAATTGTAGACCCTTGTGAGAAAAATGAACAAACATTCTTAGATACCACATCATTAAAGTACTTAAAACACCAACAGACAAAAGGATATCACTACAGCATGATGCCAAAAAGTACTCTAAAGTCTAGCACACCAAAGTAAAAGATAAACTGATGTCTGGACTCTTATCAAAGTAAAATACAAACCTAGCTGATAAAAATAATTTTACGGCATAAAATATTTCAATGATATCCATAAAACAAATAACAAGGCCAAAAAAAAAAATTTAAACTAAAAGCATCTAAAAAACGACATGTGGGGCAATAACCCTTTTTTGGCATTGTTTTATTAAATGTCCAAAGTTTCGTTAAATTAGGACCATGGCTCTCACTTAAAAATTTTCAATCAATGATTGACCATGAAAACCGCCACTATAGATTTCGTGGTGAATCACTAATTCACCGATATCAATTCGTGTTAGTGCATCAACCATTTTAATGGCCACTGGCCATTTTCCTGACTAAAAATAAAAAATAAAAAGTTTGGCTATCTTTTGAAATAGGTAGTCAAAACCGGCCATCTCGCCTTACTCCTCTCTAAAAATTGTTTAAACAGATGAAAGAGTAATTAATCAGGAAACCAGGTCTATAAGACGATATATGTTCAACAGTCCTAAAAAGAAGAGAGTAAACACTGGAAAAATCAAAGGAAACTAGCAAAGCATAAAAACAATAGAACTTCACTGAATTGAGCCACCCAAATAATTGAATTGGCTTCTTGGCCCTTTCTTCCAAACAAATCATCCACGCAAAACACAAAGGTTCGAGACAAACAATAGAAAAGTAGGACTAAGAAACCAATCATATTACATCATGTTTGCCATAAGAGACATAATCGCATTGTAACAGACCTGCAATAATCACTCAGACTCTCGTAGAGCCCACGTCCAACATAGTAACGCTCCTGAAATATCGAGAGGAAACAAAAAAACGTATACCATCAACAATCATGTAATCCATACCGTTAATAGAATCAATAAGCTTATCTCTAAAAGAAGGGACGAACAGGAATTACCTGATAAATCCACTTAAAAAATTGGAAGAACGATTGAATCAGACATTTCAGATAGTGCATGACATGCTGGGAATTTAAGTAGGAGACCAAGGCCTAGACGTAATGCAGCATAAACGCCCAGCACAATTATATATATTCGGAAGTAGAATGAATTATCAGCATTCCGGCCATTTCTTTCCTCCAAAACCTTCCTGCAATTATTTATGCGGTTAAATAGAATGTAACACCTAGCATGAAGAATCTAGTTCGCGTCCTTGATCTCATAAAAGAATCGTCGAGAGAATACTCACAAGTAAACATACATCACAAACACAGAGCTCAAGCCAAACCAGAAAAACCTAATTACTAGCCTTGAGATAGCCATGCCTCTTGCAGTGGTATAAGCCCCAAACATGAGCACCACATCCAAACAACCTATGCAAACGGCACAATATACAACAAACACAAGGTCAGAGAGAGCCCCAGTTCTTAATACTGTTCCCGCTAAAAGTTTCAGAACAAAGTAGGAGACATAAAGAACTTACTCTCAACGAAGTTCATAATAGCAAATGTTGGCCCGATGCTAAGGACACTCTTAAAAGTATACAAATTTATTTTCCCATCATTGAAGGCAATAATCGCTAGTGCCTTCGGAGAGAGGAAAAAAACAGCAAATAACAAAAACAACAAAATTAATATCTTAACAATGAGTCACCAAGGTATATCTTACGGTAAGAAAACTGACTAGAGACATGACATATAACCTGGAACATTAAAGCCAGAAAGATCCACAAACGGTGAAAAACTCCGATACAAGTGAAGAAACGTCCGATGCTCAACAAAAGTGCTTTTACCAGTCTGCCAAGTCATGAGCAGAGTAGATAGTAAAAGCAACGAAGAGTAGAAATCAGAAATATAGTAAGTAAAAGAGTCTATTAAATCAAACAATGCAAGACCTGAACCAATGACTAAAAGACAGAAGGATCACCACACCATCCTCACTTGCAAGAAAAGACAGAAAAGTAACAAGCAAACATTAGGAGGAGGCTCATTAAATTCTAGACAACAAAGTGAGCCCTTAACCATTTTTTCTACGCGAAAGCATATGTGACCCTGACAACTAATAAATAAACCCTTTTTTAAAATCTAGGAGACCTTAATTGAATCAAAAACCCAAACATGTGAATAATACTAGGTTAATTCTAAAAGAAGATTTGTCAAGGGTAAATACAAAGAACCCCACATTTTAAGCATAATTGCAGGACTCCTTTCCTTTTGGCTAAGTTGTAACAAATAAAACTTGCATCGAGAAAAAAATGACAATGAACAAAGTTGTAAATTAATTTACCAAATGTCTCCTTTTTTCCTTTTTTCTTTTTTTTTTTTTTTTTTTTTTTTTTTTTTTTCATTACTAGACCATATGAAAGGGAAAAAAATCCTCAAGATCCTATCTTTTTCACGTAAACGTGTTATTCATTCAAAGGGACTTGACCAAAGGATGGAGTCCTGTGCCACCCGTTCAAATACAAACCATAGAACGAAACAGTTGACAAAAACATGGATCCAAAGAATCACGTACCCTCTTTCCTTTTTTAAGAGGCTTCAATAAAAACGGTGAATTTTTTCTCATCGGCCAGTCTAACTCAAGCACGCAGGTGACCTCCATACACATTGCAAACAAGGAGAAACACGTATTACAGGCTGAACCAGAGATCATGTAATTCACCAAAAACAAAATGAGACAACAAACCAAAAATATTCATTGAAGTCATCATAGTTCCGCCATGCTGAATGTGCAGCTTTCCCATTATTGTTTCTATCAGCTTCCTGGATGCACACAAAAAATCCAGATTATTAAAAGAGCAGTTGAAGTAATAACAGAAGTGAGAAGTTCCTTAGATATGGAAATCTAATAGAATCTGGAAAAAAACAACACAACAAAAACTCAGTATATGCAAAAACCCAATTGCGTCAAAGAGTTTCTGGCGAAATGATCGGCCTAGGGCAACTTATCAAAAATATTTATGAAAAAGTCGAACTGAGAAGACTAGGCAAACCTATCCACTCAGCAAGAACTAATACAACAAAAACTCCACAACACAAACAATGCGTGAAGTTGGATTGACTGAAAAAATGGAAACAATTTCAGTAACAGCAGTTTAGAAAGTGCAATACCAGTTTTTTTTTTTTTTTTTTTTTAAGGAAAAGGCTTATGATACTTCTAATTTATTATAGCAGAAAGCTCAAACAGTGATCCACTTACTGCAGCCATTGTTTTGTATATCGGAGAAATGATTTGCTCAAGGAAGGACACAGAACCAGTTTCAGATTTGCAGCTGGCAGCAGGATTAGCTTCTCCATGATCCAAAATTGCGTCCAAATCTTTAGCCATCTGAGGAAACATAATTAAAGTTCCAATATAAGAGATATGTTCTCCTGCTATTCTGAGAAAGTTTTTCCTGCACCTTCCACATAGAATGAAACAACTCTAGAATAGTTTTAATCATACTATTGTTCCCTCCACAACATCCAGGCAATAATATCACATCAAAGGTTGCATAAAAATCAACTAAGACAGATTTATATATTGAAAAAAATATATAATAAAGTCAAAAAAGGACTGCATTCTTGTCACCTGTGACGTATTTAGCATGTTTTTGGAATAGAAGAGTTCCTAAACCCCATTTTCTTCACAACAAAAACTCATTTAAAGATATTAAATGAAGTTGGGGAGAAAGTGAAAAGACTCGAAAATTCAAATATATTAGATTCAGAAATTGCGATACCAAACTTGAGTCTTGTTGTAGGACAGCAATCAATCAGTACAGGCAGTTAAGAACAATTGGGTAACACAATAAAAAATAATAAATAATCATCTCGTACAGTATTAACAATATTATTCATGTGGTAACAATAACACAATGAAAAAATAAGATCAGGAACAAACAAAAGCAATTAAACTACAGATGCTGGAAACTTACACGGTGGAATATATAGCAAATACACTCAGGAAGGAAACGGACATTTGCAGCTTCACCCCATATCAAAAGGTATAGCGAAAGCAGAAAAAGTTTCCTGTCCCTATTAATCGCTTCTAAACTGCAGATATAAAAAACACGAAGAAGCAGTGTAAAAAAAGGAACCAAGAAGGCAAGAAGTTAACAACAATATCTGGTTGGCAAATATACCTATTCCAAGCAATACGTATCCGCAAATATCTGCACCATTTGATATAGTTATCCAACACCTTCAAGAATACCTCATTGATTGCCTTCTCATCTATTTTCTAAAGATACCAAAAACAAAAAAGAATTAGTTAACATCACATCACAATCCCTGCGAAACACATCTCAGTACAACAGCAGACAATGCAGAATCATATACAACAGAATGGACCAATAAAAAAATACGAATCGGTAACACAGAAATGTGGCATTTTTTTAAATAAGAAACTTCCTTTTATTAATGGAGAATCACTTACAAAGGAAAGAGGATAAGGAACGCTCAAAAAGCAGAAAATTAGGAAATACAAAACAAAGGGATAAAAACACCATTAGTTCCCAATAACATTCTTCCAGTTTAACACTAGCAAAGAGAAAGGATCAAAGCACAGAAGGCTGAAAATATTAGCTTTTTCAAACAAGTCCACTACGCAAACATGGCATTAATACAGTAAACTTACGAACTGCAAACACAACACTAACCCAAAAAAATAAAGTAAAATAAACAACTATAAATATGACATCAGCTCTTCATAGACTGGTAACATGTCAAGCAATTTGACAGTTAATAGAAAGAAGAACACTTCTACGCTAAATATCAACTTGGAACTAGGCAGAATGCTGCAGGAACACAGCAATTCTGCAATGTTTATTTCATCACGAGTATAAAATGCATCACCAGACTAATTCAACAAAAAGTGATTCTTTGCACCATCACATGTAGATTCTATAACAAGCTACATTAACAAAGTTAGATTATAACAAGTACAACAAAGAAAATAATTAAGCAAACATATTTAATAGTCATTTTTTAATTAAAATATATTCACGTAAGCCAAATTAAAATATATTCACGTAAGCCTCTTAGATTCACTAAGAATTTCATGCAACAGTAAATTTCTTTAAAAAAAATATTACTCTGGAATCACATACGAGTAAGACAGAGGACAATAGAATGACAAGTAAAAAAAATCCAAAGCACTCACTGGATCAGCCTCAACAGGATGCAAGTCGAGACTGTGCATTTGCTATGGTAAGAACAATGTGCTCTCTTTGGTTCCTTATGTTGTCTTTCTGCCAAAAAAAAAAAAAAAGGTTTTAAAGCAATAACAAAAAGACATACCATAATGGAATGTGAAAGAAATTCAAAAATCAATATATAGGCATATGAAGCAAAGGTACGACAAACTTTCAGGAGCATCATTAAGAAATAACAAGGTAATAGGGAAATCATTACAAATTTTAACTTATGTTTGTAACTTAAAACTTCTATCCTATTTCTATACTGGATTCGGATTTCTAACCAGTCAGCTTATGGCAACTGTGCATAACTCCCACATGAACGTACACATTTGGCATAAGTTGTCAACCTTTTGTTAAGAAGAAAAATTAAAAAATTAAAAAACAGGTACACAATAAGAGGGACTAGAACTACACCAAGAAAGGTTATAAAAATGTATACACCTACTGATTGTAGAAACTATGACACAGATTTTAAACTAATTTCAAATCAAAAGTTTGACCAAGGCGGTTATTTTAAAACAAGAGTGTGAAAAGACATTAAACATTAATCCCGTCTCATAGTATGTGGATGTCCTACGTAAGACCGGCACAAATATAGATATAGTGTCACACACTTAATCAGAGTTTTCACAGATAAATAATAGGCAACAAACAAGTAACACCAAGCTCGAACCAAAATCAAACATTTGTTCGATGTCATTACATACTTTAATGTACCTATAGATGTCAGTGACTGGGATGCTAGTATTTAGGATGTTATTATTTATTAAGGTCTCCAAGCTGCTTTCCAGTTTAAACAAAGCACCATTTCAAAAGTATGACATCCATTGTTCATGGAATAAACAATCAGAGTGCTATGGAATTAAGGTATTGATTAAAAAAATAAATAAATAAATAAAATAAAAAAAAAAAAAACAGGAACAAACTAAAATACACCATCTTCCTCCCCACCTCCATTATTTTCTCAACCTGAGGCCACCAAAAGAGTTTTATATTCATGCTTAGCCACATCGCTTCCAGCCCCAAAGCAGCGGGTAACAAGAGCATCTCTGGAGCATATAAAAAGCAAACTTCCAAGAAATGTTATGTGAACCCAAGGTAATGCAGAAGTTATACCTTTATGATATGCATCTTATAAATGTGATACTCATTCCAGAGATTGGATAGTGACTTTAAAATTTAGTTCCCTTTCCAACGGTTCGATAAGCAAATCTATTAATATGAGATGTATGAATTGCAAAAGAATAAGTGATAGAAGCAAAATCACCAACTAATGAAAGCATGAGGATTTAAATCCGTTGCAAAAAAAAAACAGCATGTTTAGTTGAATTTCTCTATGGGAACTGGCACCAATAGTTAGCCACAGATAGCAAAAGACATGACAAATTAAAGAGAACTACAAGTACACATACAAACCCTGGAAACCAAACACATATTCCAGAAGATCAAACATGTCTGCATCCCGTTGCCCAGTTATCTCAAAATCAGGAGGAGTCTAGGGAAGTGTTCAGTATATCTAATCGCAGATATCGCACCTCTAACCTGAAGAGATTACACAAATTCAAAATACGTCACAACTGACTAAACAGTTTGATCACGGAGTTTAGGGCAGGAAGAGCATAATAAGTCTCTCTTAGAACGGTGACTGTTATTTGAGATCTATGAAAGTTCGAACAGAATAATAGACGAGATGCAATATCAGAATATTTGAAACAGAGCTATGGCTAGGGAAATAAAACTGGTAAAGAGGGCGGATGAAAACCAAAGCAACAAATATTAATTTAGGTTCAACTTACTTCTGGAAAAACTCCAATGGCATTGGTCAATGATGCGCTTCAAGAGGAACAATATTATATGGTGTGAGCTCAGAGAGTGTTGCTTCAGATGCTTTTAATCGCCAACTGAAAACCCAGGAAGGAGGAAAAAAAAAAAAAAAACAAAGGGCTGCGAAT
Source organism: Ficus carica (assembly GCA_009761775.1). Taxonomy (NCBI): domain Eukaryota; kingdom Viridiplantae; phylum Streptophyta; class Magnoliopsida; order Rosales; family Moraceae; genus Ficus; species Ficus carica. Next base: position 528,975 of record CM019744.1, on the reverse strand, counting down.
TGGGGTGGGGATAAAAGGTCACCAGGCTTTCGGAAACGGCAGAAACTGTGGCATCCGCAGAAGAGCCTCGATCACAGCAGAAAGGCAATGTCAGAAGCAATGCCGAGAAGAGTGAACAAGGGTGTCGGGGGGGTAGCCGACAGGAAAGCCTCGAAAATGACGGACAGCAGTGGGGTGGTGAGGGAAACGCACCACCAGCAAGGAATGTGTTGGGGTGCGCCAAAAAGGTGGCGGGGAGAATCAAAAGCACCAAAACAAAATACTGTTACTGACAACTTAACCGCAATAACAAACACCAAACGGGCCCTTAAAAAGTTAACTAAAAAACAAAAATGATAACAAACTTTTAGTCAACAATATGACCCAAACTCCTCTAACACCTTCATCTACATGAACAAAATGAATCAAGTATTTAGCCAAAACCGTGTGTCAATAGTAAGCTGTTTTCCTTTTTAAGGTCTGCATCCAAAGGGATAAGTTAAAGGACAGGTACCTCATCCTTAATAAGCCTGCCAACTCCATTGGGATCCTGCGTCGTTGCTAAGGGCCTCCATGACCTCAACTAAAGCCTTTAAGGTAGCCACCACCCTTTTCATTTCTAAAGATCTAATTTCCATCTGAAACAACAGAATGAGGGAAAAAATATCAACACAAAAGAGAGAGAGAGAGAGAGAGAGACTCTTGTCATTTTGCTTGTGTTTAAAAAAAAAAAAAAAAAACTGACATAAATTTTTAAGCCCAAACCGAAGGAACGTAATGTGATTAAATAATTAGCACTAAATAGAAAGCAACAAAAAGTTATTAACATAGCCTGTCAACTGTGTGTGCAATGTAGAGCATCTTCATGCCATTAAACAGAATATGCAACCATCACTAGACATAAGGATACACGATAGTAAATCTATATTAAAAAAAGAGCCCTACTCTCCAAAATTAGCACTAAAAGTTCCGGACTCTCGCAATCTCTGCTCCTCCCTATGCATCTCGTCCACTTTATTGCGCCTCTTATAGTGTTGGTAAAAATCCCAAAGGTGCTCAATATCACGATTACGGTCTATCGGTCTCCCATCCCTTTTCGCAAGTTTTTGCTGAAACAGAAAATAAACTCCTTATTAACCTGTGCAAAACATAACTAAGATTTGTTTGTCTCTACTCTCTACCTCCATATGAACAATTTGAGAATGAGAACTAAATTATACCTTAATCACCGACATTAAACCCGTCTCTTAAACTGGAGCACACCCCTACCGTCGCTGTTCGGGTCCAGATTTTGTGCCATACTGTATGCCTGCTCACACACTAAAATGGAAACCATACATATTGTGAACAGATTAACATTATCAGCGTGTATAATCAAATGCCAACAACGAGAAAAACAGAGAAAGATATTGGCATAATCTTCAAAAAAAGCAAGTTGAAGCTGAGAAAAAACACAAAATCGAACACCATGAGCTAACCAAGAACTCCATAAACTAATTTCCATGGCATTTTAGTACCAAAAACCGATTTCCTTCAAAGTACATCACAAATCAAAGATTGTAGAGGTTCCGCAGTGAAATTAGAGCTGAGAAACACGAAAGTTGAATTCTTTGATATGGAAAAAAACATAAAGCGAAGAGAAACTAGGACAATGCTTACGAATTCTAGCGACGGGTGGGATTCTCGGCCTGAATCTCATCGGCAGCCTGTAAGATCGCGTCGATGTTAGTGGTCTTCCCAAGCGACGGCGGAACTGAGCCGGCGATGCCGCTGGGAGTCCTGCCGTGGCCTTGGCCGGCGGCTCTAAGCTGCTCTCGGTTAAGCGTGGCTCGGACCAGTCTCCCCCAATTGTCGTAAACCCTAGCCATGGCTAGAGCCTAAAGGAAGCTGAAACCAGCTCGAAATGAAAATGGGAAGCCCTAGCTGAAAACTGCTTCTCCGATCTGCGATTTCGGAAATGGCGACGAGCTCCGAGTTCGATGAACCGACTCGGACGCGGGTGAGTCGAATCGGCGACGATTTCTTCTTCTTCTTCTTCTTCTTCTTCTTTTCCAAATCAAATGAAAGGTTAAAAGAGAAACTGAAGAAGAGGATTAAGGGGAATAATACGAGTCGAAGGAAAAAAAAAAAAAAGAGAGAGAGAGAGTGACGCGGAGGTCGCGGGAAAAAAGAGGCTTACTGGCTAGAAAGGGAAAGATGGAGAAAATTACGAAATTTGCCCCTTAAGAAAACTTGTAATAATAATCTTCAGTAATGCGACATTTCTTCTTCTTCAGTTTTTTTTTTTTTTTTTTTTTTTTTTGATATTTTTTCCTGCAAACCGCGTAGTTATTTGAAAATGAAAAGAAGTATATGGTTATTCACATATACAAAATTTAATATATTTATTGGACTTTTACATTAACACATCTCATTGTTTATTATTGATATTAATTTTTTTTAATTATTAGATCAAATTTTGTAAAATGTACATCTTAAAATTTATTGCACTTAAGATTAAATTATTAACATCGTAAATCTGTTGAAAAATTAATCAAACAAGTAAAATTGTTATTCTTATTATTGATAATAAGTTAAAAGTTTTGTGGTAAAAGCCCCACGTATGAATATGTCACCCAATAAAATGAGAAAACAAAAGTGTGTGCTCTTTAAATTTTGAATCTCTTTACTTTTTGTTACATTGCGTGTTATGATTATACTTTTCTTTTATTTTTCTTTTTTTCTTTTTTTTTTTTTTTTTTGTTTTTTTTTTTGGGTACCTTGAAGAGACAAAGTTAAAGCTTATTTTAGGGTAGGGGGGGGGGGAGAGACAGAAAATAAATTCAAGGCTTGTCTAGGATCGTTTTGAAAAATTGAAAGTGTTTCAAGTTTCGACGAAAAAATAAAAATAAAAAAATAGATGTCTTTATGGGAACCATTAAAAAAAGACATGTTGTAGGTGCCATTAATGTTCAGCTTAATTTGTCCAAAAACGGTTTAAAATCAAAGCTTTTCAAAAGAACTTGGAATTTGAAACCGATGACTTGGCCAATATTCTTAAAGGAAGATATACATCGTATTCATATATAAGAAGTTAATAAATTATATGTTGAAAATAATAGGAAATTCATTTAAAATAAATATCAAAACGTCTTATGTCCTAAAAAGATTTATCAAATCATTTAAACACAATTATAACTTGTTAAGTACATCATTTCAAATCCAAAAATTCATCCCATTTTACATTTAAATCCAGCTTTACATCACAGTCATTTTTTTCCTCCCAAACACCTATTCATTTTAAATTTTCAATTTAAATTCAAATATTTTAGCCTAAGATAATGAGCCAAATGAACATTCAGATGTGATTGAGTCGAATTGGCTCTTTAAATTATTGTATCCTATTTTTTTTCCCCCTTTTTTATGACAGTTTTCACTATCATTGCTTTATTATTTAAGTTATTACAGTACTGGAATATAGAGTCATTCAATTTAGTGGCTTGTGGTTGATTTTGTAGCTTGATGCCATTGACCTTCAGATTTCACACGAGGCTCACCGATGCAACGCTCGAGATCTATTGTAACCAACATCACACGGTCAAAATCAGATGTGCAAGTTTTTTGTATTTGCTTAATGGATTTGCAAGAAACCAAGTCATTATAATGCAACACGAATCTTGATTCGTGCTAATTGGCATCACGGATGCGAGAGATATTGAGCGACTTTTGTTGACGCGTGTCTTTAGATGTCACACAGATCTCTAGCGCAAATTTTCCAAATAGCGCATGGTTCTTTGATGATTCTCCAGTCGAGCATGCAGTTCTATAGCATGTTGACCACCCGATCATATCTCATGATTTTCTTTGCCGTTGGATCAGCTGCATGATAGATGATGCTCATGATAAGGCTGCACTGAAAAACCCCAATAAAATGCTAGCCTTTTTTGCCATGTTATCAACCCATCAAATTGAGGGTGCAAAACTTCTCATTTTTTTAATCTAATTGTATCTCGAGCTTTATACAACAATAAGCTCACCTTTAAATCCCTTCAAACCGCTCACCTTTAGGCTATGTTTGGTAGAAGAAATAGAGAGGAGGAGGGATGGAGAAAGTTAGAATAATGGAGAATGTGAATGATGTAGATGATTGTAGGAATCCCTTATGTTATTTGGTAAGAGGGAGGGAAAGTTAAAAAAATGAATGATAGGTTTTTAGTTAATTACTACTTTGTCCATTTTGAACTTCTTTAAAAAATATATATGTTAAGGACAAGATTATTTTTTTAGCCTATGTTTGGTGTTTGAGTTGAGTTTGAGATGTGATAAAATTTTTAAGTTGAAGTTTAGTTGACTTTTTAAAAAGTAGTTATAAATTTTGTTAACTTTTCAGAAAAAGACAAAAATTGAGATGAAAAATTTGAGTTGAGTTTGAGTTAAATTCATTCACCAAACATAGGCTTAATTGAAAAGAGGAAGGAGAGTGTGCATCCTTCCATTTATGGTAGGCTCAAGAGGAGAGATTTTCCCTCCACCTTTCCTCCCCCTCCTCATTTTCTTCCGACCAAATAATGGAGGAGGACCTTACCTCCACCCTCGCCCTCCATCTATCTCTCTCTCCACCAAACACACCCTTAATCATACGCTCTCGTTATGCATAATGGCCAATCTTGGTTTAAGTTTCTCTCAAACTATCACATTTCAAAACAACATCGTCCTGCTTGAAAACTACCAAACCGTCCGAATATGTAGTTTGGCTTGTTGGTATCATGTGAGATCTTTCAGATGGTGTGGACAATGTGGAGCAATCTTATCAGAGCTTACTAAGAGGAGATAATTAGAAGGATTTGGTTCAAATGTTTCCTTATTTGTGTCCGAATTTATGTTCCTTTAATAATATTATGACACGTGTTTAACTTATATTATTTTTAATTGATATAATGTGATTTTATAATTAATATACATTTTTAGTTGATATTTCATGATTTTATTATAAAAACATGAATCAGGGGGGACATGAGTTGAATCCAAATAGAGATCCCGAAACATTAACCTAAAAATTAAGGATCTATTACTCATAAAATATTATCTAAGCATGAATACAAAATATAAAAGGTTAATAAAAGGAAACGAATCCTTTATAAAGGGCGGATCATGTTCTCTAATTAAAAAGAGAAATTTAAGAATATGCCCATTATTTTTCATTTTTCGTTTTCGGGTTTTCATAAGAATGAAAATGGATTTAAATCTTCCATGTAAAAAGATTGAAATCATATATCACGATATTTTTTCTAATTTTTTCAATTTAAACCCAGATATTCATCAAATGTTCGCTCTTTATTTTTATTCGTCCAAAGATTTACATCATGCCTCATTCAAAAATATATTCCTCCATATTAATTATGTGTCAGTGGACATTTTGAGCTTTTAGTCCGTGCTAATTGAAGGCCTAAGGCTAAAATCCTATTATTTTTAAGTGGACTCCTTTAAAAGATAGGGATATAAAGAAACCCTTAATTCTCATTTTCATATCATAGAAACCAAAAAAAAAAAAAAAAAAGTAAATAGCATGTCTTAAAAATATGCGAAGTAATAATTTTAAAGGGTGATTTGTATGATTATTAGAAGAACATCTCTAGATTATTTGCACCACCTATAATAGTTTTAGTTTTAGTTTTTTTTTGCTTAAATATAATAATTTTAGTTTTTTTAACATCCAATTAGATAAATATAAAGGATAAAAAATATAAACAAAAAGATTTAAAAAAAAAAACATAAATATGTCTATTTAAAATGTTTATTTTCATATGGGTTTTTTACATTTTTATATCATGTATTTATTCAAAAAGTATATCATGCGTTTTGAACTTTTATATTTTCATATCATTAGATGACGTTTAATATACAAATATACACCATATATCTCGGTCAACACTTAATTTTTGATATTAAAATGCCCAAATTACCTTAAAAAGAAAAACTAAAACTAATATAATATATATTTACACCCTGCATTAAGTTTTTTTTTATCAAAAAGTATACCATGCATTTTTTTGTATTATTGGATTATATTAAACATAAAATATTTATACATTTTCTCAATCACCACTTAATTTAAACATTAAAATACCTAAAGTACTTTTGACACTGGGAAAAAATTGCTTGAAAAATTCTAATTGAATTAAGGCTAAACAAAGGGGCTGGAGCAGGGATCTCAAGGGGGACATGACGGAGTGGTGAGAAAGGGCTGGGTGATGGGGTTGAAAGTCCCAATTATTAATAGTTTTCTAGTTTTATAATTTTTATTTTTAAGAGTATTTTGGGTATTTTTAAATTAAAATAAAGTATTGATCGAGAAAATATATTGATTTATTATTAATTGTAATATAATGAAATAGAATGTATGACTTTGAAGACATAATATACTTTCTTAATACAAGTAAAATATAGGGTATAAAAATGCAACTAATCAAAATCATATATTAGTTTAAGAGTACTTTGGGTATTTTAGATCAAAATTATGTATTGACCAACAAAAAAATATAGATTTATGTATGAAATGTATTATGATAATATACAAATGTAGAAATTCAAAATGTTTAATATACTTAATAAAAGCAAAATTTAACGCATAAAAATGTAAATAACCATTTAACTATTTTCATAATTGTCTCAGACCATTTGGGCCTCTATGGGCTTTTAAGTCTTCCTCTTCGGCAATGCTCTTCGAAAGTATTTGTTTGTTTGTTTTTTTATTTTTGTTTTTGTTTTCGTTTTTCGAGAAAACTAAATAAATAAAGAAAAAAAAAAAAAAGATTTAAAGAAAAAACAGAGACAGAGTGCAGCGGGAGATTGAATTGTGGATTCTCGGAGTTTCAGCAGAATCAGCGGCTTTCTCCAACAAAACCTCGTGAAGCTTCTCTTCAACTCACCGGCACCGCTCAGTAATCCTCTTCAACCCAAATATACGACTATTTTGACTTTCATTTTCACAATTTTATTTATGCTTGAGAATTATCCACCTTTCTTGATCTGTTTGGCTCCCTAGAAAATCAGGCAACAACAGGAAAAACAAAATAGCGTAATCATTCACGCAAACGATTTCTTTTTCCAAGGCGCGAGCAGCTTTTGGAAAATATTTAAATTTTTTCGGGAAAAAAAAAATCAAATCAAAAGCTTGTCATTCTTAGTTAACTGGCTATTTTTCTATTTTACTCGTTTTACATACTTCAATTTAACCATGATTGAATCATGTACTGGATCTGTAAGAATGTTGTACTTAAACTTCATTTCCCATGATATATATATTTTTATTTAAATTGTTTAACTTCATCTGAATATTGTTTGTTTGTATTATTGAACTGTTGCAATGCTTATTGGGATCCAATATTTTTTCTGAACAAATTGCCTAATGTCAAATTTAGGTAAATTAGACGGGAAGAAGTTTTCGGTGTCGATTTAATGGCATCAGAGCTTGTGGCTTCAGAGAGAGAGCCAATGCAACTGAATGCTCCTCCCAGAAGGCCTCGGATCCTACTGGCGGCAAGCGGAAGCGTTGCCTCCATAAAGTTCGGTAATCTCTGCCATTCCTTTTCTGAATGGGCCGAGGTACGAGCCGTGGCAACTCGGGCGTCATTGCACTTCATCGATAGAGCGTCGCTTCCAAAAGATGCAGTTCTTTACACCGATGATGATGAATGGTCTAGTTGGAATAAAATAGGCGACAGCGTGCTCCATATTGAGCTCCGACGGTGGGCTGACATTATGGTGATTGCCCCTTTATCAGCAAATACACTAGGCAAGGTAAGAGCTATTCAATATCAATCTGCACGAGTTACGACTTCTACATATTGGATTCGTTTTAGTCTCTCATCAACTAGACTTTGTTTAACAGCTATATGATGATACTGATTGGTGATTAGTGCATTTCACTGGAAAATCCATGTCACACCATGAAAAACCGTCAAATTTTAATATTCTTTTACTTAAAATTTGAAAGAGTACGTGGAAGAAAAATGCAATGCCTGAAACTGGCTTCTACGCGTTTTATATCAGCGCATTTTATACATTTGGTAAACCAAAATCCTATATTTTCCGGTGGGCTTAAAAGGTCTATCTTGGTAGAGCAAAATTTCTCTGTCCCATTGAGCAAGATGATGGACCAATTTTCTTGGTGTACAAGTGGCATTGGTTTCTGATTTTGATAAGTGGGTTGATATGTGTGTGTGTGTGTTTTCTTTTGTAGTTTTGTTGAGTAAACGGTGTGTTTTTCATAGTTTCTTTGTTCAAGGTACGGACAGAACAAAAAGAAGAAAATTTGCATTCAGGTTGAGTTGTTGTATATGGTTAATGTGCAAATATGTTAAATACATTATGAGTGTTTTTGAGAGTGTCCTTTGATTCAGGCAGGACTGTTCTTTTGCTTTCATCAACTTCATAATTTCATGTTTTACCAAGTCTCACATCTATCCTAATTGTAGATTGCTGGGGGTCTGTGTGACAACTTGCTGACCTGCATTGTGCGGGCATGGGACTATACCAAGCCACTATTTGTTGCACCGGCCATGAACACCTACATGTGGAACAACCCTTTCACGGAGCGGCATCTCATGTCAATCGACGAGCTTGGAATTTCTCTTATCCCACCCGTCTCGAAGAGATTAGCTTGCGGGGATTATGGGAATGGTGCAATGGCTGAACCTTCTTTAATCTACTCAACGGTAAGACTCTTCGTGGAGTCTCGGAATCAACAAGGTGGCGTTATTGTTCAGCAAATAGCATCATGAGGTTATCATTCAAAGACTCAATAGCAACGTTTAACTTCATATGCGAAACCGTTTGGTACTGGTTGAGTCTGATGATCGGGCTAACTGAATGTACATCTGTCAAGAGTTAGGAGTTGATTTGATCTTACATGTATTAACCCTGTGATTTGAACCATTATTTTGCAGATGAACGAAGCTGAACATATGATAGTTAGTGCTGGTGTTTCTTTTAGGCTTGATTAAATTACCATGACAAGTCTCTCGCGATGTTTTGCTGAGAGTTTTCTAAGTTGTTATATGCATTTGGAGACGGTTTTTTTCTTTCTTCTTTCTTATAATCGAGGTAATGCCCTCAATATTTGCATTCCAACAATGACCACTTGTAAAAGTATTATGTAAAGGGCTCACAACCAATGATTCACTTAACCTTAGCCCTGGTTAGATCATAAAATCAAACCCATACAATAAATTCAAATTTTTGTGAAAAGAAACACTGTAGAAAAAAATTTGGAATTGTGAGTTTGAAATGGTAATCCAAATGGTGGCTTAATGTGAAGCGTTTAAAAGAAAAGGATAATTTATTATTATTTTTATTTTTGTAAACAAATTTTTTTTGAGTAATATTTCAAGTTCAAAATTATTATAACTGGTTAATGTGCTTTGCTTTCAACTCTCAATGTAATTGGCACCACAGCTTTGAAACCAACCTTCACATTAATGATTAATCATGGAATCTTATTTTACAACTAGGATTATGAAGACAATTTACCTTGGTGAAATCTATTTATTATCTACTTACTTTCTTTTTAAAAGTATTCATTCACCTACTTATGTCAAAGCTGTTGGTAGATAAATTGGATTAGTGGTGGTTGAGTGGTTCCTAAATTTAACAATTAATGCAAGTCATGCCTCACACTGATTATAGAGCTAGGTGCGTTGAATTTTAGTAAATCTACTTTTTATAGGATGCATCTAGAACAGATCACTATAAATGTATTTCTCACATTTGTTTTGTGAACTTTTTATGTTTAGCATGAAATTTGACAAAGTACCTCTTAAGTTTATCAAATTATTGCAGAGTGTCTCAAAATCAGTGGCATGGGTATTAAATTTAGGGTCTGTTTGGGGAATATTTGGAGATGAAGTATTAAAGATTGGGTTGGATATGTGTATTTGGTGAGGTCTTTTAAAAAGTTTTGTGATATAGAAAATATTACAAAATTTTGAAATGTGTTTCGAAAAAATATATTATTGGATCTTGTTTTGCTCGTCTCATCGTTGTGAGCATTCTGACACAATGATTATCTCATTTCGATCTGAAATAAGAAAGTTATGGACTTTAAAATTTAGGTTTTTTGAAAATGGAAGAGAGAGAAAATGAGATGTAGAATTGAGAATTTTGACTGAGATGAGATGATAAAAAACGGATAGTTTACATGTTCCCTTATTTGTGTCCCCATTTGTGTCCCTCCAATAATATCATGACATGTGTATAACTAATATAATTTTTTAAATGACATAATATGATATTGTAATTAAATATATATTTTTAATTGACGTGTCATGATATTATTGAAAGAATATGAATGAGACACAAATAATAGAACATAGGAGTTGAATACATAAAACACCATTGGAGAACTTTCCCCAAACGGGGACTTTGACAAAAGTACCTTCGAAATCGTTACACATGTGCTTGTTTGAAGGAAACGACTGATATTTTGAATGATAATCGGAGTATATCACGAGTAACTTGCCAATGTAATAATACTTTAAGGGGGTAAAAACTCCAGGCATGGGGAGAGAATCAATGAAACCAATTAAGCTGGCATTTATAATGGAAGGGACAGAGTCACGGAAATGCCTTGATAGGCTGAATCTGCCACGTGTCTGACCTCCACATTGGTCTCTACCAACTTTCACCTCCTCCATTAACATCATCGGTGCACTGAATTATGTACTTGTTGTTCTCACTCCAAAATGAAATCAGCAAGGAAATAAAGAAAACAACTTATGTTTAATTTGCTGGTTGGAGATAAAATTTTAAGTTAAAATTGGTTGATTTTTCAAAAATTAGTTATAATTTTTGTTGATTTAAAAAAAATAAAAATTGAGATGAAAAAGTACAATTTCATTAGAGTTAAATTGAAATGTTAAACGAAGATAAAAAAAGTTAAAGAGAAAGCATCTTATTCACCAAAAAATATATATGTATATATTTTTTGTTTTGGGGTTTCGTATCCCTGTATAGCTCATATTTTAAATAGCCTGACTTAACATAAAAATGGGTTTAAAATCTGCAGAGGTTAAAATAATAATAATAATAATAAAAACCTCTTACATGTGTGTTTAATGTTTACAAATGAAGCTGTGAAAAGGGTAAATTTCGACATTTGTGACTTTTTACTACAATCCAAATTCGAGATTTTGCAACCATTGGCAAAGTATAATGTTGTGGGCTCATTAAGTTGGCAAGGACCAAAAGGATTTCAGATAATAACTAGCTAGACTTAAGAGTAAGTTCTTATTGTCCTCTCTTTTGGCTTTAGATACATTTGGATCATAATGTAATAACAAAAAGAGCATTTAGCACAGCCAACCGTCAAGTCATGCGAGTAGTTTTGATATTTAAGGACATCAATAACGAGCAAACCAGATCCCCACTGCAGTTTTCTAGAATTAATCTTATTTAGAAAGTCACAGATGAGAGTTCTACTTTCGGATTAGTAGGACTTTGTTTTAAATCATATTATGTTCTGAGAGTTTGATGAGATGTAACGTTCATTAATATGCACTGTGGTATCCAGATGACTCTAGAAAGTTTCACAAAACGAGAGAACTATTTTCGTTTGACATTTCTATTTTTTCTTTTTCTTTCTTTTTAAATCTCTTTTAATAAAATCGCCGACAACATTGGTGGAGAGGACCATGCTTCATTTAAAGCCACCCCCAACTAATTTCTTCTCAACCACCACAAGATCTTCACATCCATTGTCATTAAACTTTCACACCTTTTACTCACTCTGATGACAAAACCCAAAATCTGATTATTCAATCAAATTATATTCTAGTCCAAAACAAACCAAAAGCTAGCTACTTCCAAGCTACAAACAAAGCAATGAAACTATAAAACATAAGATAAAAAGACACATCAGAAAGTACCAAAAAAACACATCAAAAATGACTTCCTCTTTCACAACATCTTTCTCTTCACAAATCACTCTCATTTCCATCATCACCATTTTGATCCTATCGTCCTCTACCGCTACCGCCATTTCCAAGACAAACCCGCCTCCCTTTAAGAAAATATACGCCTTTGGAGACTCCTTCACTGACACGGGCAACACAAGGTCGGTTTCCGGTCCTAGTGGCTTTGGCCACGTCTCTAATCCTCCATACGGCATCACATTTTTTCATCGCCCCACAAACAGATACTCCGACGGACGTCTGGTGATTGACTTTGTGGCAAACTCACTAGCCTTGCCCTTCTTGCCACCTTACAAAAGTGTGACCGGGAATTCGCCTCACGGGGTTAACTTTGCGGTTGCGGGGTCAACTGCCATAGAGCACGACTTCTTTGTTAAGAACAACCTCAGTCTTGATATCACTCCTCAGTCTATTCAGACTCAGCTTCTTTGGCTAAACAAGTACTTGGAGAGTAATCTGGGGTGTAAAAGTACTCCGGATTCGAGATGCAAAGCCGCGGAATTCGATGATTCTCTCTTCTGGGTTGGTGAGATTGGTGTCAATGATTATGCTTACACTGTTGGATCCAATGTCCCACAAGACACCATTAGAGGGCTGGCAATGAGAAGTTATACCGGATTTTTAACGGTAAAGTTCTAACCAAGATTACTATTTTTCATCTTAATCCAGCAAAAAACATGTGCACAAGTGAAAGCTGTCATGAAACGCAATATTTATGAGTGAAAATTGACCTTTCACTTGTCACTTTAATTGGTTACAATTTAAGTCATATTTTGTATTCTTCTTATAGTATATTATTAAGTTAATAGATAGTTTTAGTATGAGTTTATAAATGGTTTAGTGGAAAATTATTCTTAGTATAGTTAGTTTAGTACACCATGTTTTATTTTGGTCCCCATATAGTTTCAAACTTTGTACTTACGTTTAAAATATCTCTTCTATATCATGCAATTAGAAATTCATAAGAAACTGTTTCCATTTCTATACATTTTGTAAAAATCCAAAATAGAAAGAAGGGAACAAAATAATAATAAATAAACATCTGACCTTGGCAAGTAGTGACCTCAATAACTCAATACATATGAACTTACAGGGGCGGTTCTATCCGTAGCCAAGTGGGAGATTACGCTGCCAGTGAACTTTTATTATTATTATTATTTTTCAACTTTACCTCTAAAAACCTGAATTTTTTCATTTTACCCCAGTAAAAAAATGTTTTTACTATATAAGCCCCCTGAAAACTTTATCATTTAATGTACGCCCTTGCTAAAAATAATAGGATGGCTCCACCATTGTGAACTTATATTATGTTATTTAAGTCCAAACAGTCTATTAGTACCTCCGAGAAAACAACCATTCACAACTTCATTTCTGCATTCTTTTTTCAATTATTTTTGTAGGCCTTGTTGAAGAAAGGTGCAAAGTACGTTGTGATCCAAGGCCATCCAATGACAGGCTGCTTACCATTGACCATGACATTGGCCCCCGAAGACGACAGAGATGACCTAGGCTGCGTAAAAAGCATCAACAACCAAAGTTACATTCACAATGTAGCCATCTTAAACGCAATCAAAAACCTTAAAAGGCAGTTCCCACAAGCTGTTATAACGTACTTAGACTATTGGAATGCATACCACACAGTAATGAAAAGTCCGGGCCAGTTTGGCATCACCGAGCGCTTCAAAGCCTGTTGTGGCTTGGGCGATCCCTACAACTTTGATGTGTTTGCCACTTGTGGAACTCCTTCTGCTAGTGCCTGTATAAACCCGTCTCAGTACATAAACTGGGATGGAGTTCATCTCACCGAAGGTATGTACGAGGCTGTCTCGGACATGTTTCTCAAGGGAAGGTTTAGTCACCCTCCTTTCAGTTACTTGTTGGACAAGAAACTTCGTCAGGGATGAGGGTTTTAGGTGATGATTGCTGGTTTGACATTCTTGTTAAACTGGTCAATAATCTTGTCCAATTTTCTTGTTTCTTATGAGAAAAGTCCGAGTTAATTTTGGTAAAATTAATAGTAAAATCAGCAATAAATATGTAATTTTGGTCAATAATTTGTGTTCTTTGAACTTGAGAAGTAGGCTCTGAGTTTGACAAAATAATAGTTGCCACAATCTACATTGTCAAAATTTTTCTTTCTTTTTTTTTTCTCAATTTTTTTTCCTCCAAGCACCAAACATTATGCGACCATATAAGGCTCGGAATTGAACTACAGTACGACCACTAATTCTAGACTCACTGTGCAATGCATTTTCAAGTGTTGAATGACGGTTAAAAAGGAATCTAGACCGTTGAAATTTTTTTGCACTTTGGTCTCACGTGATAAAAGTAGCTCAAATTTCATCGTTTTTCATCATCTAATGCCTAATGAATCACCTGTTCCACCCGAAAATGACTGAGTGTACGGTAAGTCTGACATGAGCTTCATGGTACTCAAAATGTTCATTTATAAAATGGCAAAAATAAATGCCTTGCCTGAAGACATTTTGGACGGTAAAAGTAAATCCCACTGCTAGAATTGACAACATCTATTAAAGACCCATGTTCCTTTTAATACTCAAATTTCTGCAGGAAAAAAAAAAAAAAAAAGCATCAAATTCTTTGCTATGCCTAAATTAGCACCACAAACAAGTCAGAAAGTTGGTACAGAAGTCCTCTGCCACAATTAGCCTCACATGGGTGGTAGCTGATAATAACACAATATTTAATTTTTAGTAAGAAAAGTCACAAACAAGAAGAACTCCATAATTGACCAGCCATGTAATTATCAAATGATAATACCATGCAAATACTTGTATTATCCGTGTAACATAAGCTTCTAGATGAATTTATTGATTCATGTTAATGCTACAGATCACTAGCGACGTCCAACACTACACACTAATACAGAGTGGATCCCATAATGTGAGACATAGAAATGGGGTCCACTTTCTATTAGTTGTAAGGTTCTCATATGTTTTTCCTATCGGGATTGTGCATGATTATCAAGGTATGATTATCAAGGTAATCATCATTTTGATCTGTAGAATCTTATATCTATAGATGTATGTATATTATTTGTTTGAATTTATTTACCATCTTGTGATGTTTCTTGCATGGGCAACTTTTGCTCTTAGCATACAAAGCCAGGAAACTACAAGAACTAGTAGGTGAAAATAGCTTAACTAGTTTTGTTATTTGTCAGTCTATAGAAATCAGATATTAACAAAGAAAAAAAGGACGTTTTGTAAGAATCTACATGTACTCTTGCTTGTTTCATGAAAAGCAGCTATCAAAAAGGTATATGGAAAATGTGTAAAAAAAGTACATGCTTTTAATTTTTCTGGAAAATTGCAGTTTCAGTCCCCAACTTTTTAAAGGTATTGCATTTAGGTCCTCAACTGTTAAAAAATGTTCATGTGGATCTCCACAGTAAGAAGACGTGCTCGCAAGGTCCTTCTGTCCATGTTTGTAAAATTTGACCACACCAATTCACAGACATGGACGGAAGAACCCTACATGCACTGTTTTTGTTACTTTGACGACCCACAAGGTACATTTTAATAGTTAGGGGAAGTAAAGCACAACACTTTCAAAAGGTTGGGGACCGGAGTTGCAACCAACTGTTTCTTCTTACTGAGTGATCAATGCACTTTATGAATCTTGAATGCTAAATTTTAAGATCTGAATATACTTGACCGCAAATTATTATGAGCCTCTTACCATACTGAAATTAGAAATTTATCTCTATCACAGGGACAAACTTTATTCTGCATTACTATGGAGTAGTAATAAAAGTTTACAATTGGAGGACCTAGCCATACTCTCTAAATACACGTGATGGCGGGCAATTTTTCTCTTCCTGTACACCCGATTTACATGATGGGCTGTTAGATCAAAATAAGTACTCATAATACATTATGAATAGAGCATCAGGAATATCCTTAGGCAGGCTGTTAATGAAAAGATAGAACCTTAGTACATCCTCTTTCCATGCCGTTTGTGTGTCAACCACGTCACTCCCGCCAGTGAGGACCCATAAGTCTTCGGAATTCACTCTCTTTAAGCTTCCCCGGCAGAATGGGCATGACTCCGACCTTGTGTTCCTGTAATGCGATACAAAACGTTGTGTCAAACACTCGGATGTTAATAGAATTGCTGTTATAGGAGTCATTGAATTCGTTTATCCCAATATGGTGAGCCTGTTTTCTTATTTGAGGGATTATGTTGTAATCTCTTTATTGAAAATTGAATGGTTAAATTCTAGCATTTAATGCTATATGAGGTTGGAGTTCCTCGGAAATTCTATTATGGAAGTCCAGGTTACCTCGAATGAGCTTGCATCTATCTTTATTTGTATAGATGCGGATTTGTATCAATTTCCTTCTTTACCATCTTACACGTGCACAAGACCAAAAATGAAGTAAGAACATGACGAGGAAGGTTCATTCATTCGTACCAGTCGCGGTAGCAATTGATGCACATGGCATGGCAGCAGTTTGGCAAAACCATTTTGGTACAAGGCTCCAAGCAGATCCCGCATTCATCTTCCCTCTCCATGTCTGCATCAGAGCTCTCCTTCTTGTCCTCGTATCTCTTCCGCACCACCATCTCCAAGTTTTGACTCCTCTCTTGAGTCATGTCAAGCTCCGACGAATCGCAATGGAGGCGCTTAAGCGATGGGAGTATAACAGCTGCGGTTCAAATTTAGAGAATGCATAAACAAAAGTTTAACAAGTTGCCAAATCAAGACAGAAAATGAAATAGGCCTTCTTGTTTATGAATTCGAACCGAAAATTAAAGAAGAGAAGAGCACATTGAAATTTATACATACAATAGAATTCACTAATGGTTGCTCTTCTTCCATATGAAGAAACATCCGGCCTCCCATCCGATCCGACCTGATGACATAGAAGATCAAATTTTTAGAACTTGATTTTACTCCTAAAATTGAAGGTTTTTTTTTTTTTTTTTTTTTCTAATACAAGAAAGGCAAGGGATTGACCTTATGTACAACAATGTAGAAGAGGTTTAAATAGCTAGAGAAAACACATGAACATGAACAGTCCATCCATTGTAGCAAAACCATGAAAATTGGAGCTAGCTCATTGTAAACCAATTTCAGGTGAAGAGAAGCACCTCCTTTGCCTCTTGGAATAGAAGCTGCCCTGCAAAAGACATTTCGTGTCCAAAAAAAGTAATTAAATCACTTTAATATTGCTCAATGGTTTCTCAGGTATAATATTTCTACAAATAATCAGAGGAAGTACCATAATATCATGAACGGAAAAAATCATCAAAAGGAAAGAGGGGAAAACATAAAAAAAAAAAGAACTTTCTGGTAATTGCCCATGTAAACTCCAAAGCTCATTATTCATTTTACAAAAAATGAAAAAAATAAAAAATAAAAAATAAAACTTTGAACAGCTGTCAACATTTGAAAAGTCATACCAGAAGTCTCGAACAGCAGAAGAAAATTATTATTATTATTTTTTATTTTGTCTGAAGTTTCTAAAATTCATTGATAATTTGTTCACTAAAACAAAGAAAACACCCACCAAAACCAAAACCAAAACCAAAACTGAAACAGAACATAAAAGAAAACCCATCATAATGATCATACCACCAAGAATAGAAACCCAGAACTAGAGAGAGAGAGAGAGAGAGAGAGAGAGAGAGAGAACCCACAGCATATTGGCATGTTGAATATCAGTCTCAAGAATCTTAAGAGAGTCTTGGTAAGATGGCCTAGCAGCAAGTTGCTGATAACACCCCAACATTTCTTCTTCTTCTTCTTCTTCTTTTTACACACTTTTTTTTTTTTTTTTTGTTTTCTCTCAGGGAAGAAAAAAAACTTGAAACTTTGATGGAGAAAAGAAAGAACAAAAAGCAAAGACAAAGCAAACCCAGAGCCAGGTAGGTCCTATTAAAGCAAAACCCACTTTGAAAAATCTTTTTGGGTCTTTTGACAAGGAAAAGGTCTTGTGTTCTTTTTGGAGTGAAGAAGAAGCTAAATAGTAATGATAATTATAAAGAGCTTTGTAGGAAAACGGAGAGAGAGAGAGAGAGAGAGAGAGAGATTTTCTGGTCTTCCTCGTTACGTTCAATCCTTTGATCAACGTCTCTAATGTTGTTATTTTGAATTTAATTTAATTTATCCACTCTAGAAAGTTTGATCATTTGGACTTTTAGAATTTTTTTTAAAAAATTAATGCTTCGTTTGACTGTTTTCATTGCTTTGGTTGAGTGGATACGAGTGGGTATTTTGTGTTTCCAATCAAACTCAACCACCAACAAAGTCAGACGGAGAATGATTTCTTTTTGTTTATATATAGATATATATATATATATATATAAGTGAGTGAATTGTATAATATGGTTCGAAATAATACCGGTAGAAGTTGATTCTTAATTATTGAATTAATTTATTAATAATTTAATTTAATAATGTATACATTTTATATTTATGGTGTGTGATACGTAAATATTTTCGGTTATAGAATTGATCAATAAAAAACTAATGTAACAGCTAAAATAATAGTTAATATGGATGGTAATAATTGAGTTTACTATTGTAGCAAGTCCCATTAAAAAAAGAATGTAAAAATTGTGCTTTTACCTTACTCTAATAGGGTTTGTTATCTTAGTCGTTAAAATTAAGAGTAAATTTCGTGTTTCTTATTATAAATTTTTAACATATATACTCATAACATATATACTCATAGTCAAATCGTTAAAAGTTAATTTGATGACTAAAATAATATATCTAAGAAAAAAAATATATAATTTCTACCATAAATTTTTTCTTAAAAAAAAAGAAAAGAAAGCAGTTAATGCAATTAGATAAGTTTCTATCAACAAAAAAAGATCATCTAAAGAATAAAACATATCACAAACATATAAAAAATTTGATGATTTACCATTTAAAAAATGAGAAAGTCTATAGTAGAGCTCAATTGAGGAGCACTAATGATAGTGATCCGTCTAACAGTTAAAAATATGACTAAATGAACCATTATGATATAAGGTGCATCCAATATTATTATAGTCTCGTATACAAACAATTCTTTATTTTAGATTTACATTTTTTTTTATTTTCTTCACTCATATACGATACTTAAAATTTTTTTTGATTTGATTGGTGTTGGCCAGCCGTCGGAGATGAAGAAGGCAACTCCAAGTCGACTCCATTGTTAAAGGCTTACTACCATTGGCCTTGTTCTCTCTTCGGGGTTCCCGAGGGGGGGGGGGGGTCGGTGGTTGAGGGCTCCTCGCTGGGGTCTGGGTGGGTGGGGGGCAGGGACTCAACGTGGCGAGAAGACGGAGATTGTAGATCTCGCAATGGAAATCGAAGACTCTAATTGTGATGGCCAAGAGGAGAGAAGAGAGAGAGAGGTGGAGGGAGGCTTCGACTCCCCATCTCCTCCATGGTCGTCGGCGGCGGCTTCTCCAACGGCCAAGTATGGGTGACGACTGGGTTTTAGTTGAATTTTTATTTCCATATTAAAAAAAGAGTTTTTGTATTTAATAAATTTTTATTCAGTACACAAGTGTGCATTGAAAGTTATGCGTTCTTCTATATTTTTGATCATTAGATTTCATTTTAACGGTTTACAAAATAGTAACTACTGGTAGTACTTCTCAATGGAACTATACCACAATCATTTTCTTTAAAAATAATTCAATACATTTGTATATCACGTCAGCATACTTGTCATGTATTGTAATTTCCTTGAAAAAAAAAATGGGTAAATTGCTAAGTTTGTTCTTAAATTTTTAACTTTATGTAACTTTGATCTATGAATTTTTTTCCTAGCTGGAATATCCTTAAAATTTTAAAATATTGTTATAATAGTCATTTACGTTAATTTTTGAACGGAATTCATTAGTTAGCATAATTTTTTGACTAAATTACTATTAGATTTCATTTAAAAATTGACAGAAATGATTATTGTAGCAATATTTTAATAGTTTAGGAGCAATCCTTTTTTTTCGTTATTGAAATGAATATAACTATTAAAAAAGTTATTACAGTTGTCATTCTGTTAATTTTTGGTCTGAATCCGTAGTTAACATCAGTTTTTGATCAAATTAATAAGAGATTTTATCTAAAAATTAAAAGAAAAGATTATTATAATAATATTTTAAAAATTTAGGATATTCAACTATAAAAAAAGTTTAGGCACTAAAATTACACAAAATTAAAAATTAAGAGTTTAAATGAGCAATTTAAAAAAAAAAATTCAGGAGCACTTTCTCAGTTTTTAAAAGGCTGGGCTATCTCAAACAAGGACCCAATCTTGAGGCCTAAGTTTGGCTCGGCCCAATAACCCATCAACCTTCTTTAGGTGGGAAAAACGGCACTTTTCAGTCAGAATAGATCAACTTTTGGTTTTTTCAGCAGGAAAGAGAGGAACTTTTTGGATTGTAGTTTGTAATAGTGAAGTGTACTGAACTCGTTAGACACACAAAAGTTTTTTTTTTTTTTTTTGTTGAACTTCTGATCAGTTAATTGTAAGTGTTTCTGATTTTTTTTTAATTTATTTTTTTCGTTTTGTTTTGTTTTTAAAGCGATCTCTTTACGGTTTACGTCCTTGATTTTGTTATTATTGTTTTCAACCATGCATGTTGTCTTTTTTGTAATTTCTGTATTTTCAAGGGCTTATTTGGGACTCTTCAACTAGAATTTTTTTTTTGTTTGGTTCTTTTGTTTGGACTTTATACATATATAGATATTATATATATGTGTATGTATTTGGGTTCGTAAGCCATAGAACAGTTGAAAATTTGAATTTATGTACCGATCACTTGTGTTGTGGTTTAGTAAAGGTCAAAGCTTGGTGTTTGGTTCGCGGGAAAATAGTTCGGAAGGTGTTTTCCGAGTGGCACTGCGTTTCCACGGCTTGTATTGGTTCGTCGTGCTGAAAGTTTAAGACTTTAATTTGTGTCCATTTTCACAGAGCTTTTGCATTTATTTTTTTATCCAAGAGAAGTAAAAACCATGATTTTTTAGAAAGTGTTTTGAAATCATATTTTTCACAAAGCTTAATAGATCAACATAGTTTTTTAATAAATTATCTAAAGAGCAAGAAAGATGTTAGAACACAGTTTTCAAAATATATTAAGAAGACCTTTTTCGAGAAGTCACATTTTGTGATTTTGATTTTAAGCTCTTTTTAGATTGGAAAAGCTCTTCTGATCTAAAAACTTCGTGCAGTTACTTGTTAAAAGCAACTTTTAAAAAGCTCTAAAAAACAACTTGTTCGGTTAGCCGGAAACAGCTTCAACATTGGTTTTTAATGAGTGACTCTGTTTGTCCAGGGCTTATTTTTGGTTCCATCAAGCTAGAAAGTTAAATCATTGTTTTTTGTGGGTAACCCAAAAGCCATGCAACTTTGATTAATGATACTCCAGAGAAAAAGCATGTGAATCCGGGGAAAAATTATTGCCTTTTTTCTTGCTTGCTTTCTTTCTTATATATATATTTTTTAAAATTTCGGATAGCAATATAATTTATGCTGAATAACTGATAAAATATAGGCACTAACTCAGGTTAGTAAGTTATTTTAAATTTTTTTTAATGAAATAAAGAATATGAAGGATATTCTCGTTTTTATAAATATTGATTTTTTGGCTGAAATGTCAATGCTTGATGTTTAGACGTTTAAGAAGATTATATGGGAAATGTGTAATTCTATATATATTTTCTTACGGATTTAGTTTTCTCTTTATTGTCAAGGATGCTCTAGTTATTTTAAATGAATTAATTTGTTGAGTTGGATGAAAATTAGAACTTTCTTTGTCTCACTTGGTTGTTGTTCATGTTAGTTTGAAGCCGTTGTTTTGCAGTCTTTGATAATGTGTAACTCTTTTCTGCTTATTAATTTTTTTAATAAAGATTTAAAGATAATTTCCTTGTGGGTTGACGTCTTTTTATCTGATGTTAGACTATCATTTTTATGTTACTGAAATGGTTTTATCAGTTCACTAATTGATTAATTGGTAAATTATTTGCAGCGGTCCGATCATTAGACACTGAGGAGAAGTTGATGGATTGCAAGGTTAAATGTTGTGCAGCATGCACTCGAACGTGCTGGTTAGTTCATGGGAGAAAGAGCTCATCACCTGTTGTTGCTTCTTTTTTCAAAGTCATGCTTGGTGATGACTTTTCTAAAGTCTTGGTACGATAAAAACCTGGTGATCTTCTTTCCACTTCTCTTTTTAGCCACTTTTGATGCTTACTTTGAAGTTATGGTGTTATTTGCAAAGTCTCGGAGAGCTTCTCTAATGAAATGCAAAATTTCTGTGCTAATGCCATAATTTGGCGTTTAAGTAAGAAAACCATTCTCCAATTCAATGCGATACTTAATATGTCACAAGGTATAAAATATGCCAAATTTCACCATTTGGTGCTTATTGGTTGGTGTTTAGTTTTTTGGCTTAAAAATTACAAATTGCCATTTTGATTTGGTTAAGAATTAAAGATTTATGATAACAAATAGATATAGCATTATGTATTGGAGCATAACATTGAAGTGCTTATCAAATATGTCATTTTTTGTACTCTTTTTGTGCCAAATCTAGTGTTAGCATTGATATTTGCATTGGGATGGCCCAACTATGTCATTTTGTTGCAGTTCTTGCCTCCTCAATTTGCTAGTGAGATGTCGTTATTGGTTGACGAAAGTGCCTTGCTTGAAGATTCAAATGGGCGGCGATGGGAAGTAACAGTTTCGAGTGTTAATGGTTCCCTTGTTTTCCATCGAGGATGGAATAACTTTTCTGTGAGCCATGATCTGGAAATTGGAGATTTCGTTGTCTTTTTTCAGCTCACAGAATCACTTTTTGTGGTTAAGATTTACGACAAAACAGCATGTGAGAGAGTGAGCTTTAGTAAGAGATGCTATCAAAGGAAAAGGAGTAGGGGTAACAATATTTCCACTGAAAACGATGGTCCAAACACCTCTGTTTCGCCCTGTTCTGATATTGAAGTGTACTGCATGATCAACAGAGACTTGGGAGAACAAGGAGAAGAGGATCGAATATGTGACTTAGACTTGTCTCTTTTCGAAACGTATAAGTATTCTGGCAGAGAGGGAAGCAGCCAAGCCTGTGTAACGAGTGGAATATCCCCTCTTCCAGTGGCTAAATCTGTAGGAAGTGGAGCACTGCATTCAGTAAAAAATTCTTCTTGGCATCTCTTGCCAATGTCTGTGGCTTCTAAAGGTTTGAACTATAAAATATCAATTTACTCCTGGATTTCCTTGAGTTTTGTACTATGTTTCAGCAGAAGTGTTTCTTTTCTGATTGCTTCATTGGTTTTGTGATTTTTTATCATAAGCATTAGCAGGATACAATCAATTTTCACAATTCCAAAAACTCGGTTCAAACAGCACGCAAATGAAATTCGGCCGTGTTTCAGCGTCTTCCATTGTTCCCACTTCCATTGGAATTAAAAACTTTCAATCTGGTTTGTGTTAATTCAAATTGCTACGTTTTCCTTTTCTTTTGAGATGGTTTGATGCCTTTTATCTGATGTTTCAAACAAAATCTCTCCTTTTGTGATTACAGGTAAACGTATGAAGGTCATCAAAGAAGAGCCTGCTGAGATTTTATCAGACACCCACAAACAAGAAACCATCCAAATGCTTCCTGGTAAAATTTTCGTAGAAGTTTCCTTTAATAAAGAGTCTGGACAATGTCAATAGCCAAAGTGCTAAGAAAAAATTGAATGCTATTTAGGGACTTCTAATACTTCCACATTGACTGGAACGAAAGATTGTCAATCTGGTTTGTGCTCCTTCCAATCACCACATTTTCTTTTCTTTTGAGATTTTTTGGTATTTTTTTTTTATCTGACATGTTAAATAAGATTTTCCATTTTCTTTTGTTATGCAGTTAGAATTATGAATGCCATTAAAGCAGAGCCCGTAGAGATTAAGTCTTCTCCCTGCAGTCAAAAGACAATTCAAAATGCTTCTGGTAAGATTACATTTATTCTATCATTGAAACATTTTGGAATACAGAATCAATAGAGTAATCTCATTTTGTTTAACTGCTTATCATTAAAATCCCCATTTTTTTAGTGAAGAACTTGTGTTTTTTCGTGCACATAAATTTGTATGCGAACGAACCAAAACATCTTTGATGTAACAAAATGCAGTGGGGTCACCAAAGCTCACCAAAAGTGAGTATTTTCGCAATGTTAGCATGAGTGTCAGACAAGAAAATAAAGGTGCTCAAGTGGCGAAAACTGATAGAGCTGCTCAAGTAGCAAAGCCTGATAGAGTTTCTCAAATGGCGAAAACTGATAAAGTTGCTCAAGTGGCGAAGACCAACAGAGCAGCTCAAGTGGCGAAGACCAACAGAGTGGCAACGACCGATAGAGCTGCTCAAGTGGCAACAACCGATAGAGCTGATCAAGTGGAAAAAACTGATAGAGCTGCTCAAGTGGTAAAAACTGATAGTGTTGTTCAAGTGGAGAAAGGAGAATCTGTTGATTTAGTGGGAGCTAAAAATTGTCAAACTGGTTTGTGCTTCTTCAATTTGCTATATTTCCTTTCCATTGAGACTGTTCAATTTTATTTTATTGTTTCGGAATCTTAAATTTATTTTATTTTTATTTTTATTTATTTATTTATTTGTTTGAACAACTAAAGTGTTGAAGGTCATTGAAGAAGAGCCCAAAACTATGGAGATTACATCAGTTCCCTGCAGTCAGAAAACCAGGGGCAAACTTTCTGGTGAAGTTTTAATATTCAATCCTTGCATAATTTCGTGATGCATAGAGTAGGCTTAGGCCTCATTTTACTTACTGCTTCACATCCAAAGCTTTGTGTTTATGCATGAATAACAATGTACGTGAATGATCTGTAATGAAATGCAGGGGATGCGTCGAGGGTCACTGAAGACATCGTTCCTCAGAGTACAGCTCCTCAAGAACTAGAGGTGAAAACTGAAGTCACCGACTTAGATGGAAGCACAGTTCCTCAAGAACCAGTGGTGAAAACTGAAATCACCGACTTAGATGGAAGTTATCCGACGTTATCCCCTCGGAGCATAGATCCTGAAGTGGTTGTCAAGACTGAAATCATTGATGTAGATGAAAGTTCTCCCGCATTCTCCCCTTTGTTAGCCACATGCAGTGAATCTTTTGTTGTACGTCAATCTCTCTCCTCAAAAGGAATTTTTCTTTTCCTCTGCTGATTGCCATTCTTGACTTCTTTTCTGGTTTTGTTGATTGAACTAATATTATCGCATTGCCGTTTGATTTTACTTCAAAGATTCTTTTGTGGAAGGGTGTATCCGATGATCATCAATGTTTTTGTCACACATCTCACCGCCAAGTGCCAAGTTTGTCATGAGATTCTAAAATGTAATGGTTGAACTGAAATTGAATTTTACTCTCTCCTTTATTGGATGGAGGCATGAAGACCGTCTTTACTTAAAGTAGGGTGGAGGCATGAAGCGCAAAGTTGACATGCTTGTGTGTCACGGCTAAGCACGCAAAATCTAGACTGCAAATTGGAAAATGAGTTAACAGGGAAAAAAAAAAAAAAAAAAAAAAAAAAAAAAAAGCCTATAGTCTGTGAGTTTAAAGCGATCTTTTGCTTAGAGGAAATCTGTCTTAACTTTTTATTTTATTTTATTTTTAAACTCTATTTGGATTTTGGTGTCGGAGTGTTTCACTTCGTTCACATCATTGAGTTGGATTTTCATCTGTAGAAGTCTTTTAGTTTCTATTAACTAGTCTGACCTCCCTTTTGATACCATGCAGGAGTTACCAGGGTATTTGCCATTTCCACTTACCAGGGGCAAGGCAACCGGGCTAAGGAAGACGGTGATCCTTCGAGATCCTGCCAACAGATTGTGGCCGGTCCTGTACCATGGGAAACCAAGCTTGAAGTGCTTGGCCTTTGGTTGGGGAGCTTTGAGAAAAGCAAATCGCATCAAGCCTGGAGATCAGTGTCGATTTACTCTCGAGAACAAAAATGACGGTATATATACTGTCGCTGTAGTTCCAAGGTAAGAAGACAGAATGTTCATATGTCTTTTGCAAACAAGTACCAACTGCGAAAACAGTGTAGATAATCTAGTATTAGGTGATTGAAAGTCGAAACTAAAAAGTTATCACAACCCTTTTGATATATTTCCGTCACATGTCAACAGCCTAAGCTTCTGAATGTTGAATGAAAATGAAATACCAGATGACTTATAACATTTTTAATGCCCTCGTATATTTCGGTACTAAGTCGGAAGATTGTGAAAAAGTTTAGACAACACATTGCACTAACTGCGTCTACCGTCTACCGCGATTTAACTCGACCTATAAAAGTAGATAAACAAGACAGTAGTTATGTTCCAACCGTCTGACATGTATGTCAGATAACATTAACAAAAACTCAGGTGAAAGTAAAGTAACTAAGCAAACTGATCCACTACCAATGTCTGTACAAGTTTAACATTGTGCACACATTGCTAATAGATCAGACATTGTCTACAAATCTTAAAGAGTTCTCCTAAAATAGCCCTATACTTGGTTCTAAACCCCAAACTACATAGACCCGGCTTTCAAGTTATTTCGGTTGTTGGGTCTGCACCGGCTGTGGCGGAAACCTGATTTTGCACGTTGACAACCATTCTTTTCATCTTCATCAACCACTTGACCAGCCAAACAACCCAGTCATAGAGGCTAAGAGCAATGTAAACCCCGATCCCCGCAATGATTCCATTCGATATGGAATAGGTAAGCGGCATGAGAATTATGGTCACGAAAGCTGGAACCGCCTCTTTCATGTTTCCCCAATCTATGTCTTTCACCACCTTCATCATCATAACCCCGACCACGACTAGCGAAGGCCCTGTCGCCCAAGGAGGTACACTAGACAACAAAGGAGTGAAGAACAACGAAAAGAAGAAGCAAAAGCCTACAACCACTGCTGTTAAACCCGTCCGACCTCCTTCTCTCAATCCGGCCACTGATTCTATGTAGGTTGCTGTTGGCGAGACTCCGAGCGAGGCACCAACAATCGTTGAGCTTGCGTCGATAATGTAGGCCAAGTATTCGCCTTCAAAGCTTCCTTTCTCATTGATAAAGCCTCCGATTTCGGCCATGGTGTACAATGTGCCTGTTGTGGCTAGAACATCTACATATAACAAGGTTGCTAAAGCCACCCAAACCTCACTTCTATTGAAATGTGCAAAGCTAATCACTCCAGCTGTTGTTTGGATGCCGTGAAAATCCACAACTTTCTTGAAGTAGTGAAAATTTGTGTCACCAAGTGGGGTATCAGGAAAATATGTGACAGGTGTGTTTCTAAACCATGATATAAATGTGACAAACAGAATTCCATAAATCATACTTCCTTTAACATCCTTCATTAAGCCAAAACTAATGATTAAAAACCCAACTGAACCCAACCAGAATTTTGGGCTCCTCATTTTCCCACCAAGGCACTCACCTGTAACCGGGTTTGTACTAGAGCAAGCTGTGATGGTCACCAAAGTTGATGGATCCGGCCCAACAAGGCCCATTCCCTGATGGGCCTGCAGGCCCACAAAAGCAATGAAAAGCCCAATTCCCGCAGCACAAGCAAGCCTGACTTGAGGAGGCAAGATTCTAGCCAGCTTAGCTCTGATCCCCAAAGCAGATAATGCAATGAACACACAAGCCTCAACCAAAATCACAGCCAGAGCAGTTTGATAAGACATGGGCCCAGTTCCGTGAAAGCCCACTAAGTTATAGGCCATGTAGGCATTTGGGCCCATGGCTGGTGCCAGGCCCAATGGCAAGTTTGCGAGAAGGCCCATAGCAATTGACCCAACCATGGCTGATACAATAGTGGCCACGATGAGGTCACTCTTGGTCCTAGCAAGGCAAGCTTGGTAGCCAGCATTTGGCTTGAGCATGCAATCTTGGTCGTGATATGTGGCGGTTTGGCTGGCCGGAAAAGTGCAGTCCGCGGCGGAACATGTGCCGCCCGAGTCGGCGAGGATCGTGGCGTTGACGGTGATGATGTAAGCCATGGTGAGGAATGTGGCTAGACCAGCTCGTAGCTCCTTTGTGAAGCAACTCTTCCTTGCCTCCAACTTGAAGTACCTCCCAACAAAGCTCTTTGAAACCACATCATTCAACTTGTTCTCTCCTTTCTTCCATGTCTCCACTACCCTTCTCCATAGCCCATTTCCCATTTTTGGACATAACTCAATTCCCATCTCTCTCTCTCCTCTCTTTCTCTCTCTCTCTTCTCTCTGTGTTTGAAATTATAGGCTATTTTAGTATAGAGAAAACTGAGAAGAAAGAAGGAATCTAATTTTTTTTTTTTTTTCCTGGTATTAGGGACAAATGTGAGGCATGCCGGGGAGGTAAACAGAAAGTGTGATTAGAAGAGTTAGGCGTTACAAGAAAACGGAACTAACTTTAATACACACACACACATATATATATATATATGCATATATATGTATGTATGCATATGTGTGTGTGTTTGTGTGTCTGTGTTTAGGAGGGAGAGAAAGAGGAAGAGCATATTTATGTTATAATGGCACCCTCTGGTGTTTAGGAATAAAAAGGCATCTCATTACCTGGCTTTAATTATATTTTATTAGGTTGATTGGAATCTAATATTTAATAGAGAAAAATAATAAAATCATATATAGCAAATAATTCTTTTTATTTTTTATTTTTTATTGTTTTACTTTTTTGCAAAAAATGAAGGAAAAAAAAGTACAAATACGATTTGGGGTTTGACATTTTTGACTTGTTCTATGTAATGATGGTACACTATGCTATGAAGACAGATGAAAATAAGGGAAACATATGGACTCACTTATGGGAAAATCCTGTCTGATATATTAAGAATTTTTTTTTTTTCCCTTTTTGGTGCTCTCTTTAGCTCTTCAATGAATAGTATATTCGAATGCGGTGAATATAAATGTGTGTGTGTGTGTGTGTGTGTGTGTATATATATATATATAAATGGAGAGAGAAAGAGAGAATTTGTTTCTATCCTTCATGAATTGGTCTTAAATGTTGAAATTGAGATATAAATGTTGAGATATATAGATATATATAACTACCATGCGCAAGGTTAGTTGTTATGTATTACATATATCGATATGTATATTGTGATTCTACTAGACCATGAAATACCATAATCTTGATAGATACTTGTTATTTATAATAAAAAATTTAATTAAATAACATATTACAGGTAAAATTACAAATATTATAGATAAGTCAATAGGTAGTTATACAAGTTAAAAAAAAATAGTTACATTAGTCGGATCGATATGGAACGGCCGCCGAGCTAAGGCTAATACTACGCATAAATTTCAAAGAACTATATATATATATACACACACATATGTTATATAGATGTTAGTTGATATATATATATATATATATCTATTTATATTGTGATTCTACCTAAGATGCTAATTGTTATTGCTAGTTACCTAGTAATCTATCCTCTGACAGCCTAATCTATGGAAAACAAAAACATTACTCAATTACTTTTTTAACTAATAGACAGCTGTCTCATAAAGGTCTTATTCAAAAACAAAAAAATAATTTTAAAAATTCTAAAGAGAAGGAATTAATCAACACATTAATAAACGAAAAGAGATATCAATTTAAAAATCGCATGCAGCTAACTAGAGAGGAATACTTAAATTTTTTCTTTGTTTTCTTCTCTACCAACCTAAAACAAAAGAAATATCTATATATATGTTTACAAATATTTATGTTTGTTTGATAATTTGTTTAATGGGTTGGTATTTCATCATTTTCCAAAAAATTAAACTTTTTGAAGGTTTGAAACATGTACGCAACAGCATGGATCATGAACGTCCTTAAGTGGAGCTAGTGCGGGGTCACAATGAGCACCACAAAATCATAACATATATATATATATATTTATATGAAATTTCATATTGTTATAAAACTTAATTGGCTCCAATAATAAATTAAAGTAATGGTTTTTGCATGTACTACCTCTACTTTTGAGTGGCTAAGAAATTGTCTTCTTCACTAGATGGCTCGAAAATTCCAAAATCAAGATCTTTGAATGATCTGAAAATATTTTCACAAAATCACAACCTAAAAGTTTGAAGGAATCTTATGAGACTCATTTGGGACCATCATAGTGTTCCTTCCTAAGTTCCTAACCCACAAGTATCAATATTATTATTATTTTTCCTTCTCCTCTTCCTTTTTTCTGGGACCATAAATATATATATGTGTATAATATGTTTATGTATGTGTGTGTGTGTGTGTGTGTGTGTATATATATATATATATATATGACGACACTAACATAAAAAGTGCCTAGGAATTGTGGATATATATAGAAGCGAATGATTATAATTTGCAAAGTAGAATACATTAAAAGCTGTGTTTAACGCATGCCAATTAAACAATAATTTCAATAATAAAAAGAAACTATGCAATTGTCCCTAGGACAGTACCTTACTAAGGAAATTAATCCCATTTAATACATTTGGTGGACCCTTAAGTCCTTAACAAAGCCAAGACCAAACAAAAACAGGCAATAATGTAGAATCAATGTGTTTTAAGTGAAAAAAGCTAAGTGAATTTGTATTGTAAATTCCCTTCTCAATTAAGGATCAAACTAGTGTAGCTAATGCTTCTAAATAAATTTTCAAATTCTTATTTAATCCTATACACAACATACATAAGGGAAAAAAAAACAAAAAACAAAAAACTCCTTGTTTATTAAGATAAATTTTCTGCTTTATTTTATAGTTCTATTAAAAAAAAGAGTTGAGAAATTCGAATTTTGTGCCCTATAATAAAGTCGGGTGTGAAATTACCGTTAAATTGTGCTTACAACTACTATTGTAGATGTAATTAAAAATGTACTAGTACAAGTAGTGGCTAATTCTCTTTAAACAAAGGAAAATACTTTTAAGTCCTTGAATTTGTACTAGTACAAGTAAGAGAAATAAACAAAGTTAAATCATTGGCACGCGCAAGGAATGGCAAGTTTTTATATAATACATGTCGAAGCTCGAAAAATCAGTGGGTTCTCCTTTTGAGAAACAAGGTCACAAGAGAAGTAAAAAGTGAAGTATTTAATACATGTTTTAAAAGATAAAAAGAGTATATATATAGCAATGAAAAGTTCAAGTGTGCAGGAAGAGTTTGGCTTTACTAAATCAAGAAAGGTTAATTAAAAACCTTGGGACCAAAGGTACATTTGGTTTAGTGAACTTATTTTTTTTATTTTTTATTTTTTCATGTGGGCCAATATGACACGAAAAACAGTTCTTAATAAGAAAAAAACGTGATTATGCAAAAATGTAAACGATGATAAATTATAGAGAAAATTATGAAAACAACCTATTATATATACAAATTTTTTTTTGTCATTCTTAATATTTGTTTGAATTTTTAAACCATC
Organism: Ficus carica; assembly: GCA_009761775.1. Lineage (NCBI taxonomy): Eukaryota > Viridiplantae > Streptophyta > Magnoliopsida > Rosales > Moraceae > Ficus > Ficus carica. The sequence goes on along the minus strand of CM019744.1, from coordinate 497,645 downwards.
CATATTTATCTAATTCAGGTAAAAAAAAAAATGAAAACTATTATAATTGGGGTATTGATCCAATGACATATTTTTAAAAGGGCAATCTTATAAATCACCCTAAATTGCGTGTTGTTTTAAGACAACATATTACATCTAGTCATCTACTAACTAGGCATTACATTTTTATGTTCTTGTATTTATTTCATAAATTTATTAATTTTAACACGATATTCAAACGAGTAAATACTCTAACGAATCCTTGACTACTTAAATCACAGGATATGGATGAAGCAAATACTTTGTTCTCTGATGAAAATACAACATAATTCCTTATACTACGGGTAAGTTAAAAAGAGGTTGAGTTGAACTGGATATACCTAACTTTTAAACATTTATATCTTCTGAAAAAACAAAGTGGAAAAGTAATATTGCAACATTTAAAAGTAGCCGAAATGTCATTGGCATCATGTTTTACTTAAATAACAATGAATTTAAAAACGACACAACTTTCTACAAACACTGATACAACAGGACGTGCCGACATTGATCTCGTTTAAGAGAGAACAGCCATTCAGAAAACGACATGACGTTGATCTCGTTAAAACACAAGCGAACTTTTTCAAGGTAGACTAAGCGTCGTTTCTTTGATTTTTATTGGCCTTTTAACGACGGCATGCAATCAAGTGTCGTTTCTTTCCATAAATGACGGAAAACCGTATATGTTAGGTAGACGACAGCAAATATTAAAATAAAAAAAGAAAAGAAAAAACAGATAGGAAACCTTAGACGAAAGGAAAAACTACATGAATTAGACACAAGATGATGTCAATATTGAGAATCTAAAGCTTAGTAACAGCGACTTGTCGTATTGAAATCAAGCAACATTAGATTTGTAAGCGACACAATGTGTTGTTCTTTTTGAGTAATTTCCTGTTTGTTAAGCTACCTATAAACGAGACACCTTTAAATATGGTTTATTAAGAATTATTAATCAAGAAGATTAGTTGTTGCGATCACAGGTATAATCTAAAAGTCTAGAATCCCAGCGAGCGAAAACCCCGCCAAAATAAAAAGAGGAGCCCTCCCCTATTTAATATTTTGGAGGATTTGCCAAAACGCAAAACGCCAACTACTCCCAACCATGTCGCATTTATGAGGGGCTCCCTGAGTCTTCTGCTTCAGCTTCTCTTCTTTCTTTCTTCTCATTCTCCAAGACGTAGTTGCAAGTTTTTTGTACTAATCTTCGTCAGAGAAATATGGATAAAAAAATTGATGAATATTAGTTTGTGTGCTCTCTCTTCTTTTTCTGAAAAAAAAAAAAAAAAAATAATAATAATCAATAAATAAATAAAATGACTTACAGTATTGTATTCGACTACTTGCCTGTAGTTGGATCTCCAAGTTTTTGGAATGCTATTAATTCCGCTTAAGCATCCAAATTTTGGGTCAATACATATATAGTTTATAAAAAGTTGGGTATATTTGTTTTCGTGGTAAGACTTGTTGTAAACTAAAACGACAAGTCGTTTATCCTGTGCTATAATGCCGACCCATTAATCGACTTATCTAGTTTTTGTACTAAATTAAAACGACATGTAGTTTTCTCATACACATTCAAAACTAAATGTTGTACGACATATGCGCAGTCTGTCGATAGTCGTAGTTTCTTAAATAGTGGTGTCGTTTCATTGAAGAAACGACTTGTCATTGGTTTTGAATAATGACTTGCTGTCGTTTATCGACAAAGCAACTTGCCATAATAATAACTTGTTGGAGTCAGATTTTTTTTTTTTTTTTTCCTTTTAATATGACGACGAATTTCCTTTAAGGTGCTAATTTTTTTTTTTTTTTAAAAGTACGAGTTTAAGAGCTCGCCTTAATTTCTGAGTTACGACTGCAGAGATTTTTTTTTTGACTTGGTGCGACGTGTCGCTACGAAATCAACAACAAAATCCTCAATGCTTCAGACTTAAACTACATGTAGTTTATTCAGAAGCATCATTCTGAATTTAAAGGCATGTCGTAGATAATTAAACAACATTAAACCTAACGATATACAACATATCGTTTTTGTATCCACCATCATGTCGTTTGCCTCAGCCTTTCATTCCTAATTGTAATAAGGTTATTTTCACAAATGATCATGAATTATACTCTTAATTTAAAATCCGATCTTAACTTTTAGTTTTATATATCACAATATCTCAGAATTTTTGTCTTTCTACGAAAAAAACCCTTATATCACTATTTCATCAAAAACTGAACATAAATTAAATACTTTTAGATCATGTGAGCTTTAATAAAGGTTAAAATCGTAATTAAATACTTTTGATAGGAAAATTGTATCACCAAAATATCTCCATGACTTAAAGTTTGCACTATACACATTTGGTTAAAGTATAATTTTCTCAGAAAATATCTTTAATTTAGGTATAATTTCCTTTTAAAATATATTTGATATGACTTCAGTTATTAATAAAGCTTATGTGATCAAAACATGTACAATTTATGTGTAATTTTTTTCCTGAATATTAATAGAGTGATTGCCAGCGTAACAATAATAAAATTCAAGATGACGTGATGTATAAAATTATAAGTGAGAAGCCAACATAAAACATAGTTGTTAATTTAGGGTCCATCTATGAAATTAACTCTTATAATAAAAGTGGAATATTTTTTTAATAGAAAATGATTTTTTTTAATAATATGAGCTTATTATTTCCTTTTCAGAAAAACAAAGATACGACTTTATGATTTTTCATTCCTCTCTCTCTCAAAAAAAAAAAAAAAAAAGTCCTTTTATTTATTTTTAACTTGAACAATAATACGAATCATTCCTCTCTCTCTCTCTCTCTCTCAAAAAAAAAAAAAAAAAAAAAAAAATCCTCCATTTATTTAATTTTTTATATTTTAACAATAACATGACAAAAATCCTAAGATACAAATTTAAATTAATAAATCATTTACAATCATATGAAATTAAAAATAAAATAAATTACAGGATAAAATTTTGATATAATGGTTTTAATTAATTATGCACTACCATAACCGCATAACGTAATTTTCAGATTCCCCTATTTACTTTTGGCGTCTTTAGTGCCAAACGCTGCGTTGTGAAGCTCAAAACGACATCGTACCGTGATGTACACGAAATCATTCATAGTACTTCTAACTCTTCGAGTGCCGCTTTCATGGCGTCTCCTTCCTCGTCTCGAGTCTGCTCTGAGGTTCAGAAGCTTCGAGCTCGAGCTTTGCTGAAGGACCATGGGGAAGAAAACGAAGAAGCCCGGGAAAGGCAAAGAGAAAACCGAGAAAAAAACCGCGAAAGCCGAGGAAAAGAGAGCTCGTCGAGAGACCAAGAAGCTCTCTCCCGAGGATGATATCGACGCCATTCTGGTGAAATAAATTAATCATTTTCTCTACTTTTTTCGTGATAATATTTTTGTTTTTTTTTATCTTAGGAGTGATGGGTTTTCGATGAACAATCAAATTTTGTTCCTTTAGCTTGGAATTTTTGATCATTAAATATTTTCAACATGTTATAAAGTTTGGTTTTTGGTTGGATTTTCGTGTTTCAATTGGTGAAGGAGAAGATATAATTGGAGTTTTTGATTAAAAAAAAAAAAAAAACGCAGTTGAGTATACAAAAGGAGGAAGCCAAGAAGAAGGAAGTCCACATTGAGGATAATGTCCCAGCTCCATCTCCTAGATCAAACTGTACGGTAAGTGTTGTAGTTATTTACTTTTTTTTTTTTTTGTAGAAGTTATATATATATATATATATTTATAAATGTATATGTATATGTGTATTATAAATGGTTATGCTGATTGTGTAGCTGAACGTTAATCCCTTGAAAGAAACTGAATTGATCTTGTATGGAGGCGAATTCTACAATGGTAACAAGGTTAGTTCTTGGTGTACTTTACATGTGATACGATCTAATAAAAGTAAGCTTACTTTTCTGTTGTTAATTACCTTTGGCTGCATCAATTCGTTTCGTTGCAGACATTTGTCTATGGTGATCTTTACCGGTATGACATCGAAAAGCAGGAATGGAAGTTGATTTCGAGTCCCAATAGTCCACCGCCTCGTAGTGCTCACCAAGCAGTTGCTTGGAAGAACTATCTCTATGTCTTTGGTAGACTGACAAAACTTTTGAATGATATAAACATGAGGGTATGTGCAAATTATGATTTTTTGTCACTAACACGATTGCATTTGTTTGTCGTTAGGTGGTGAGTTCACATCTCCAAATCAGGAGAGGTTCCATCACTACAAGGTGAGTCCTGTTATACACGTACTTTATTATATTTTTGGATTTATTCGGATTGTTAAGCCAAGATGTTGCAAGTTTAAGGATTACAAGTTGCCTTGTGTTTTGTTTTTTCAGGACTTTTGGGTGTTGGACCTAAAGACAAATCAATGGAACAAATCAATCTAAAAGGATGTCCAAGTCCACGGTCAGGTCATCGAATGGTAAATATGATTTTTTAGAATTGATGGTTTAGATTCTCATGTACATTAGTAAGGATTCTGTTTTCCATTTCCAATATTTTATGGCCGTCTTTATACTCATGACTGGGACATGACATTTTAACTTATCCCGCTCGGATGAATGTGAAAAGTTACTACTTTGATTTATATGAATTACATCATCTTATGGCATTTACATTATCCTTTTTTTTCCCCCCGATAAATTTGTGTTTATAATTTTTTACCTTCTGTTCCAGGTCCTATACAAGCACAAGCTTATCATTTTTGGTGGCTTCTATGACACTCTTAGAGAAGTGAGGTTGGTGACTGATACTATCACACGTTTTGAAAGTATTGTAGAATATAATTTAGGATTTAGTATTATTTATGTAAGCCATCTTACATGCTTACTGAACCGTCTCAACTTGATCGTAATTCAATCTTTTTCCTCTCTAGTTTTTGAGAAACCTCTAGTCAATGATTTTGTATGTTGTAACGATTTTGCATTCAGCTTATATGTGATGGGCAACATTTATATATTGCTTAAAATATTCACTTTTTAACTTTTTCCCAAAATTTTGATGGTTTTCTTTGATAATTACTGACTCTATATTGACAGTATTCTTATCTGTCGTTTAAGCGGTTAATGGAACTCTCTACTCTATTTTTGCAGGTACTATAATGATTTGTATGTTTTTGACTTGGATCAATTTAAGGTAAATGTTGATTGCCCCTTACCATAAGCTAGCATTGTCATTTTATAGTCTGATGCGTTGTTTAACGAAACTTTTTTTTTTTTTTTTCTTTTGGTCTGTCAATTTTAGTGGCAAGAAGTAAAGCCTGGGCCTGGATCCCTGTGGCCGAGTGCCAGAAGTGGTTTTCAGTTTTTTGTTTATCAGGATGAGGTGAGCAAATGGAAGATGCCCTTTATTAGATTACACGGGTCTTTTTATTGTAAAATTACTTAATTCTTTCACCACTTTGGACATTGCAGATTTTCTTATACGGTGGCTATTCTAAAGAAATTGCATCTGATAAGAGCGGCTCCGAGAAAGGAAATGTTCATGCAGACTTGTGGTCCCTTGATCCTAGAACTTGGGAATGGAACAAGGTCCTTGCTTGGCCATAATGCATACCTTTACTATTAACTCATTCCAAAGCATCTTTTGTGATTTTATGATATTATAAAAATAAGAAGCATGTGTAGTTGTTCACAACTGTTCATTACTTTTGAAATAGGTAAAGAAAAGTGGGATGCCTCCAGGGCCACGTGCCGGGTTTTCCGTGTGTGTTCATAAGAGGCGCGCCGTGCTATTTGGAGGGGTGGTGGATATGGAAGCTGAAGGTTAGCGTTTTTTTTTTTTTTTTTTTTTTTTTAAATTTTTAAATGCATTTTCTATGTCATGACTTCTATTGTAATTTCAATTATTTTGCTTTCCGCAGGAAGATAGCACTTCCAAAATAAATCCTTGCACTCAATTCTTTATTTTAGTCTCCATTTTTTTTCGGAGATGTATATCTAAGTGGAAATTTTCTGTAATTGTTTCTTTTTTCTCTTGTCTTCTCTCTTTTGCCTGCAGGTGATGTGATGATGAGCTTGTTCTTGAATGAACTTTATGGCTTCCAATTTGATAGCCGTCGCTGGTATCCCTTGGAGCTACGGAAGGAGAAATCAGCAACCAAGAAGGTTACACCCTTTCAAATTTCTATATGAATAGCCTAGACTTTTTATTTGCAATTACGTTAATTAGAGTTTTTTACATTTTTCAAATGCATAATATGGAACTTATAGGTCTAGATTCCTTTGTTCTGATTACTATCGCATTGTTGTTTATATTACACAGTTGAAAAAGAGTTCTGAACAAAAGGGTAACGGTGATGATAAGTCAAATTCTGTGGAAGCAGAGGAGCTAGCAACTAATGAAAAAGATGAGAAATCCCAGTATGATGAAGAAGCAGATGATGTGGAAAGCGACATTGATCAAATGTCAGAGCATATGACAACGAGCATGATTGTTGATGATGATGGGCCAGCGGCCAATTCCAATGGAAAGATTCCTGAATCTAGTGCTAAATTGGATTTACCAAATTCTGATTTACCAGAGGTTTGTTGTGTTGGGTGTCTTTTTCTCCTTATCCATTTAGATTTATATTTAAGTTGGTTTATGGATTTGTTTTGACCTCTTATTAGATAGTGAAGCCCTGTGGACGAATCAATTCCTGCATGGTCGTTGGGCGAGATACATTGTACATATATGGGGGTTTGATGGAGGTTAAAGACCAAGAAGTTACACTCGATGATTTGTATTCGCTTAATCTGAGCAAACTTGACGAATGGAAGTGCATCATACCGGTTTGTAGCAGTCCCTTTCCACATGCAATTCTCATAGAAAACCTGTATGTTGAATATTAGTTTTTGGACGTCCTAGTGGAAAGATAAAATAAGTATATATAAGTATACTTATATAAGTATATATAAGATAAAATAAGTATATATAAGTATATATATAACCTATATATATATATATATAAATTTTAAAGCCTGTCTACACTGTTTGCACAAACTTCTTGGTGTTCCCATCAACTTCGGAAATCATTATGTTTTTGTTTTGAGATCTTATGAAAAGTTGGAAATCTGATCAACGGAGCATCTATATAATTTCACGTATCTCATTTGCTTCAGCTTAACTCTATATGTGATGCAGGCGTCCAAATCTGAATGGGTGGAAGCCTCTGACGATGAAGACGAGGATGAAGATGAAGATGCAGATGCAGATGAGAGTGAAGATGAAGATGGTAGTGATAGTAATAGTGACGAGAGTGATGATGATGATGATCCGGAGGTGCCTATACGCACTTTCACTTTTCTTACATATAAACTTTGAACTGGCCAATTATTCTTATGCATAAACTTTTAACTTGTGAAATGGTCCTCTTTTGGTGGTTTCGCATCATCCTTTTCGGAGATTTTTGCCTCTTACATATAAGGAATATAACTGAACTTAATATTTCTTCCACTTCTTTTTTGTGTATAGGGTTGTAAAGACGGATCAGTTCAATTGGGGGATGCTGTTGCTTTAATCAAGGGCGAGGGAAAGAAGCTTCGAAGGAAGGAGAAACGGGCAAGGATAGAACAAATAAGAGCCAGTCTCGGCCTTTCGGATTCACAGAGAACTCCGACGGTATTCTCCGTCCCCTTTTCAATATCACTATCTAACCAGTCGTTCTGTTACCTCCATGGGCCAAATTTAAGCTCCTAGATTGCTTTTTCATTCTTGCCATAACTACATTAGCTGATGCTTGCTTTTTATGTTCTGTGTGAAGCCGGGCGAGTCATTGCGAGATTTCTACAAGCGTACGAATTTGTACTGGCAAATGGCTGCACATGAACATACTCAACACACTGGAAAGGTATGCGTTTATCCTTTATCGAAAAAATGTATGTTCAGGAACTTTTTTACACCCCCTTTTCCAATTAATTAAATTAGTATGCTAAATTTTCTCTCCCCAAATTTCTTACTCCACTTCTTGGGCTTGTTTGGGTTTATAGTACTTCTTATAGGAACATGGCTTTATGCTAATGTTGCGTGTTTAATTTAATGCACTTTCTGTTTTCATGTACATGACATAATATTGCCTTGGTATCATTTACAGGAGCTTCGGAAAGACGGGTTTGATCTCGCTGAAGCTCGATACAGAGAGCTTAAACCTATTCTGGATGAGGTAATTCCTATAGTTTATGCTATACAAATATTCCCGAAAACCAAGGGCCCATTTGGTTTGTGATCTGTTTTGTGTGTATCTTGACCTCTAGTTTTAAAACTGAAAATTTGGAATCAGCAACCGAAACTGCTTTAAAAATGCGTTTCTAACCATATCCAACTGATGTTTTGTAATTTTGTGTACATTGCAGCTGGCCGTATTGGAGGCAGAGCAGAAGGCCGAAGAAGCGGAAGCGCCTGAAACTAGTTCAAGAAAGAGAGGCAAGAAGAAAAATAAGCATTAGGCCGCCGCCTCTATAGTTTTTGCCCCGGTACTGCCGTCAAGGAGTGTAAATTAATTCGTTATTTTTTGTTGCATTATGCTTTCTCTCTTTAATAGTGCCGCCCACCGAGTTACTTTTGAGTTGATTCCTGGATAAATTTGTGTTGTAATTTCCTTACTCATCACCATTTTTAGATGGGTGATTTTGCTTTTATGTTGTGTATTTATGAGTGATGCAAAACGAGTGGCTAAATTAATTTTAGAATTCTGTTCTTCATTATCTCATTGTGTTTTTATCCTTGAAAAAGGGCTTCAGGAGTTTTTTTTATAAATAGAGATATCAATCGTGCCGAACTATCTTATTTAGCACAACGAGAATTTTCAACCCGAGCACTGAATGACATGAGGTTAGGCCGGACCCGGCTAATGCTTTGGACTAGTGGGCTAAGACGGCACAAACAAGTTTAGTATGACATGACCTTTTTAGCACGTGAGCGATTCTTAGATCTAGAAATCGTCGTTGTTTATTTGCATAATAACATTTGATAAATTTTGTAATGTCTGAAAAATGGATATTTGTACAGGATATCAACACGTCCAATCATTTCATTTAACTTTTTAACTTTTGGATTTCTATTTTCATTTAGTAGACTTGTGATAACAAAATTTAGCACCAAGTCTCAATCATTATTATTTTTTTTCAGTAAGAAAATTATAACTTTACGGGTCTATTAATAAATCTGCTTGATTTCTTTTTCTGAAGGTCTTTGTGATCGATCTGCCTTGTGAAAAATGCGTGTATACTTGCTAGTGTTTATCCCAAAAAAAAAAAAAAATTAAATAAATAAAAGTCTAGAAAGGGACTTGAGGGCTCTCAATAGGAGCTAGCCACGACACAAGCACGAGAAGTACTTGAGACCTCGAGTTGAACATGGCATAAGTTTTATGAGTTAGGGGCGAGCATGAAATGAATTACGTACATAAGGTTCTTTTTTAAAACTTAAAACTAAAATAATTACAAAAAAAGAGGAAAAACTTACAACTAAAATGATTGGAATACCCTGATTAAAAAAAAAAAAAAGTGATGTACAAAAAAACGGTAGCAATCTTTTACATGGCAAAGGAATAGAACAAATCTGTGAAAATTTTGAATATAGCTCGATTCGTTCAGCTTCTCTTCCTCTACTTTGTTCGCTAGTAGTAGTGGAAAAGATTGCATTTTCCCTCGTATTCTTTCCTTAACGGTGTGTTTGGATGATTTTCTTACTAGTAATTTTCAGAAAGAGGTATATAGCAGCAAGGAAGATCAGCAAAAACCCATGATAGAACACATAAAGAAAAGATACAGGAAATAGAGCAAGAATACATACGAGCAAAATCAGAAATAAATTGCACTTCAAGTCACGAGCCATATACCCATGAACTTTGACATGAGAATAAGATTCAGAAAATATTTGATTTTTGACATGGTCTTTATATCCTACAACCTTTTTTTTTTTTTTTTTTTCAAAGTTCTCTGCTGACTTTGTTAAGCAAATTGCTTGGTTAGTTATATATGTGTGTGCGTGTATGTGTGTGTGTGTTTGTGTGTCTATATATATATATTTATATATTTGGGTGAAGCAAATTGCTTGGTGTAGCACGATTTTGATTCTAATGTCTTGGTCAAGAACAATTCTTTGATGCTAATTCGTGGAAGTAGTGAAATTCTGGTGAAGTAATGTGGTCACATACTAATGTGAAGTGTGTAATAAATCAACCCATTATTGTTGTTGGGACAACTTGGTAAAACAAATGTTTCAGATGTCATTGTATGAAAAATAAAAAATTTCAGTTATTTTTAGGTGGTGATTTTTAGAAAAAGTCAATTGAATATAGCACAATAAGAAATGTCTTGACTTAGAAAATCTGATATCCTTGACTAATTTAATTGTATTCCTAAAATGCACAATAACCATCTCAATATTGATAGCTTAACTGATTTTTCTTATAATTTTCTTTTTCCAAAAACTAAATTACCTCAAAAGATATTTCATTTGTGCATGGAAGATTTAAAAAAAAAAAAATGTTTTTCACTCATTTTATGTCAACAAGAATCTATGTCTCAAGCGAGTGGAACTTCTAGCTATGTATCTAGTAAAGAGAATGGCGTAGTCCACTTTTTGACTGGTCTTACATTTTCCATTTTCAATGTTTTAGTTTTTCATGATTGTGTTCCGATCATGCTTAGATCTTTTGTATGTGTTGATTGATCAAGTTAGTAATGAATGAAATCTTTTACCTCAACCAATAAATATGTATCTATATATATACATATATTATATACAGTGATACCATTTTCAATGTCGTTTTATGATAGAGTATTGACGTTTTGTGGCAGTTGTCGTTTTCCCTTTACTATGCCGTTTATTTTTCTTTCCATGGTTTTAGAGCTATTTTTAAATGTTGCTCCCATTCTTCAATTTTAGGGTTGGGTTAATTTTAAATTTAGGCCCCTCAAAAATGAGTAGTCTTATTTTGTTTCCTACAACTTAATGGAACAAAATTTCCTTCAAAGTTTATCCTATGTAGTAACTTTATACTTTTAACCTTAATACGTCAATTTGGTTTAATGGTTTAATTAGGTGCGGGTCACGTAACTCATTAATAATGTACAATGTTGGAAAAAAATTATATTACATATGGTACATACAAAATAGTTAAAAAAAAAAAATTTGAAGCTAGACAAAAGTATAAAATTTTGGGGATAAAGTTCTTTTCTTTGTGCTGATCAGACAAGCCAATCGCCTTCAATCAAGGTACTTGTTTGGTATTAAAGCATGGGATAAAATTCTTTTTCGACTAGAATTATAAGAAGCTTTGGGGCTATTTGATAATATTGTCTTGGGTTGTTTTTTAAAATGTTTCTGCACATCTTTTGAGACACAAAAACGAAATTTTTTTTAGAAAAAAAATAGAAAGTTGTTTTATAATTTCACATATTTTCATAAATATACTCAAACCACCAAATAGAATTTGAGGATCAATATAGTATTATACTTAAAAAAAATATATTTTAAACAGAATTTGAGAATCAATATAGTATTATTGTTTTAAAAAAAAATTATTTTTATTGCAAGATCATTTTCAAAATGCTATCAAATACAATATTAACTTAAAAATATTGGAAGAACACTAGAGGTGAAAGTGAAAAGGGATTAGTAAGCAACTAAAATGATGATGGGACCTTCACAATAGATTTTCAAGTAAACAACAATAATAATTCATCGACGGCAATTAGGAAAATAAAAATGCGAAAAAGAGCATTCAAATACGAGATGAGTAAGCAGCAACCAGAAAAAAGTGGTAAGTAACTACGACAATAAAGTTGAGGCTTAATATCAAATTTATTCACGCAAAGGAACAAGGGTCGTTCCATTTTGCCTCCTATATTTTGACACTTTTGTCTAGCTTCAATTTAAAAAAAAAAAAAAAAAAAACTATTTTGTATGTACCACATATAATATAATTTTTTTCCCAACATTATACATTACTAATGAGTTACGTGACCCGCACCTAATTAAACGATTAAACCAAATTGTCGTATTAAGGTTAAAAGTACAAAATTACTACGCACCTAATTAAACGATTAAACCAAATTGTCGTATTAAGGTTAAAAGTACAAAATTACTACATACGATAAACTTTGAAGGAAATTTTGTTCCATTAAGTTGTAGAAAACAAAATAAGACTATTCATTATTGAGGGGGCTAAATTTAAAATTATCCGAACCCTAAAGTTGAAGAATGGGAGCAACATTTAAAATAGCTCTACTATTTTTATTGACAAGGACAGCTCTGATGGTTGACAGGGTGCTTTCATGTTTGCTGAGCTCACCACTTGCGGCATACACAGATTTGATCTCTTCCACAGCTGCCGAGCCCAAGGTGTCAATGATCAGTTCAGCAATGGGGGTGAGTATTATGTCCGCCATTTTTGGCTTCAAACAGCTTCAAAGAAAGCAAAGCAGAAAGAGTTTCAAACGGTTTTCTAGCAAATTAGCAAGTCAGAGATGTGATTGTGTGGTGAAGACAACCGTATATATCATCCATATATAGCTCTTTTATTTCTTATGCCCACTGTTGCTAGTGGATTATTTTTACTTTTCTTTATAAAAGAAAAAAATAATGATAATAAGAGAATACTATGAAGTGAACCGCAAATCACGGGACATATTTTTCTATTTTTGTTTTTGTTAGATACTTGTGTTGCATGCATTCGGAATTTCAAAAGAATATCTTAATGCATCCCTCTGTCTATTTTCTCTACTCATTTCTTAAATTATCCACCTATTAAAATTTAAACTTTCATTATTATTTATCGCACCTCTCTCCCATATCTCTCCCATAATTTAATTACACTCTTTATCCTTTTTACATTAACCAATCAATAAACAACCCCCTATTTTTAAACATTTTTGTTTTATCATTTAAGTAAAAATCTTATTTGTTTTATCTTAAAAATTTAATGGATTCCCAACAAATTAATCATCTTGCTTTTGATAAATGGAATAACAAATTGAATCATAAAAAAAAATTATGTTATATCTTGTAATTTTGTCTTTTCCAGTGCAACTACTTTTTGTAACAACTATTTTCACAAGAAAATTACGAACCAGAACTTACTATACATATATATAACAACGATTTTATTATTATATAAAGATAAATAATCTAACAACTTTATCTATATACATATATGTATATATGTCTACAGCGTTCAAAACAACAAACTTCATAAGAAAAAAAATTTTGAATTTCATAAAAAAAAATAGTTCAAAAAATAAGAAAAACAATAAAAGATAAAAAAGGATTGTTAAAAAAATAGGGGTTATTTGTTGGTTGGTGGGTGCAAAAAGGATTAAAAATAGAATTAAATTGTATGGATTATCGTGGAATAATAAGAGGGGTATAATAAGTAATAATGAATATTTAAATTTTAATTGATGGATAATTTAATAAAAAGGGATAGGGAAAGTAAATGAAGAGGTGTCAATAGACCCCCCTTATCTTAATATACACTATAGGTCCGTTTGGTTCATTAGTTTGAGTTGATATTTTGAAGTTGAGTTTCAGTTAAGTTAAGTTGAGTTTAAAAGTTGAGTGTTTGGTAAAAAGTTTGTGATACAAAGTTTAGTTTGAGTTGAATGTTTGGATGTAAATAAGTTTGAGATAAAAGTTTAAAAAAACAAGGGCCATGTTTGGATGTTAAAAAAATGAGTTTAACAAATTTTTTGTCTGTATATAACATTCTATTGTAGTTTTTAGTGCGTGTTTGGTTCACAAACTTAAATCATAATTTTAAAAAAAAATTTTGTCTATTTCTAAAAGTTTTTGTCATTTTCTCAAAAAGTTTTTTGACTTTTCTAAAAATTCAAAAAAATTTACTATTAAAACTTAAAAATTTCAACTAAAACCGTTCACCAAACATTAATTTGAATAAGCAATTTACTTAATATATATATATATATATATATATATAGGATTGTGCGTGGGTCAGTTATATAGTGTGTGGAAGTGCAGAGGAGAATTAGCTGCAGCCGCGCCTCTCCTCGTGTTGGGGGAGCAACTGAAAGAAAGAAACTGTGGAAAGAAGAGCAGAAAGATAGAGTGAGAGAGAGACCCTGAAGCGAAGAAGCCGCCATAGCTGAGATTTTTGAAGGAAAAGATGAAGGAAGAAGAAGTGAATCGATGCCAGATACAAGAATGGTACCCCAAATTCAAGTCCATCTCCATCAAAACCCTCATCCACGAACTTCCCCAATCATTCGTCGACTACCTTCTCGACGATTCCGGACCTTTTCTCCTCCCCATCTCCGTCACCAATGAAGATGCTCTCCCCAACCGAATCCACAATCCCCACAAAGGCGACAATTACCAGGTAGCAGAAGACTCCGGCGATGAGTCCGACCAACCGCCGTCGCCGGCGCCGTCGTTCCCGGACCTCGAGCTGGCCGTCAAGGCATCGATCGAAGCCCTAGGTAGCGGCATCTTCCCCAAGCTGAACTAGGCAGGGGGAGATTCGATGAACAGTAAACCAAGTTAGGGTTACTGTATAATGGTTTAAAGGGACATTGAAGATGAACTGCTTTGCCAAACACCATTAGTTGAGACCAAATTAGGAAAACACTGTTTGAGCTAGTGTTCCAAACATGCTATATATATATATATATTTTTTTTTTTCAATTTTAAAGTTTAGGAAGGGACATTTTTCCCTGAGCAATGCCTAAAGGACTCTCTACATCAAAAAGACTCTTTACATGCTGACAGAAATATTTGTTATAAGTCTTTTAAACTATGTCATCCTAGTCTTAAATGTGCTAACGATATGAAGACATGATTCTAAGCACTTTATACCAATTACTAAATTGATAAGAAACAAGCTTTCATATTAAAAATTAAAAGGTTAATAAGGACCAAGTGCCAACAGCATGTCCTGTCCTGGCCCATCACTTTCTAATTGACTAATATATAAGTGAAAGTATTATCATTAATGCAAAAGACATATAAGTATGTGAAAGGGTTTTGCCGCAGTTCTACCCAATTTTACGTTGTTTGTACGACTGTTGTCATTTTTCATAATCTTGTCGTGTTTTAATTTCAAATTTTAAATTCCTACGCACGTTAGACCTCTCCGATGGAGGGGTTGAAACAGTGCCAGATTCAGTTGGTAAGTTGAAGCACTTGAGGTATCTTGATCTTTCTGAAAATTGGATAAAAACCCTACATGCTTCTATTACCAAGCTAGTCAATCTGCAGACATTGAAGCTCAACTGGTGCAATTGGCTTTGTGAGCTACCAAGTGATATCGAGAAACTAGTCAATCTTCAGCATCTCGAGCTTAAGGGTTGTGATAGGGTAACTCATATGCCAAGAGGGCCGAGCCAATTGACTAACCTTCACTGAGTCTTTTGATGATCTTGATATTCCCATTGCTTCTCGAAAGGTGTGCGGTCTTGCACTAAACATCCCATGTCTCACTTTGTTTCCTATGACAAATTATCCCCTGCTTTTTTTGCTTTCACTTCACAACTCTCCTCTGTGGAAATTCCAAGGGATGTATAGGAGGCTTTGCAGGTTCCAGAGTGGAGGAAGGCTATTGATGAAGAGATGAGGGCTCTTGAGAAAAATCAAACATGGGAAGTAGTGGATCTGCCAAGAGGAAAGAAGACAGTGGGTTGCAAATGGGTTTTCACGGTTAAGTATAATTCGGATGGAGCCCTTGAGAGGTACAAGGCTCGCTTAGTAGCCAAAGGCTTCACTCAGACTTATGGGATCGACTAACTTGAGACCTTTGCTCCAGTTGCTAAGTTGAATACTGTCAGAGTGCTACTGTCGATTGTTGTTAACCTTGATTGGCCGTTTCATCAATTAGATGTAAAGAATGCTTTTTTGAATGGAGATTTGGAGGAAGAAGTTTACATGGACTCACCACCAGGGTTTGATGAGAGGTTCGAATCAAAGGTCTGCAAGTTGAAGAAGTCACTATATGGGCTCAAGCAATCCCCTTGGGTGTGGTTTGATAAGTTTACACGCTCTGTGAAGAACCAAAGATATGTTCAGGCTTAGAGTGATCATACCTTGTTTATAACAAGGTCCAAGGAAGGTAAGACTGCTGTCTTAATAGTATATGCAGATGATATCATTCTTACTGGTGATGACTTGGTAGAAATGGAACGGCTTAAGAGAAACTTAGCTCTGGAATTCGAAATTAAAGATTTTGAAGCATTGAGATATTTCCTAGGGATGGAAGTAGCACGATCAAGGAAGGGGCTGATTGTCTCTCAAAGGAAATATGTCTTGGATCTTTTTAATGAAACTGGTATGAGTGGATGCCGACCTGCAGATACCCCCATGGATCCAAACCAAAAGCTTGGAGATGCTACAGATGGAGTATCAGTTGACAAGGCTAGGTACCAGAAACTTGTGGGTAAGTTAATCTACTTATTCCATACTAAACCGGATATAGCCTTTGTGGTGAGCGTTGTGAGCCAATTTATGCACTCTCCCTATGAGGAGCATCTTGAAGTATTATATCAGATTCTGAGATACCTAAAAAGAACTCCAGGAAAGAGGCTCTTTTTCAAGAAAGGTGAGCAAAGGACTGTTGAAGCCTATACAGATGCTGACTGGGCAGGCTCAGTTACTGATAGAAGATCTACATCCGGTTGCTGCATGTTTGTATGGGGTAACCTTGTCACGTGGAGGAGTAAAAAGCAGAACGTTGTAGCCTGAAGTAGCGCTGAAGCAGAGTACCGAGCCATGGCACACGGTTGTTTGTGAGATGTTGAGGTTAAAACAGATTCTTAATGAACTTGACAAACCAATAGAAGGTCCTATGAAGTTGTACTGTGACAACAAGGTTGCTATCAGCATAGCTCACAATCCAGTGCAGCATGATAGGACTAAGCATGTTGAGATTGATCGACATTTTATAAAAGAAAAGTTGGAAGGAGGAGTTCTTTGTTTGCCATTTGTTCCTACAACGCAATAGATAGCTGACATTCTTACCAAAGGATTATGCAGGCCTAACTTTGAGCTTCTCACCAGCAAGTTGGGCATGATAAACATTTACGAACGAACTTAAGGGGGGGTGTCGAAGATATTGTAATCCCTAAGTTTTAGGGATCTATTATTTATTTCTTTCAAATAAAATCCAAATATTAGCTAGCTGATTCGGATATTAGTTAGCTGTTAGTTTGTTTCATATTTTCTCCTTAGATTGGGTAATTAGTTTCCCACGGATCTGTTGATCCTTGGCTATATATTTCCTCTGTATTCTTCAGAATAAAAATAAATAAAAAGAATTGTTTTTTCTTCCCCTAAAACTTCACCATTTTCCTCTCCCTCTGCTCTCGGCTCCTTCCTCGTCCTCTGCACTTCCGTAGCTTTTTCCATCTCCGTCTTCGTCATCGACGTCGACTCCGCCTCCACATTAGTCATTACCATTCTGAGAAAGTTGCAATCCGATGAGCTTGCCTAAGGTTTCTCTTCTCAAATCTAACCTTGATTTGATTTTGATCCTGTTTTTAACTTTTTTTTAAAAAAAATGTTATCTATGTGATAGGGGTATTTTTGTCTATTAATTATTGATTGAGCTCATGTGATGGGTCATTTGACTTATTCTGTTACAAACTTAATGGAATTGGATGAAAAAAACTAAGATTGCCAACATTTAGAGAGTTTAGGATCATCTCGGCTAAAATTTAAAAAATAGATATCAAATCATCATCTTCTAAAAAGTTCAGAGATCATTTAGATCAATTGCTCTTACAAAAATCTTATCATGTAAAAAGAATTCGTCCCCTTACCATGAATTTGCCATCTTTCATTTCACACCGACTAAGTGGGACTCCGACTTTTTCTCAATATTGGAGGCTAAAGAGATAGAAAATATGTAGCAAGGAGACTTTCAGTTGACTTGGGAATAGTTATAACAATGTGGATAGCTAGGTAAGAGCAATGATGAAAATTTCGATGTTGACAGGGTTATCGAGATTTAATTTATGGTTAATGTTAATGGAAATGTTGATGTCGATGGATATCCCAGAAAAAATGTATATTTAAAGATAATTTATAATTTTTTGCTGAAACTTTACAAAATATAAAAACAATCAGTTTACTGACTATGAACTAATCTTATAACAAGAACAATAAATTTTTTTTTATTAAATATGAGAGTTCTATCATATAGTGTAATAGGAATTCACAATAATTATGTACTAATTTCGATATGATATAACATACTTATTAGATATTACAACAAAAATACAATAATTTAATATGTTATATAGAAAGTAAATATCAATAATAAGAAAGTACATACAAGTTTTCAAGTGTCTTTAATACCAAAAAGAACTTCTAGCAGGTTGGAAAACATTAGGCAAATGTTGATCTTGATCTAAACAATACATTTGCTAAGATATGCCCTTAAATAGTTCTGAAGGGTAATTGTTAATGTGTCACATGTTTCTTGGTCTCTTCCAACTATTAACCCATAAATTGAATACTTTGATTTATCTAACATGATGAGTAATTTGGATGAATATGCAATGACATCTCGACATTAATCTGTGGCGGAAGTTATATTAATATATCGGAAACGGCCTAGAATCTGTACATCTAAACTATACCATATTTGAGAATCATAAGGAGAATTATAACCATATGAACTTTGCTAGGTTCTTAAGCTCATGGTTCTAAACTCAAGACAATAAATCCTTATCAGTTTGACTCATTTGAGTCACACAACATCTTAAATGTTGTTTTCTAATTGCCCCATTACTCTCACCTACTACCCTACAACCATGATCTTTAAGCGTTGAAGAATATTGTCACATTTTATTGACATTTAAAAAAAATGAAATGTGCTTCAAAATTGAAATTTTTACCCCAAAAAAAAAAAAAAAAGTTTTCCCTGAGTTTTTGGATATTTTTTGGAAATATTCAAAAATATTTTGGATATTCTTAGATATTCACAAATATTACAGGTATTTTTAAATATTATGGACATTTGATAAATATTGCAGAAAGAAATATTATTTCCCTATTATTTATATTAAGCCTTCAAAATATGAATAATATCATGAAAATATAGATGATATCATGAATATTTTCATCTATGGATAAGAATAGATAAGAAAGGTTCACTCACAAATAAATGCTTCAATGGATATAATTTGTAGAGATTTTCTTATGACTTCCCTTCCAGAAAATAAATTTGTAGTGATTTTAATCATTTGTTGAAATTAAAAAAAATATATTAATAAAGAAAGAAAGAAAACTAATCAGCACCTGATTTCCTATCTCATGTCTATAATTTTTTTTTTTCTTTGGAAAAAATCCTATTTGTTCCACAATTAGCATCACGTGAAGTGTGTTTTCTTTGTCGTTACTTGTCAGGATTACTTGAGTTGTCTTGTCACCCAGAGGACATCTTACATTCATTTTAAGTGGGGTCCGTTCCATCAATCAAATTCAGAAAACAGGCTGTGAATATAGAAATATCTTTCCTGATTTGTTGGTTCACGTCATACGTTACTTTGGTCGTTTTGATGAAAGAAAAAAAAAAATGTCGTTATTGGTTGGTATTGTTTCATTAGTTTGGTTGCTTTATCGTTACCGTTGTGGTTGCTTTTTGGTTTTTCTCCGTCATTGCAGTCAGTTGTAGTGTTCTGTTTAAATTGACTGTCGTTATTCTGGTGGTTGCTGTTTATAATTTGATGTCGTTTTTTTTTTTTTGGTTATCATGTTTTTATTTTAATGCTATTTTTAAGTGTGCTTTTGTGGTGTATCAGTTTAGAATGAAAATTTTATATTAAAGTTGATAAATTTTTTTTTAAATTAATTATAATTTTTATTAATTAAAAAAAAAAAGAAATAAAAAACTGAGATAGTAATTTTTGGATTTAAATCTTAAAACTAAACATAAGCTAAAGTCGTTGTCCTTTGTGAATTTTATTGCCCTTGTTATAAATTGCTGCCGTTTTCTAGTAGTCGTAAAGTTTATTGACGTATTATTGTCGTTTCACTCATCACCACTGTAATCCGGATTTTTTTTTTAATTTTTTATTTTGTTGAAGCTGAACTACTATTCCTTGGCCTTCCATCTATGGGACTCCGGCAATCAGCCGCTGCCACTTTTTTTTTTTTTTTGGTAAATTTAGGCGACCTCCATTACTCCATCAATAAAATTTCAAGGTTTCTTTTTAAATTTTGCAAATAGCATTCCAATTAAATAACTAGAAAAAAATGCTCATTTAAACGTCACTAATATGACTATTGGTAGTTTCACGTATCCTAATCTCGACACCCTTTAGTAGGAACGAGTCTAATACCCGTGCGTTGCATAGTGTGAGGAAAAAAAAAGTCCCCGGGCAATACATACTATAAGAAGAGGAAAAAATTATAAAACAAAAAACAAAACAAAAATTATAATAATAACACAACATATACAAAACAGAACCTTCAATCTTTAGTTATATATACTAATCTAGATAAATAACATAATATATACATAGATACTACAAAAAACTATTACATATAAATTTTTATTAAATATTGTGTGACATGCTCAGATCTCTTATTACTTAAGAAGATCTGTTAAACAATAAGTAAAATACAATTCAACATCATCTCTCACAGCTACCAAGTGTAATGCTTAGGAATGTGTTTAAACAAAAGGGAAGACAAAATAAGTTATAAATATTGTTAACCAAAACAGAGAGGGAAGAGCGACAGAGAATAGAGAAAAAAAAGGGTAACATTAAAAAAGGAGGAGGGGGGGGGGGTTGGAAGGAGGTGGGGAGAAATATTAGATCAATATAAAAAGGAATAACATATAATTACTATAGATATGTTCAAAAAAAGTTGATAAATATATTAAGCAAAACAAAGAGGGAAAAGCAGCAGAAAATAGGAGAGAAAAAAAGGTAACATAAAAAAAAAGTGGGAGTGGGGGGGTGGGGGGTGGGGGGGGGGGGGGGGGGGGGGGGGAGATGTAGAAGACGGCAGGAGAACACATATTACACCAATATAAAAACAATAACATAATTACTATAGATATGTTGTGAGAAAAAAAAAAACACCATTCCAAACATTCACAGCAACCGTTAAGATGGTCAAATAGTATATACTAGCTATTTAACCGATGCTACCAATAATATGATAGTCAGCAACATACACAAAACTAATCAAAAAAATATG
This sequence comes from Ficus carica, assembly GCA_009761775.1. Classification (NCBI taxonomy): domain Eukaryota; kingdom Viridiplantae; phylum Streptophyta; class Magnoliopsida; order Rosales; family Moraceae; genus Ficus; species Ficus carica. The sequence goes on along the minus strand of CM019744.1, from coordinate 476,462 downwards.
GTATATATATTATTACATATTTGAATAGAGATCATCATAGCATGTGAAAAAATTCGTACCAAAAAAATCTGAGAGGGAAAAAAATACAAACCATATATTTAGTTTTAAATTTGTTATTGTTTCCAAGAATGAGCCAAAAATTCATTAAAACGGATTAAAAAAAAAAAATAAGAGTTCGAAGAAAACAGAGGGGAAAACTGAACAGAAAACAATGTACAATGAGTTAAAATATAACAAAAAGAAAGGGGGGGTGGAAACACTAAAATAAAATAAAGGCAGAACTATAGTAACAATGTAAAATGTCCAAAAAAAATCGGGAAAAAAAAGAAAAAGAAAATGCAGGATTCGGACACAACCAAAAAAAAAACTCATCATTCAGACAAAAAACATCTAAACCTTCAACACAAAAACTCAACAACAGGAAAAAAAAATTTCGGGTTTGCAAGCCAAAAATCCAAACAACAAAAATCTAAATCTAAATCTTGGACATAAAAACCAATCCATAACTTCAACATAAAAACTAAACAACATCAACACAAAAAAATGAACAAAAAAAAAAGGAGCCGGACATAATCGGACGAAAGGGTGAGGGAAAACGAATACAATAATGAAAAAAAAAAGTAACATAACAAATATCAAAATCTAAACCTTCAACACAAAAAATCCATCTAAGTTTGAACACAAAAACCCAACAATATCAAAAAATGGGGAAAAAATCTAGGGTTTGAAGTCCAAGAAACCGAAAAATAAAGAGAGAAAGAGAGAAAGAAACTAAACCTGCAAAAACAGAGGGAAAAAAACCAGCTAATCAACAATAGAGATCAAAATGAAAACAAAAAAATGGATAAAAAAAAAAAATTACAACTTCGGACAAAACCAATGAGAGACAAAGGGGAAAAAAAAAATTACCGGATACACTAACCAAAACAAAACAACATAATAAATATAAGAATCTAAGCATTCAACACAAAAACCCAACAATATTTGAAAAAAAAATTTCCCACGGGTTGAAATCGAAAAATCTGAAAAAAAAAAAAAAAAAAAAAAAAAAAAAAAAAAAAAAAAAAACCAGAAAAAGAGAAGAGATTGGTAAAAAGAGAGAAAAAGAGAGTAAAACATTAACAATAGAGATCAACATCAACACAAAAAATGAAAAAAAAAAAAAAAAAAAGGGATTCGGCCAGAACCACAGAAAGAAAGGGAAAAAAAAACCCACATACAGTATGGAACCAAAACAACATAACAAATGTGAAAATCTAACATTCACATAAAAATCCAACAATATTAAAAAAAAATTGCAAAGAATAAAATTCTAGGGTTGAAGACCAAAAATCTGAAAAATATGAAAAGAGAGAGAGAGACCAGATGTGAAATTCTAACATTCAACACAAAAATCCAACAATATCAAAAAAAAAAAAAAAAAAAAAACGAAATAAAATTCTAAGGTTTGAAAACCAAAAATCGAAAAATATGAAGCAAGAGAGAGAGAGAGTTAGAACATCAACAATAAACATACACAATGGAAGAAATTTATCAGCGGCAGAAGCAAAAAAGGAGAAGAGAAAATGCGGTTTTGAAAGCCAAAATTTGAGAATAAGAAGAGAAAGAGAGAGAGCAATAGAGAGAGAGCTAGAACATCAATAATAGAGAGAGAAAATGACACTACACAATAGGCAGCACAATGGGCGGCAGAGAAAAGATAAGAGAGAGAGAGAGAGAGAGGAAGTGAGCATGAGAAAAGGGGAAAAATAAAATAACTCTAGAAAAAGAAATCAAAGGCGGTGGAAAGTGGAAAAAGACATAGCATGTATGGCCTAGGGAGTTGAGCCATCTGATGTAACATCAGATTACTCACATATGAATGTGAGAGAGAGAGAGAGAGAGAAAAGGACAAACCGTCCATTCACTGTGGGCAGCCTAACAGGCAGAGAAGGAAGGGAGGGCAGAAGCGTCCTTTCACTGTAGCAGGCGCAATTCCACATGGGTTGAGGGGCAAATCCGTCAGAATACTGTAGAAGGAACAGGAAAATCCCCTTTCCTTTAGTATATTAGTATAAAGTGTAATTTGGCAAACAAAACAACCTTTTTATTACATGTAAATGTGAGAAGAGTCACCTCATATTAATTACAAAAGAATAATTAGTCAAAATAATTCTGAATTTTTTAAAATGTGACGATTTAGTTCTTATTTTTTTAAATTTAAGCCGAGAAAAATCGTAAACTCTTTAAATATTGACAATCTTAGTCTTTTTTCATCCAAATCCGTAAAGTTTGTAATGGAAGAGATCCAAATCCGTAAAATTTTTCATCTAAATCCGTAAAGTTTGTAATGGAAGAGATCCAAATCCGTAAAATTTGTGATGGAAGAGGTCGCGTGTGAGACATGTGATATAACCTTACAGGGCATTTTAATAATCTAATATTAAATTATAATTAAAAAAAAAACCATCTGATTATTATACGAAAGAAAAAGAGAAACCAAGATCCTAGGGTTTGCCATGATCAAATACAGACTTGAGCCGCCGCCGTTACCGCCCCAGTCCGACAATGTCGGAGAAGGAGAAGCCCCTCCACATCGCGCCTCCCCGTCGGCGAGGCCTCATGGCAGAGGTCCATCGCCCCAGAGAAGGTGGCGGTTCGTTTACATATAGCATAGAGCCGTTCGGCACCTTCGATGACGGCGACGGTGGCGGAATTTGGGGTTCGAATCCCTCAGCCGAATCTCCAATGTGGGCTTAAAATTGGGCGGCGGCCGAGGAATTGGGTGTACAGGCACCGGATTTGTGGAGATGGCTGCATATTCACTAATTTCCACGGTATTCCACTCCCCTCCCACTTTCTTGCTCCCCTAACAGAAAAGCCCACTATTTCTCTCTCCAAATCCCCCTCCCTAGACCTCCTCCTCCTCCTCCTCCGTCGACCTCCAATCCCCATCCTCTCCCTCCTCTGCCATAACCCAAACTCCTCTGACGACAAGCCCTTTTCCTCTCCCTCTGCTCTCGATTCCTTCCCCGTCCTCTGCACTTCCATAGCTCTCTCCATCACCGTCTTCGTCGTCGACGTTGACTCCGCCTCCGCATTCGTCATTACCACTCCGAGAAAGTTGCAGTCCGATGAGCTTCCCTAAGTTTTCTCTTCTCAAATCTAACCTTAATTTGATTATGATTATGTTTTTAACTTTTTTTTCAAATGTTATTTGTGTGACAGAGGTATTTTGTTTTTTAATTATTGATTAAGTTTATGATGGTTCATGACTTATTTTATTATAAATTTAATAAAATTAGATAAAAAAAAGAATTAATTTCACTTTTAGCACTTGTAAAAATTTTATTATTAAAAATAGTATTACTTTTTTTTCCCTTCATTACTAGCACTTAAAGTGGGGCCCAGCAACATTTAATGTATATCAAAATTACCGGTTTACCCTCATCTCCTTCAGCTCAAATATCTCTCTCCCTCGCATGGCCCAAAAAAATTTTATGCATAGACCAACATCTACAATGTTTTAGAGAGAGAAACTGAAATCTAGAGAGAGAAAGAGTTACCACTCACCGGAATCTTATTTTTTTTTTCACTTTTCGCCTAGCCCCCCACCCATTTTGAAACCCAAATCTTCATATAATAGAGAGAAACTTCCATTTAGAGAGAGAACTTCCATCGAAAGTTTTTTTGTTTTTAATCTAACATTTTTAGCCATTTTTGAGTAAAGTTCATTCCTGTTATGACCATCGAAAGTTTTTTTTTTTTTTAAATCTAATATTTTTAGCCATTTTGGAGTAAAGGTCATTCTTATTATGACCATCCGGTCATAATAGTTATGACCTATGTTAAAAAAAAATTTAAAAAAATCTAATATTTTTTGTCATTTTTTAGTATAGGTCATAACAGTTATGACCGGATGGTCATAATGGTTATGACGGGTAGTCATAACAGTGTGGTCATAATGGTTATGACCGGACGGTCATAATGGTTATGACCACACTGTTATGACTAGCCAGTCATAACCATTATGACCGCCCAGTCATAACCATTATGACCGCCCGATCATAACCATTATGACCACACTGTTATGACTACCCGGTCATAACCATTATAACCACCCGGTCATAACCAGTCATAACCATTATGACCACCCGGTCATAACCATTATGACCACACTGTTATGACTACCCGTTCATAATCATTATGACCATCCGGTCAGAATCATTATGACCATCCGGTCAGAATCATTATGACCATTCGGTCATAACTGTTATGACCTATACTAAAAAATGGCAAAAAATATTAGATTTTTTAAAATTTTTTTTTAACATAGGTCATAACTATTATGACCGGATGGTCATAATAAGAATGACCTTTACTCAAAAATGGCTAAAAAATGTTAGATTAAAAAAAAAACTTTCGATGGAAGTTTCTCTCTCTAAATGGAAGTTTCTCTCTATTATATGAAGATTTGGGTTTCAAAATGGGTGGGGGGCTAGGCGAAAAAGTGAAAAAAAAATAAGATTCCGGTGAGTGGTAACTCTTTCTCTCTTTAGATTTCCGTTTTCTCTCTCTAAAACACTGTAGATATTGGTCTGTGCATAAAATTTTTTTAGACCATGCGAGGGAGAGAGATATTTAAGCTGAAGGAGATGAGGGTAAATCGGTAATTTGATATACATTAAATGCTGCTGGGTCCCACTTTAAGTGCTAGTAATGAAGAGAAAAAAATTAATACTATTTTTAATAATAAAATTTTTATAGGTGCTAAAAGTGAAATTAACCCTAAAAAAAATTACGATTATCAATAATTAAAAAATTTAAGATTATCTCCATTAAATTTAAAAAATTAAAACTAAATTATTATTTTTTAAAAAATTTAAAAATTATTTAAATTAATTATTCTTACAAAAATCTTATCATGTAGAAAGAAATTCGTCTCGCTACCATTAATTTGTCATCTTTCATTTCACACCGACAAAGTGGGACACCGACTTTTTTCAATATTGGAGGCTAAAGAGAGAGAAAATATGTGGTAAGGAGACTTTCAGTTGACTTGACAATATTGCCATCTTTCATTTCACACCGACTAAGTGGGGGCACCGTCCTTTTTTTCAATATTGGAGGCTAAAGAGATAGAAAATATGTGGCAAGGAGACTTTCAGTTGACTTGGGAATATTAATAACAATGTGGATAGCTAGGTAAGAGGATGGATGGAAATTTGGATAATGGATTATTGAGATTTTGATTTATAGATAATGTCAATAAAAATATTGATATCGATATATATTTAAAAAAGATACATAGTTAAAACAAAATTTATAATTTTTTGTTGAAATTTTACAAAATGTAAAACAACCAAGTTTACTTATTATGAACTAATCTTATAACAAGAATAATAGAATTTTTTTAATTAAATATGAGAGTTCTATCGTATACTATAATAAGAATTCATAATAATTATGTATTAATTTCGATACAATATTACATGTTCATTAGATATTACAACAAAATATAATAAATTAATATGTTATATAGAAAGTAAATATCAATCATAAGAAAGTACATACAAATTTTGAATGTCTTTAATACCAAAAAGAACTTCTAACGGGTTGGAAAACATTAGGCAGATGTTGATCTTGACCTAAACAATACATTTGCCAATATATGTCCTTAAATAGTTCTGAAGGTAATTGTTAATGTGTCACATGTTTTTTGGTTTCTTCCAACTATTAATTCATAAATTAAAAAACTGTTGATTTATCTAACATGATGAGTAATCTGGATAGATATACAATGATATCTTGATATTAATCTGTGGCGGAAAATATATTAATATATCGAAAAAACGGCCTAGATTATGTACTTCTGAACTAGATCACATTTGAGAATCAGAAAGAGAATTATAACCGTATGAACTTTGTTCGGTTCTTAAGCTCGTGGTTCTAAACTCAAGGCAATAAAATCCTCATTAGTTTGACTCATTTGAGTCACGCAACATCTTCTTAAATGTTGTTTTCTAATTGCCCTATTACTCTCACCTACTGTCATATAACCATGATCTTCAAACGTTGAAGAATATTATCACATTTTATTGACATTTAAAAAAAATAAAATGTGCTTCAAAATTGAAATTTTTGCAAAAAAAAAAAAAAAAGTTTCCCCTAAGTTTTTATATATTTTATGAAGATATTTAAAAATATCCTGAATATTCACAGATATTTACAAAATATTACGGATATTTTTAGATATTATAGATATTTAATAGATACTTCATAAAGAATTATCATTTTCTTATTATCTATATTGAGTTTTTAGAATATAAATAATATCGTGAAAATATCGACGATTTGTGAATATTTTAATCCATATATAAGAGTAGATAAGAAAGGGTCCCTCACGCTTAAATGCCCCGATGGACATAATTTGTAGATATTTTCTTATGACTTTCCTTAAATTTGTAGTGATTTTAATCATTTGTTGAAATTAAAAAAAAATAATAATAAAAAAAGAAAGAAAATTAAGATCTAATTTGACATTTAATCTCAAATTTAAAATTTTTTATATCAATTTTTATCTTTTTTTATAAAATTAAAAAATAATTTTAACTCAAATTTAAAATTTTCAACTCAAGCTCAAGCTCGTTCACTTAACGGATATTAAGCACAAGATTTCCTATCTCACGTCTCTGTAATATTTTTTTTCTTGTGGAAAAAATCCTATTTGCTCGCATCACTTGAAGTGTGATAAGTTTTCTTTGTCGTTATTAATTGAGTTGTCTTGTCATCTAGAGACATCTTACAGCCAATTTAAGTGGGGTCGTTCTATCAATCAAATTCAGAAACAGACTGTGAATATAGAAATATCTTTCCTGATTTGTGGTTCACGTCATACTTTACTTTGGTCGTTTTGATGAAATAAATAAAAAATAAATAAAAAAATAAAAAGAAAAAGAAAGAATCCAATGCAACGTGGTAGATAATAACAAGAATATAAAAGAGCAAGGGACGATGCTGTCTTCACCACACAATTTCATCTCTCAATTGCTAATTTGCTAGAAAACCTTTTCAAACTCTCTGCTTTCTTTGAAGCTATTTCAAGCCAAAAATGGCGGACATAATCCTCACCCCCATTGCTGAACTGATCATAGAGACCTTGGGTTCGGCAGCTGTGAAAGAGATTAGATCTGTGTATGGTGCAAGAGATGAGCTCAGCAAACTTGGAGAAACCCTCGAATACGTCAAAGCCGTCCTTGCTGATGGGGAGAAGCGGCAGATCCGTGAAGAACAAGTCAGAGTTTGGCTGCAGAGGCTGGAGGACGTGCTGAATGATGCTGATGACTTGGTGGATGAAGTCAACACAGAAGGCTTGAGACGGCAGTTGATGCATGGAAAGAAAATAAGGAAGAAGGTACGCACTTCTTTTCGTCCGACAACCAACTTGTTTTCCGGCACAAGTTGGCTAGTCGAATTAAAGATATTGGGGAGAGACTTGATGCTATTTCAGCTGATAAGGAGCGCTTCCATTTTGTGACGCTTCCAGAAGAGATCCTACCTGCTAGGAGAGTGAGGGCCGACAGTTACTCATTTGTTGTTCAGGAAAATGTTGTAGGGAGGGATAAAGATAAAAGGGCAATTGTAGAACTCTTGTTGAACCCCGAAAGTAGGGCTCATCAAGAGAAAGTGTCTGTCATCCCCATAGTTGGGATGGGAGGACTTGGAAAAACTACACTTGCTCAACTCGTTTTTAACGACGAGAAGGTCCAAAAACATTTTGACTTGAAACTTTGGGTGTGTGTGTCGAATGATTTCAGTGTCGAAGTAATTTGCAAGAAGATAATTCAAATAATTACGAACGAAAATGTAGAAAACCTTTTGATGGAACAATTACAAGGAAAACTTCGAGAAAAAATTAATGAAAAACGATTCCTTCTCGTACTTGATGACGTCTGGAGCGAGCATGGTCAAAAATGGAAAGAGTTGAAAGATTTGCTGACAGCAAATTGTTCAACGGGGAGTAGGATAATTGTAACTACTCGTCTTCATGCGGTTGCAAAGGTCATGAGCACCATGCAGTCATATGATTTGGGGATTCTAGATTCAGAAGACTCTTGGAATCTCTTTAAGAAAATGGCTGATCCTAAGAGATTAGAGTTATCTAACCAAATGGTGGATATTGCGAAGGGAATTTTGGCAAAGTGTGCCGGGCTTCCCCTCTCCATAAGTATGATAGGAAGTGCGCTACTGAACTCTACAAATCCAGAAATAGAATGGCCTTCCTTTCTTAAAAAGGAGCTTTCAAACATACGTCGAGGAGAAGATGGAATCTTAACAATACTCAGGTTGAGTTTTTGATGTTCTTCCGTCCCATTTGAAAGCTTGCTTTGCCTATTGTAGCTTGTTTCCTAAGGATCATGAATTTAATGTCCAAACACTTGTAACTCTTTGGTTAGCACAAGGATTTATAAGGTCGGATCAAAGTCAAAGTCCGGAGGAAACAGGCTATGAATATTTTGAGGATTTACTTTGGAGATCCTTCTTTCAAGAAGCTGAAAAAGATGAAGTACTGAACATGGTAACAACATGCAAAATGCATGATCTAGTTCATGATCTTGCGATTCAAATTGCAGGAGAAAAGTATGCCATGTTAGCTTCTTGTGAAGACAATAATCTAAGGAAATCAATTCGTCACATTTCCTTTGACTCTACATATTCATTCGAGGAAATACCAAGTTCTTGGCTTCAAGGACACAGGATCCGTTCATTTCTTGTCTCATCAAGACACTACATGATAGGAGACTCACAATTGGATGAAGCTATATCAAATCTTAAATTTCTCCGCACATTGGACCTCTCCTATGTATTGATGCATTCAGTGCCCGATTCTGTTGGTAAGTTGAAGCACTTGAGGTATCTTGATCTTTCTGAAAGTTGGATAAAAACCCTACCTGCTTCTATTACCAAGCTAGTCAATCTGCAGACATTGAAGCTCAACTGGTGCAATTGGCTTTGTGAGCTACCAAGTGATATCGAGAAACTAGTCAATCTCCGGCATCTTGAGCTTAAGGGTTGTGCTGAGATAACTCATATGCCAAGAGGGCTGAGCCAATTGACTAACCTTCAAACAATATCTTTATTTGTGTTGACTGAGAACGTTCCCAATGGCCCTTATAGCCAGTTAAATGAACTAATGGGAATGGAAAACTTGAGTGGAAAGGTGAAGATTAAAGGAATAATAAGCGGGATGGTAACTACGGCTTCAAAGTTGAGAGAAAATAATCGTCTTCAGTCGTTACATTTAAACTTCGGAAGAGGGGAAGACAATGCGTCAAAATGGAAAACAACACTCGAAGGCCTCCAACCACGCCCAAATCTCAAAGAATTGTCTTTAGACCAGTATGGTGGTTCCAGTTTGTCCGGTTTTCTTCCCATGCTTACAAATCTGGTTAAGCTTTTCTTAGAAAATTGCTCAGAATGCCAACAATTACCATCTTTGGATAAGTTTCACTCTCTCAAGGAAATGTCACTAAAGACCTTGCCTTCTCTAGAGTATATTACCATCAACGAGGGTGATAACTACTTTTCCACATCATCCTCACAATCAGTATCAGTATTGACTTCTCTACAAACACTCTCTCTAATCAAGTTGCCCAAGTTCAGAGGGTGGTGGAGGTTGGGCATGACAGAGAATCAAGTGGAGCAACTTATATTGCCGTCATTTCCTCGTCTTTCTTCATTGACAATCGAAGATTGCGAAAAGCTTACATCCATGCCACGTTATCCAAACATCGAGGAAGAGTTGGAATTGAGGAATACTAGCTGGAGGACATTTGAGCAAACATCAAAGGCAGAGGAAACATCAGCATCATCAACTATTCCTAGAATAGTTTTGGTTTCCTCCAATCCTCTCTCTAAATTGACGTCTTTATTTTTCATCGATGTCGAGGATCTAGAATATTTTCCGGATGAGAGGATGAAAGGCCTCGCTTCCCTCAAGGGACTAGAGATCAGAAATTGCCCTGCTCTGAAGTATCTATCTCCATGGATCCTATATCTCACCTCCCTTGAGGAATTGGAGATTTACAGCTGCAAGGAGTTTAAAGGGATTAAGTGGCCGGAAACCCCCACCCTTACACGCCTACGTGTCCTGAAACTCGAGAGGCTGCCAAAACTAAAAGATGTTTTTGCTCCAGACATCCAATGTCTCACCTCCCTTGAGGAATTGGAGATTCTTAGCTGTGAGGGGTTGGAAGAGATTAAGTTTACCCCTGCCCTTCCACGCCTACGTGTCCTGAAACTCTGGTTGCTGCCAAAACTAAAAGATGTTTTTGCTCCAGACATCCAATGTCTCACCTCCCTTGAGGAATTGAAGATTTCTAGCTGTGAGGGGTTGGAAGAGATTAAGTTGACCCCTGCCCTTCCACGCCTACGTGTCCTGAGTCTCTCGTGGCTGCCAAAACTAAAGCATCTTTCATCTCCAGGCGTCCAACAACATCTCACCTCCCTTGAGGAATTGTCGATTGGCAATTGTGAGGAGCTTCAAGTATCAAATGATGACTCGATTGAGTGGCAAGCCCTAACAACCCTACGCTCCCTGCGTTTTGATAGACTACCACAGCTAGTGAGTCTCCCTGGGGGGCTTCAATTCCTTACCACTCTTAAACGACTCGACATTTGGGATTGCTCCAATTTTACGGGCCTTCCGGATTGGATTTGCAAGCTGTCTTCACTCGAAACCCTTGTTATTTATGAATGCCCCAAATTCAAATCAGTGCCTGCATCAATAAGCAGCCTCACCTCTTTACAAGAGCTACGAATCAACGGCAAGGACATGAATCCAAGGGAAATACACGAGGACTTAGATCTGAGCTGTTCAGCTTCAGGTATGTTAAGTCCATCACCAACCCACTTTTTTCATTTCATTTTACCATTGTCTTCCTTTTTTCCCATTTTACTGATTTCTTTTAATTTGTAACTACAGGGGATTCAGATGGGAGTACAAGTACAGGTATATAAAGTCTATCACCAACCCACTTTTTTCATTTCATTTTACTATTGTCTTCCTTTTTTCCCATTTTACTGATTTCTTTTAATTTTGTAGCTACTGAGGATTTAGATACGAGTAGAGCTTCAGGTATATAAAGTCCATCACCAACCCACTTTTTTCGTTTCTTTTTTACAATTCAATTCCTTTTTCCCATTGTACGGATTTCTTTTAATTTTGTGGGTGCAGGGTCTCGGTCTTGGAAAATCTTGAAGAAGTTCAAACGACTGCAACTGTGCAACAAATGAACTTCACAGCGGTAAAATTAACCTCTTTCCTTTTATTTGTTCCTTTTCAATCCAGGTTTCCTAAAAGATAATTGTTTGTTTGTTTGTTTTTTTTTTTCCTGTAACTCTGATGTTAGTTTCTTTTTTCTTATTACTGGGTTTGAAACAGTGACATCCAAAAGTTTTGTTAAAGATTAGGAACTCAGGCTTCAACCAAAAAAAAAAAAAAAAAAAAAAAGAGTACACCAAAACATCTAGATTATCAACCCCCATTTAATGATTAAGTAATTAAAAAGAAAAGCAATCTAGAATGCATCTTTTTTCTCAAGACGAAAATATTGTTAATGGAAGCAAAATTTGAAATTATAACTTTCCCATCTAGTAGTTACTGATCTTGTGGATATGTTGGGGAGCTATTTTAGTCACTGAAAGGTCAAAACTTCATTTCACTAACTTGTAATTCAAAATCAACTTACAAAGTTCAACAAATAAAAGAGATGAGGTAAGATATACTTGATTTGGCCTGACTAAAAAAGAAAGTACTTTGTGTAGGTTATCTTACTAATCTAAGATTCATAAATTTATGTAAATCACAATCTTGGCATAAGTTAAATGCGTGAATGTTATTTTCTTTCTCAAACATATTTCTGATTTATGCAGTGCAAAGTGTACTACGATCTTGCTTTATTCAAGCACGGAATACAAAGTTTGCTTCCTTCTCTCACAAATTAGATCACACTTCGATGGAATCAAGTCAATTCTATCAAGTCCTTGCATTTTTAGGTATGTGCCTGCTCTGTAGTACATCAACTCAAAGAATGGTGTGCTATACTTTTTTTTTTCCAATCGAAACAACAACATTTTTCAACTTATTAAAATTTCAGCTCATGGAATTGCAAAATATATATAGGAAGGGGAAATCCTTCTGATCATCAGCTCGATCGTGATAAAAGCACGACTAACACCGATCTTGTATAGTTTTAACTTCTTTATGAATTTTAAAATGCTCGCATAATTGATAAGAAGATGCATCACATTATTTGATCTAAAGAAAAGTGGTGAGGGATATGACTAAAATATCCAAGTGTTTCTTTCATTTCTGTTTTTTTTTTTTTTTTTTTTTTTTTTTTTTTTTTTTTTAATTCAACAGTTCATTTTTGCCCATATCGACTAGAATGCGTTTTATCATTTCTAGATAAGCTTTTTATTGTTCATACAAGTTGAAAGTCAGTCAAACATACACCGATGACAAATTCTATCATTTCAATGGTAACAGATTATCATAAAGCATAGTCATCATCAAACGTCTCCCGTGGTTTACAGATACCACAACTAGTGACTCTCCCTGGGGGACTTCAATTCTTTTACCACTCTTGAAAAACTTTATATTTGGGAATATGATAATTTTGCGGCCCTTCTGGATTGGATTTGCAATCTGTGTGTTCACTCGAAAGCATTGATATTTGGTGATGCCCCAATGTCAAATCAATGCCTGCATCAATAACCAGCCTCACCTCTTTACAACGTCATAGAATGAACGACGAAGAAATGGGCCACTGATGATATTACAAGTCCTCCGGTTCAGCTTCAGGTATAAACTCTACCACCAGCCACTTGTCCTTTCCATTTACTTTATTGCATTTCCTTTTCACATTTTGAATATTCCTTCTCCTTTTTTTGTGTGTGTGTGTGTGTTTACAGGGCTAAAGTCTTGGAAATTTTCAAACAGTAACATGCAGTTAATAAAAACTCGGACCTTGCTATCCACAAGAAGAGAGTAGGATGTCGGCTTCCTTGATTACAAATTAGTTCACACTTCGTCATGATGATTATGAAACGAATGCGAGCATCTACCGCCATTGAGTCAGTTCTTTTGTCTCAAACATTGCATTTAGGTATGCCGGCATCTTTCTGATTAATGCTTCATTTATTTTTTTGTTGTCCCATGTTGACGTGTATGCATATTACCAATTTCTAGAGAGCTTATTTAATTTTATTTTATTCATATGCGTTGGGAGCTCTTCCAACAGACAACTGATAATGAATTCTAATATTGTAACTACAACAGACTGTCATGGAGCATCATCACCATCAACTACTTTCCGTGTTCCAATTCCTTCCTTTTCTCTTCTCGGACTGCAACTATTTCGGGCAATTAATTGAGAGTGGTTTGCAAACTCAGATCACTTAAAATGCTAGAAATTTGGCGGCGCCCTAGCTAACATCACTGCATGAAGCGACATATAACCTAATCTCTTTACAGACCCCCATTATTGCTGCTTGTCACATTCATCGCAAATGATCTCAAACCCCGTGTTGTTGGATTTCTTTCGATTTAGATGTGTCCTTTAACAGTTCTTTACTTTGTTGAGGTAAGTAATTCACTACCACTAAGTACTACAATTTTTTAAGAGGCATTTGTTAAAACAAATTGAAACTAAATGTACAAGTTTAACACTCTCTCTAACTTGTAGAATATAGTACTAAAACAAATTGCTCGAACGTGTTTCTGATGTACTGCAAGAATGCACAATGACCTTGTAAGGTCGGATTGCCAAGTTGGTTTCATTCACGTACAAACTTGGTTCATTGTTTGGTACACCGATGTACAAAGTGCAAGATCTAGCTACATACCACCGTTGATTCAATTCTTTCCTCTCAACCCAGTATTCATCACATTGGGGTATGTTGCTTGCTGTGAAGTAAATGTAATTCAAACAGTAGTGATATTTTGCTCTATGCCATTTCCTTAGTATTCAACCATGAAAACGTGTCATGGATTTCTTACTTCTTAGTCGGAGATATTCACTTATTGAGAGCATGTAGAAATTTGTCTTTCATTCATTTTCATCACACCAGGTTTATAAGAGGACTTTTGTTCTCTAATATCACTACCTCTTGGAGAGAGAGAAGGCAAAAATTCAGCAAGTTACGGTTATGACCAAGTACATTTTGGTTCATGAACTCCGTACGGTTGGCAGCCTGTCATTGGTACGTCACTATGCATTAGAGAATCTAGTTAACTGCTGCTAATCAAGTGATCTCTGTCTAACACAAGTTTATATTGCAGATACCGACAGAGAAAACACGTGTTCAAAGGAATTGGATCAGGATCTTAGGCTTTTTGATTGCTTTGGAAATCAAATTAGCTGGAGGGTGAGTATGCGTTTTCCAATTTTCTTGTTCTTACAATCGAAAAGTGATTTGAAGATGGAGATCAAAAGATTGTTTAAGAAAGTCTATACCTTACTTTCTCTTAAAACTAGACATAACAATTAATGACCCCAAACAGAGCTTATATATTTTTCCAGTTTCCTTCTTTCTGATTCTATGTTTACTAATATAGTTTGATTACAGAATACCAGGTCCTGGGACTTGTCAGTTGTGTACTTAATCGTTATGAAAATCGGACTGCAGCGGCTTTTCAATGCAGTTTTGAATTGATGCTGTTTTTGCCTTGCAAGGCAAGTATTATTTCATGCAGTTTGGCTATTTGGCATGCTCGCTCCGCCATGTTTATCTCAGCAGAGCTACGTTACTTTTGCGTTTCATATTGTGTTCTTGCTGAAAAAATTTTATGGCTCTGCCACCACTAGCGTTTTAGATTAGTTTTAGCATTTCTGGATTCGTCGTATTCCTAAACTGATTTTTTGGCGACTCTTCATGAAATTAATCTTTTGGCACCTTAGGAAGGAATAGTTCTTATTTTCTCAATTGGAGTGAATGATAAACACGGATGAAGCTGCTCTATGGAAATCTGGAGCATGGCTGAGGTTTTCTTGAATTGTTAAGTCTTTGTCATCACTATTGTAGCTTGTAAAGGTTGGAGTGATGTTCGGATTGCACAATTTGACACTTCTTGAGCTTGGTTCGATTCATGAAGCTGAATTTATGGGTGTAATATTGGTTGTTATCACTATTGCAGGCTCGCAGCTAATGAACTGGTGGACCGGCATTCGGGTTGAACGCGTGATTCAAACAATGTTGTTTAATAAGCTAAAAAGCTAGAGGTGAGAATGCAATTCCTTATTTTCTTTTTCGCTAGAGGTGAGTATGCAATTCCTTATTTTCTTTTTATTATATATTTCCATGTGAGTTATTTGAAAATTAAATCATAGAATAAGATCTATATTTTTGTTGATTTGTTATTTTATCGTACAAATAATTCTCAGCAGGAAATTCTCATTTTGCGCAATCACAAGTGGATGAAAAATAAAAACACGGATGAAGATCCGGCATGTGGTGCAGTTTTCTATCTTTTCGAGATTTTGTCATTGTTGGGTGAAGGCAGAGAGAAGGAAAGAAAATAGTATTCTGTGGGGTGAGAAGAAAGCAAGATCCAATGGTGAATCTTCCTCTAATCGTCTACAAATTTCAAAGCGTTGTTGGTGACAGTCTATGCTACGTACGTCCCTGACAGTTTGGATTGTCAATTCCTCTCTTTGATTGTTCGTATTTTGGTGAAACTTAAACTTTGAGTTTGATGATTATTTGTTGAAACTCACCTTTTGAGTGAGTTGTTGATGATTGGTAGCCTCTATAATCGGTGCTAGAGAAGAACTTGATGTACAAGTTAATTTTATTAGTGGAAGTTTTTGTGTGGCGTATAGCCCGTGGTTTTTCCCTTCACATTGGAGGGTTTTCCACGTAAAAATTTGGTGCCTTGATTTGTTGCTTTATTTTACCTATTTGCTTGATTTGATATTGAATTGGTTTGCATGCCCATTTGATTACACAAAGAGGGGAAAAAAAAAAGATTTTATTCATTCCGCATAGTTACTTTTGAGTCAGAAGCAATTACAAAATTATTAGCTTTTTCTCAACAATCATCAGTGCATCTGCTAGCAAAGGCTGCTGCTTATTCTGATTGAAAGGGATTCAACCTATGCTGTTCATTTCTCTTCCCCTCTCATGATATTCCATGACCATGTCATAGCATTTGGATTGAATGGATAGAAGTTATACAGTTTCTCCCATTTACAACGAAGGGTATTTCAATATAGTTTTGGATCTGGCGAGAAAATGACCCGAAAAAGTACCTATTTCTAGTCAAGAAAATCATTTCTGATTCCGAGCATGAAAACATCACGAAAAAATTACACGTTTTTGGACATGAAAATTTCCGGGCACAAAAGCATTACGAAAAAAGTTCCCGTTTCTAGATAAGAAAAGTGTGCCTGATCATTGGTGCGGAAAACATCAGAAAAAAGTACTTGTTTTTGGACACGAAAATTGAGCTTGATTCCAGGCACAAAAACGTCACAAAAAGTACATATCTCCAAACATAAAAATCATATCAAGAGCACGACATACTGATGACCTGTCACAAACACAAATATGGACACGATGAGCGACATGATTGAGCATAAAAATATTGCTCTTCTTATGAATTTTTATAAATCTCATTTGATTTTTTACTATATTATGTTATTTCTCATCCATATCTTATTTCTTTTGAGTTTTGTTTGATAAGGTTTTGTGTTCGTTTATTTTATTTTATTTTATATGCTTTGTTTTTGCAGAAGTCAATTTTTTAAATTGTTTTTATACTTAATTTTCTTTTTGACTGACAATTTTTCTAAATCTGGACATAATTGAAAATTGATTTTATTAGGTACAACATAAAAGTAAAAAGTACTTTAACAATACATATTTAAGAACATGATTTTTGTGTGAAAAAAGTAAAATACAACAAAATGAAAAAGAAAGAAAAAGTATTAGAATTAGACATGTAGTCAATTTTGTCTCATAAATAGTCATGAACTTTAAAACTGCCTCGTAAATGATTCATCTGTTAGAATTTTGGATTCCTAGTGGTGAAATTTCAAGAGCCATCCGGACTCGGTCACCGTAATAAAATAAAATAAAATAAAATAAAATAAAAATGAAATGAAAAATGAAAATCATTTCACTTTTTTTAACAGTGTAAATGTGGAGTATACGATAAAAATCAATAGAAATGGAGAATAGATACATAATAGATATTAGATCCAATTATAAAGATAAGAAAGATATGTGAATATTTGTTTTTTTATTTGTTTTTTATTTGTTTATTATATTATATTCGCTTAATATATACGTCCAAAGTTTTTCTCTCATTGTCGTTTATAGACTCAAAATTTTCTTTTGTTGTTATTTACCGGTTAACGCGTTTTTTCTTTGACTGATGTCGTTTGTAAGTTGTAACAAAAGTTGGCGGTTTACAAATGCACCGTTGTCAAAAAATTATTGTCGTTTTTTGTGAATGCCATAGTTTCTCACATGAAGTTATCATTCGAGAAAGACATTGTCATTCAAAATAAATAGGTCTCGTTTTGCCATGTATTTTTTGTAAAGTTTTCTTGTATGTTGTTTACTTGTCTTGATTACTCAGGGTTGGTCGTAGACCAATCTATAAAGATAGAAAATATCTTCCGTGATTTGCGGTTTACTATTTACTTCCATTTATTTTGGCATCTTCAATTTTAAATTTTTATCTTAATTTTTATTTTGTTTTTTTATTTATTTTATTTTTCTAAAAAATTAACACAAACTAAGTCAAATAAATTAATTTCAATATAAAAATCTCTATCTCCAATCAGCAAATCAAACGCACTACTTATTATTATAAAAAAAAAAAAAAAAAAACATAATAGATAATGAAAAAAGCTGATTTGAATCCCGATTACTTACTCCGTGTGGGCCCCGCAACCATTTGATAAGGTATCGGAATTCATTCTCGACGGGTTGAATCCACACAGAATCGCATCTCTCACTCGATAATTTGCTATATAACCTCTTAAAGCCAAAACATGGCCGACATAATCCTCACCCCCATCGCCGAACTCATCATTCAGACCTTGAGTTCGACAGCTGTACAAGAGATTCAGTCTCTGTATGGTGCAAAATCTGAGCTGAGAAAGCTTGAAAGCACGCTCTCGACCATCAGAGCCGTCCTTGTCGATGCGGAGAAGCGGCAGATTCGTGAAGAGCAAGTCAGAGATTGGCTGGAGAAGCTTGAGGCCGTGTTGTACGATGCCGATGATTTGGTAGATGAAGTCAACACTGAAGGTTTACGTCGGAAGTCGATGGTTGGAAAGAAAATAAGAAAGAAGGTACGCACTTTCTTTTCGTCGAACAATCAACTTGTGTTCCGGCGCAAGATGGCTCGAGAAATTAAGACTATTAGGGAGAGACTGGATGCTATTTCAGCTGATAAGGAGCGGTTCCATTTGGAGGTGCGTCAAGAGATAATCCAACCGGAGCGAAATAAGAGGGAGACCGGCGCATTTATAGACGAGGAGAATGTTGTTGGGAGGGAGGGAGAAATGGTGGAAATCATAAAACGTTTGATGTCGTCGGAGGTTGAAACCGGAACTGGCGGGAGTAGTACTAGGAGGGAGAGAGTGTCTGTCATTCCCATCGTTGGGATGGGAGGAGTTGGAAAAAATACGCTTGCTCAGCTAGTTTACAATGATAGGGCGGTCAAAAAACACTTTAACTTAAGACTTTGGGTCTGTGTGTCTGACAACGTCGACAGTGATCCCCTTATTGTGAAAGTTGTTAGATCAATAACTAGTGCGGGTACAAAATTCATTTCAATGCCAAAATTAGAGGAAACTGTCGCGGAGGAAATTACTGGAAAGCGATTCCTTCTCATACTTGATGATGTCTGGAAGCAAGAGATCAATCAAGAATGGGAAAGACTCAAGGGTTTGTTAGGAAAAAACTGTGTTGAGGGCAGTAGGATACTTGTCACTACTCGTGATGACATGGTTGCGAAAGTCATAGGCGGCGTGCAACCATGTCGTTTGGGACATATAGATTCGGAAGATTCTTGGGATCTTTTTCGGAAAAAGGCTTTCGAGTATGGACAAGAGCCCACCGATCCCACCATTGTGGATACTGCAAAGGAGATTTTGGCAAAGTGCGGAGGAGTTCCTCTCGCTATAATTATGATAGCAAGGATGTTGTGCTTTAGAGATCCCGAAACGGAATGGCCATCCTTCCTTGAAAAGGAGCTTTCAAACATACCTCAAGAAGAAAATGACATCTTACCAACACTTAGGTTGAGTTATGATTATCTTCCTTCGCATTTGAAACCTTGCTTTGCCTATTGTAGATTATTCCCTAAAGATCATCAATTTGATGTCCACACACTTATAACTCTTTGGATAGCACAAGGATTTATTACGTCAGATCAAAGCCAAAGTCTGGAGGAAACAGGTTATGAATATTTTAGGGATTTACTTTGGAGATCCTTCTTTCAAGAAGCTAAGAAAGATGAGGAATTGAACATGGTAAAAAATTGCAAAATGCATGACCTAGTTCATGATCTTGCGATTCAAGTAGCAGGAGAAAAGTATGCCATGTTTGTAATAACTAAATTTTTACGACGTTACGTTTTCTTGTAAATAAACTTATGTTATGTTTTAAAGGTATTCATGAAAAGCCTGAGATGGGTTTTTATTGAATTTATAAGTCCTCATGATATTATGAGACTTAAAAATAATTGCTTAACCAAGTATGTGACATTTTAAGTATGAAAGGAAGAAAAACTTCATGTTTGCATGGTGTTGCATGGTGGTCAAAGTTTGACCTAAAAAGTCAAAGTTGACCTAAAAAGTCAACGGTTGACTAGAAAAGTCAACCATATGATGATACTGTCTTATGGTCAAGCAGTATGGAAAATATACTGCGAAAAACCATTTTACGGACAAGATAACAAGATTAAGATTTAAAATCACCTTAGAAAAATCAAGCACATAAATTAGGGTATCTTGAGCCAAAGGACTTCAAATTATGAGAAAAATTTTATACAGTCAAATTTTACACAGATAAATTTTGGACTGCAATTTTGTGTCAAGATACTGTTATTAGTAACTAACAGTATTGAAAGTATCTGTGTTAACATGAATTTGGACTGTTTATCAAAGAATAAGCCAAACAAACCCTAATGGTGATTACATCACCTATCTTTTTATTTATGACATCACTAAAGAATTAATTAAGATTGGAAAAAAAAATTTTGGCTCTAGAAACCTCTAATGGCCGGCCACCTAAGACCCCTTTTGGGCAAAATTTTGCTTCTTTGAGGACTATTTTGCAATTTTGGAAAGTTTCCCTTCACCTATAAATAGGTGAACAACTATTCAAGAAATTAGAAAAATCTAGCCAAACTTTGTCAAATTTTCCTCTCAAAAATCCGGATTTGGGGAAGCAAGAAAGAAAGAAAATTTTCCAAAACCAAGAGTGATTAGAGTGTTAGGATAGTTAGATTTTTGGTGTGGAACAAACAAAAATTTGAAAAAAATTTTGGAGACCCATTTTGGCTCAAGGCCGGTTGTGGGAGGAAGAGAAAGGGAGGAGAAAAAAATTTTGGGTGTGGCCGGATTTTGTGCATTGGAGTGGCCGGATTCTAGAGCTAGGGTGGTGGAGAGAAATTTGGAGCCAAACAAGCCAAGGAGGCCGGTTTTGGTGGTGACAAGGGGGAGGAGAAAAACCAAGGAAGCCTAGCCAAACTCTTGATCTTAATTGAGGTAATCTCTTTTAAAACCCTAATCTTCTCAATTTAAGTTTTAATTGAGAGATTTATGTGTATTTCCATTGAGTTTGTATGAGCATAAGCTCAATTTAAGTTTTGCTTAGGTTGAACTTAGGGTTTGTGCTTGATTTGATGATGGGTGGTTTGGTTTTGTTTATAAGTTTGCATGATTCAATATTTATGTTTGCATGACTAGTTTAGTATGCTTGGTTGATAAATGATATGCTTTATGTCCCTACTATGTGCTAAGCATGATGAACATGATTATGTGTATGTTAGGTTGTGAGAAATTTTGTTGTAAATAAATTATGCAACCTAAAGCCAAGCAAACCATAATGAGTGCAATTTAAGTAATAAATTTGCATAGGTTTGATTGGTAATGTGTTTAAAGAAAATTTACGATAGAAAGACGCTGCATGACTGTTTATAGGCTCCCGATTCGTTCGGTTGAGGTAGGATGCACGTGTTAGGGCGAAATACAAATTTCAAACCAAAACTGCCATTCTCGGGTGAAAACTGGCGGGTTTCTGGAAAAGTAAAATTTGGGGCCCTTAGAGGCCGAATTTAAGAAAACTCAAAACATGAAAGTTGTTCGGAAGGGTTTTTCCTAGGGGACAACGCGGACAGTTTTCCAAAATAAGGCTCCAAGGGCCTTCGTTTTTACAAAAACCCGAGACTAAGAATTCCTGGGCGAGTCAGAATTTTGCCCTCGGTCTGGGAACTTTAACAAGGAAAATGACTAAGCTAAAGGCAGAACTGGGTTTTTCTTAAAACACAAAAGTTATAGGATTTTTCAAGATGTAAAACTTTCGTGAAGAAAGGTTTTTCAAGTTCGATTTGGATTTTTAAATAAAATCAGATTTCAAAAACTGTGCAGGAGACAGGAAAATTCCTGCACAGGATTTTCCAAAATAACACAGAAAAGTGATATTTTACATATACACCAAGAAATTGACTGTGGAATACTGTTCAAAGGCAGTCTCCAACACTTTACTATTTTTATGAATATTACTCAAAAATTACAATTTTTCAAGATTAAACAAAGGATTTTTAAAGATTAAGTTTTTCAAAAAAGAAAAGAAAATAGGTTTATAAACCAAAGTTAAGTTTTAATTTGAACAAGTTAAGTTTTTAAACTTAAGGGTAACTTAAGGTAACCCAATAAGAAATTATACAGTTAAGGATAGGGACATATAAATATGGGTTATATTACCAACAGTTTTAATACTCATCCTATGTCCTTTATTATAGCAGGAGATAACCTGCTGAGGTGTCTTGATTCGAATAAGCCCATTATTGGACATAACAAACAAGGTAAGTACAACTCCGCCTACAGCATAGGCCTTTTTGGTTGTAATATGATGTATGATATGATGTATTCTATGATTTGAGGTGTCAAGTAAATTGCATGACTAAGATATAATTTCAAGTTATGTGACATCATGAAACATGTTCACAAATAATAAGAACAAGGTCAAGATGACAGATAAGTATGACGGCAAGCAAGCTTGCCTGTGTCGGGCCGACCCGCGTCAGGTCGGGTTGGACTATGGTTTGAGTTGGAAATGGTTGGCCGCCCCAATCATTCCATAGTTGCGCGCCCGGTACCGACACTCATGATAAGGGGCCCATAAACAAGATAAGGAATAAAAATATATTAAGAAAGCATAATAAGCATAACAAAGCATAATTGGATCATGCATGATTAGTATATGATATGCTATGCTAAGTTTATGATTGAATACGTTGCGGATAATATAGTTGTACTTGCTGAGCGAAAGCTCACGTATTATGTCTATGCTGTAGGTAAACAACCTACTGGCGAATTTTGATACAAGATGGTGGAGCTTGGCGGGGCAACTGTGGAGCAAGGGATAAGCCGCTACGTCTTCTGCTAATTCAAGTCTAATATTTTATGTTTAAATTATTTCAAACAGTACTCTCATAGTAGTAGAAAAAAAAAAAAAAAAAAAAAAATTTCCGCTATATTTATAAATTAAATAAGTATGCAAGACAAGATTAATCATGTATATATATATGTATTTATGGTAACGGTCCGTGCTAGACGGGTCGTTACAGAGTTGGTATCAGAGCGGTTCCCTGCTACCTGACTTCACAGTTCGCCTGCCATCACCACTATCATTGTAAGTTAAAGTTAAATTTTTTTTCATGTAAATATTTATTATGAGATTTTGGTACGTAGATTTGTTGATATGGATCCGGATCAAGTAGACGCGGATCGCGACACTGTATCATCGTTCTTTGAGGCGCATCCACTATCTTATGACGGTACGAGACGGCCAGCATCAGTGACATCATGGTTACATGATATGGAGCTAATTTTCCGTCTATGTCACATCGAGGCACGTCTACAGGTCTCATTAGCTACTCGATGCCTGGTAGAGGAGGCCCGTATGTGGTGGTTGACGATAGGCGAGCGAGCATTGCCTAATCCTACTTGGGCAGATTTTCGTGCCCTAATGTTAGAACGCTATCGACCTGCACCTGAGGAGGGAGCCGCCGAGCAGTATCGTGATCCCGAGATCTATCGGGATATGAGGCATGCTAGATATTTGAGCTTTTCGACGACATGGCACGCTTATCCGCAGGAGTCGATGGGACATTACTGCCAGAGATTCCAGGAGGCTATGTTGCCATATATTCCTCAGGATATAGACAGCCCGGAGCTGCAGACGCTCGTGATACTTCGTAACGGATTACCACCCCATATTCGACAGTTTGTTATAGATCCTATGCAGGGTATGACTGTAGCACACATGATTGATAATATCATGGAGGCCGAGATCGTCGCTCAGGCTGTACAGGCCGATGCTGTTATTGGAGATCATCAGGCACCAGTTGACGATGCTGGGATGGCAGAGCCAGTCTATGAGCCAGAGCCAGTCTATGAGCCAGAGCCAGTCTATGAGCCAGAGCCAGTCTATGAGCCAGAGCCAGTTTATGAGCCGGAGCCAGTTTACGAGCCGGGTCCGGTTTTACCCGAGGACCCGATTCCCGCGATTCCATTACAGGAGATACCAGCCCAGGAGGCTGAGTTAGGGATGGACGCCGATGATCAGGATATGGATGATTTTATTGTTGCCCCGGAAGATCAATTCGAAGATCCCCCAGTATTCGACATTCCGATCGACAATGAAGATCCTGAGTCAGAGCAAGAAGATGAAGAGGATCCAGATCTTCAGCATGTGGGCTGGTTGGAAGACCCGGAGGAGTTTCCGCTTCAGGACGAAGATTGGGAGGTTGACTCTGACATTTCCACGATTACTGACGAGTTTATAGATTAGACTTAGTTTGACGATATATGTTTGTACTTTTTGACTTTATCGGATGTATTAGCTTATTCCTTTTTGACGATAGGCTTGTACACATGTATGATGGTAAAGTGGTAGACACTTCCATCCCAGTTTTGGCCATGTATGTACAGTATGATGTAACAATTTTGTATCTGTAAATTTTTGTAAATATAATACCTCTTTTTGTCAGAATGCAAAGAGACAGTTCAAATACCATGTTATGTTATGATCACGAAAATCATGTTATGATACGTTATGAATATGCAAGCCATGTTGTGTTATAAGCAATAATGACATTACAAAATGATTATGTCATGATATGACGTACTATGATATGATACGTATTGATATAAAGAAAGAAAGGATACTATTAGTCCGATAATATCTTTTCTTATGATTTAATAGGGACTAAAAGATGGTACGCCCTCGCAAGACAATACCTGTAAACCAGAATCCACCTGCACCGGATCTGGCAACTGTTGTAGCAAATTTGCAACGGCAGTTACTTGAGCAACAACAAGAAACGAATAGACTTCGGGAGCAGTTAGCTCAAATCAACCAAAGACCTCAGGCTAACGAGGTCCCCCCTCAGAACAACAGAGTTCCTCCAATAGTACCTCCGGTACCTGATGTTCAACCAGAGGTTCAACCAGAAGTTCCAATAGCACCCGTGGGGGTACAAGTGAACATGCCTCCAGTACGGGAAGATCTGTTTTATGAGAGATTTAGGCGGATGAAAGCACCGGAATTCGAGGGACCAACGGATCCTATTGCCGCTGACAATTGGTTGATTGACATCCAGGTTATTTTGGATTTCATGCGATTGACAGAGCAGGAAAAAGTCCTCTGTGCTTCCTTCGCTCTTAAGAAAGACGCTAGGCACTGGTGGATGACTGTCCAGATGCGTCGCGACGTTACAACCATGAGCTGGCAGGATTTCGTGTCAGAGTTCCGAGCTATGTACTTTAACAGAGAAATCCTGGCAGCCCAGCAGGATGAATTTACTAGTTTGAGACAGGGAACGATGACGGTAATGGAGGCTATTAATAAGTTTGAGCAGTTAGCCCGGTTGTGCCCGGAATTGGTGCCAAGTGAGACAGAAAAAGTCAGATTAATGATGAAGATGTTCCGGTCAGATATCGCCAAGCAAGTCAGTGCTGGTGATAGTCCACCTACTCGAGTGTCCGATTGTATAAGTCGAGCCATAAGAGCAGAATATTGGATTAACCGGGACAAGGAAGAACGAGCTCAATTTTTTAAGGCGAAAAAGGAAGAAAAGGCCATGGGAAAGCAGACGCAGCCTCGTCAGAATTTTGAAATGAATCAGAAAGGCCAGCCTCGCAGTTTTGCTCAAGGCTCTAAACAGTTCGGGAAAAATAAACGAAAAGAGAACTCTACTGGCCAGGGTCAGCAAAGAAACTACCCTCAGAAAAAGACTACTCGTGGAAATGAGGGTAATGGCAATAGCTACCCCGTGTGTGCCAAGTGCGGAAGGAAACACCTAGGAGTATGCCGAATGGGGTCGAATGCTTGCTACCTCTGTGGCAAGGAGGGTCATTTTGCGAAAAACTGCACTTTGAACACCCAAGGCCAGAATCCTTCCTATCCAAGCCGGAACACCAATAGCCAGTTGCATGCAGTCCAAGCAAAACTGGAAGGACCGTCGATCGCTCAGGGCAGATTAGAGGCTCCTGAACCTCAAGCCAAAATCTACGCCTATACCAAGGGAGATGCTGAAGCCGGGACTTCGCATGTGGTGACAGGTCAGATTTCTATCGCCACCTATGACGCAATTGTCTTATTTGACTCTGGTGCCACTCATTCGTTCATATCATTGGAATTTGCTCAGAAGATAGGGAGAGGTGTGGATAGTTTAGAACAACCTTTCAAAACCTCTCTGCCATCCGGAGAAATTTTGTGGTCCAATTTTTGGATACGAAACACATCCGTAGGAATTTGTGGCAGAGAATTATATGTAGATCTCATCGCAATCAAGCTTCAGGATTTCGATGTGATCTTAGGGATGGACTTTTTGAGTAAATACAACGCCAAGATTGACTGCCGAAAGAGGTGCGTGACGTTCAACCCTTACGGCGAAGAAGAGTTCAACTTCTATGGTCAGTCTCGGAGCCCAGCAACTCGATTCGTTTCAGCAATCAGGGCTTGGAAAATGTTGGCTAATGGTTGTCAAGGATATTTAGCTAACATGGTGGACAAGGATCAAGAAATGGAGCTAAGACCGGAAGATGTTCCTGTTATAAAGGAATTTGTAGATATTTTTCCGCAGGATTTGCCGGGACTTCCGCCAGAAAGGGGAATTTCTTTCGAGATTGAATTGCTACCGGGAGCTGCACCAATATCGAAAGCCCCCTATCGCATGGCACCAGCTGAGCTGAGAGAACTTCAAGTGCAGTTGCAAGAACTGCTCGACAAAGGATTCATCCGACAAAGTTACTCTCCGTGGGGAGCACCTGTTTTGTTCGTCAAGAAGAAGGATGGATCATTTCGAATGTGCATCGACTACCGTGAACTGAACAAGATTACCATCAAGAATAAGTATCCTCTTCCAAGGATTGATGATCTTTTCGATCAACTCCGAGGAGCAGTTGTGTTCTCAAAAGTCGATCTACGATCAGGGTACCATCAGCTCAGGATTAGGGAGACGGATATCTCCAAGACTGCTTTTCGAACACGATATGGACACTATGAATTCTTGGTTATGCCATTTGGGTTAACCAACGCCCCAGCTGCCTTTATGGATCTTATGAATCGAGTATTCAAAGAATATCTGGATAAATTTGTCATTGTCTTTATAGATGACATACTGATTTATTCAAGGTCCAAGGAGGAGCATGCGCATCATCTCAAAATGGTAATGGAAACGTTAAGGCGAAATCAACTTTATGCAAAGTTCACAAAATGTGAATTTTGGTTGGAAAAAGTTCACTTCTTGGGGCATGTGGTGTCGAAAGAAGGAATTTCTGTAGATCCTGCAAAGGTAGAAGCGGTCAGTTCATGGCCGGTACCCAGGAATGTGACGGAAATAAGAAGTTTTCTGGGGTTAGCCGGATATTACCGACGATTCGTCGAAGGATTCTCCAAGATTGCTGCACCGCTCACAGCCCTTACTCGAAAAGATAAAAAGTATGAATGGACCCAGAGGTGCGAAGAGAACTTCCAAGAGCTTAAGAAAAAGCTGACAAGTGCGCCCGTATTAATAATTCCTGATGTAGACGCGGGAAATTTTGTAATTTACAGTGACGCCTCCAGAAGTGGATTAGGAGCTGTCTTGATGCAAAATGGGAAGGTAGTTGCCTATGCATCACGGCAACTGAAGAATCACGAGCAGAATTATCCCACACATGATCTGGAATTGGCCGCAGTGGTTTTCGCACTCAAAATCTGGAGACATTACTTGTATGGAAACAAATGCGAAATCTACACTGACCACCAGAGCCTCAAATATATTTTTACTCAGAAGGAGCTCAACATGAGACAGCGTAGGTGGCTGGAACTTGTAAAGGACTACGATTGCGAGATCCTTTATCACCCTGGAAAGGCAAACAGGGTAGCAGATGCTCTAAGTAGGAAATCCATGGGCATGTTAATGTCTATCGAAGCATTTCCCAAGTCACTACAAAAGGAGATTTCTGAGTTCAACCTGGAAATGATCACGGGGAAATTATCTTCTTTGACTCTTCAGTTCGACCTACTGGAATCCATCAAGGCGCATCAAGGAAAAGATTCGTTTTTACTAAAGGCACAACTATTTGGCGGAAAGAATAAAGAGTTTAAAACCTCTGCTGATGGCGCTATTTATTTCAAGGAAAGGATCTGTGTTCCCGACTTTGAATTTTTGAAGGATCAGATAATGTCAGAGGCACATAAGACGCCATACTCAGTACATCCAGGAGCTTCCAAGATGTACAAGGATCTCCGAGAAAATTTTTGGTGGCCAAAAATGAAGAACGAAGTAGCAGAGTACGTGTCAAAGTGCCTAACTTGTCAGAAAGTTAAGGCTGAACACCGACATCCTGGAGGAGAATTGCAGAAAATAGAGTTTCCTGAATGGAAATGGGAGCAAACTACTATGGATTTTGTAGTAGGTTTACCCAGGACGGCGAGCGGAAATGACACAATTTGGGTTGTGGTGGATAGATTGACCAAATCAGCCCACTTCATTGCGATTAAAGCCACCTTTTCAGTAGAAAAATTGGCTGAAGTCTATGTATCTCAGATCGTTAGGCTGCATGGAGTACCAAAATCGATCATTTCGGATCGTGATGGACGTTTCACCTCTCGATTTTGGACCAGTGTTCACAAAGCCATGGGGTCAAAACTAAAGTTCAGTACGGCTTTTCACCCCCAAACTGATGGTCAGTCAGAACGAACCATCCAGACAATGGAAGATATGCTGAGATCGTGTGTTCTAGATTTCAAAGGAAATTGGGATCAGAAGCTGCCGTTGATCGAGTTTTCTTACAACAACAGTTATCACGCATCAATTGGTATGGCGCCATTTGAAGCCCTATATGGAAGAAAATGTCGATCCCCCATTCACTGGCAAGAAGTTGGACAGAAGCAGCTACAAACCACAGACTTCATCAAGAAGACCTCTGAAGATATCAAGAAGATTAAGCAGAGGCTCGACATAGCTTTTAGCAGACAGAAAAGTTATGCCGATAAACGCAGGAGACCCTTGGAATTCCAAGTTGGAGAGGCCGTATTCATCAAGATTGCTCCTATGAAAGGGGTAATGAGATTTGGCAAAAAGGGGAAGCTCAGTCCAAGGTATACAGGACCATTTGAAATCCTTGAAAGGATTGGGAAAGCAGCTTACAAACTTGCCTTACCGCCAGAATTAGCTGCGATGCACGATGTTTTTCATGTCTCAATGCTAAAAAAGTATGTACCAGATCCATCGCATGTGCTTAGCCAAGAACCAATAGAAGTTCAAACGGACTTGACATATGAGGAAAAGCCAGTTCGAATTCTAGATAGGGAAGAGAAGGTCCTGCGAAATAAAACCATTCCTATGGTCAAGGTATTATGGCGAAATCACAAGGTCGAAGAAGCAACCTGGGAATTGGAAAATGAGATGAGAAAGAACTACCCCGAGTTATTCTAATTTTCGAGGACGAAAATTTTTAAGGGGGGTAGATTGTAATAACTAAATTTTTACGACGTTACGTTTTCTTGTAAATAAACTTATGTTATGTTTTAAAGGTATTCATGAAAAGCCTGAGATGGGTTTTTATTGAATTTATAAGTCCTCATGATATTATGAGACTTAAAAATAATTGCTTAACCAAGTATGTGACATTTTAAGTATGAAAGGAAGAAAAACTTCATGTTTGCATGGTGTTGCATGGTGGTCAAAGTTTGACCTAAAAAGTCAAAGTTGACCTAAAAAGTCAACGGTTGACTAGAAAAGTCAACCATATGATGATACTGTCTTATGGTCAAGCAGTATGGAAAATATACTGCGAAAAACCATTTTACGGACAAGATAACAAGATTAAGATTTAAAATCACCTTAGAAAAATCAAGCACATAAATTAGGGTATCTTGAGCCAAAGGACTTCAAATTATGAGAAAAATTTTATACAGTCAAATTTTACACAGATAAATTTTGGACTGCAATTTTGTGTCAAGATACTGTTATTAGTAACTAACAGTATTGAAAGTATCTGTGTTAACATGAATTTGGACTGTTTATCAAAGAATAAGCCAAACAAACCCTAATGGTGATTACATCACCTATCTTTTTATTTATGACATCACTAAAGAATTAATTAAGATTGGAAAAAAAAATTTTGGCTCTAGAAACCTCTAATGGCCGGCCACCTAAGACCCCTTTTGGGCTAAATTTTGCTTCTTTGAGGACTATTTTGCAATTTTGGAAAGTTTCCCTTCACCTATAAATAGGTGAACAACTATTCAAGAAATTAGAAAAATCTAGCCAAACTTTGTCAAATTTTCCTCTCAAAAATCCGGATTTGGGGAAGCAAGAAAGAAAGAAAATTTTCCAAAACCAAGAGTGATTAGAGTGTTAGGATAGTTAGATTTTTGGTGTGGAACAAACAAAAATTTGAAAAAAATTTTGGAGACCCATTTTGGCTCAAGGCCGGTTGTGGGAGGAAGAGAAAGGGAGGAGAAAAAAATTTTGGGTGTGGCCGGATTTTGTGCATTGGAGTGGCCGGATTCTAGAGCTAGGGTGGTGGAGAGAAATTTGGAGCCAAACAAGCCAAGGAGGCCGGTTTTGGTGGTGACAAGGGGGAGGAGAAAAACCAAGGAAGCCTAGCCAAACTCTTGATCTTAATTGAGGTAATCTCTTTTAAAACCCTAATCTTCTCAATTTAAGTTTTAATTGAGAGATTTATGTGTATTTCCATTGAGTTTGTATGAGCATAAGCTCAATTTAAGTTTTGCTTAGGTTGAACTTAGGGTTTGTGCTTGATTTGATGATGGGTGGTTTGGTTTTGTTTATAAGTTTGCATGATTCAATATTTATGTTTGCATGACTAGTTTAGTATGCTTGGTTGATAAATGATATGCTTTATGTCCCTACTATGTGCTAAGCATGATGAACATGATTATGTGTATGTTAGGTTGTGAGAAATTTTGTTGTAAATAAATTATGCAACCTAAAGCCAAGCAAACCATAATGAGTGCAATTTAAGTAATAAATTTGCATAGGTTTGATTGGTAATGTGTTTAAAGAAAATTTACGATAGAAAGACGCTGCATGACTGTTTATAGGCTCCCGATTCGTTCGGTTGAGGTAGGATGCACGTGTTAGGGCGAAATACAAATTTCAAACCAAAACTGCCATTCTCGGGTGAAAACTGGCGGGTTTCTGGAAAAGTAAAATTTGGGGCCCTTAGAGGCCGAATTTAAGAAAACTCAAAACATGAAAGTTGTTCGGAAGGGTTTTTCCTAGGGGACAACGCGGACAGTTTTCCAAAATAAGGCTCCAAGGGCCTTCGTTTTTACAAAAACCCGAGACTAAGAATTCCTGGGCGAGTCAGAATTTTGCCCTCGGTCTGGGAACTTTAACAAGGAAAATGACTAAGCTAAAGGCAGAACTGGGTTTTTCTTAAAACACAAAAGTTATAGGATTTTTCAAGATGTAAAACTTTCGTGAAGAAAGGTTTTTCAAGTTCGATTTGGATTTTTAAATAAAATCAGATTTCAAAAACTGTGCAGGAGACAGGAAAATTCCTGCACAGGATTTTCCAAAATAACACAGAAAAGTGATATTTTACATATACACCAAGAAATTGACTGTGGAATACTGTTCAAAGGCAGTCTCCAACACTTTACTATTTTTATGAATATTACTCAAAAATTACAATTTTTCAAGATTAAACAAAGGATTTTTAAAGATTAAGTTTTTCAAAAAAGAAAAGAAAATAGGTTTATAAACCAAAGTTAAGTTTTAATTTGAACAAGTTAAGTTTTTAAACTTAAGGGTAACTTAAGGTAACCCAATAAGAAATTATACAGTTAAGGATAGGGACATATAAATATGGGTTATATTACCAACAGTTTTAATACTCATCCTATGTCCTTTATTATAGCAGGAGATAACCTGCTGAGGTGTCTTGATTCGAATAAGCCCATTATTGGACATAACAAACAAGGTAAGTACAACTCCGCCTACAGCATAGGCCTTTTTGGTTGTAATATGATGTATGATATGATGTATTCTATGATTTGAGGTGTCAAGTAAATTGCATGACTAAGATATAATTTCAAGTTATGTGACATCATGAAACATGTTCACAAATAATAAGAACAAGGTCAAGATGACAGATAAGTATGACGGCAAGCAAGCTTGCCTGTGTCGGGCCGACCCGCGTCAGGTCGGGTTGGACTATGGTTTGAGTTGGAAATGGTTGGCCGCCCCAATCATTCCATAGTTGCGCGCCCGGTACCGACACTCATGATAAGGGGCCCATAAACAAGATAAGGAATAAAAATATATTAAGAAAGCATAATAAGCATAACAAAGCATAATTGGATCATGCATGATTAGTATATGATATGCTATGCTAAGTTTATGATTGAATACGTTGCGGATAATATAGTTGTACTTGCTGAGCGAAAGCTCACGTATTATGTCTATGCTGTAGGTAAACAACCTACTGGCGAATTTTGATACAAGATGGTGGAGCTTGGCGGGGCAACTGTGGAGCAAGGGATAAGCCGCTACGTCTTCTGCTAATTCAAGTCTAATATTTTATGTTTAAATTATTTCAAACAGTACTCTCATAGTAGTAGAAAAAAAAAAAAAAAAAAAAAAATTTCCGCTATATTTATAAATTAAATAAGTATGCAAGACAAGATTAATCATGTATATATATATGTATTTATGGTAACGGTCCGTGCTAGACGGGTCGTTACAATGTTAGCTTCTTGTGGAGACAATAATCTAAGGAAATCAGTTCGTCATGTTTCCTATGATTTTAATTCACTTGCAGAGCTAGGGGGCGTACCAAGTTCGTGGCTTCAAGCACAAAGGGTTCGTTCATTTCTTTTCTGATCAGAACGTTATGAGATTGTATTTGAAAAGGAATCAATATGGGATGAATTAATTTTAAATCTTAAGTTTCTACGCATGTTAGATTTGCATAATGTAGGGATTTTTACAGTGCCAGATGCTATTTGTAAGTTGAAGCACTTGAGGTATCTTGATCTTTCCGGAAATGGTATTGAAACCCTACCCACTTCTATTACCCAACTAGTCAATTTGCAGACGTTGAAGCTCAACTGGTGTGATAGGCTTCGTGAGCTACCAAGTGAAATCGAGAAACTAGTAAATCTCAGGCATCTTGAGATCAAGGGTCGTAATAGGATAACTCATTTGCCAAGAGGACTCAGCCACTTGACTAATCTTCAAACGTTGTCGCCCTTGTACTAAGTTAGTTTAACTAGCGGGACTCAACAACTTGAGAGGAAGGCAAGAGATTAAAGGGATGAGAAGTCGGATGGTTACTACACCTACAAAGTCGAGAGAAAACAATCATCTTCAATCTTTGTATTTAGAATTTAAAAGTAACAATGATGATGCATCGAATAGTGAGCACGAATGGAAAATGACTCTAGAAGGCCTCCAACCACACCCAAATCTCAGATGATCGACTTTAAAAAGCTACGGTGGTGCCAATTTGTCCCGTCTACTTACACCTCTTGCAAATCTGGTTACTCTTTGCTTAGCGGTTTGCTTGAAATGCGCACAATTACCATCACTGGCTAAGTTTAACTCAAGAAAAGGAACTAGTTCGATTGAATGCTCTGGAGTATATTACCATTAATAAGGGTGCTAACCACTTTTCCTCATCATCCTTACCGTGGCATTGCCATCGCCACTCACACTAATTGACTTGCCCACCTTCAGAGGCTGGTGGAGGTCAGGCATCACAGAGAATCAAGCAGAGAAAGTTATATTGCCGTCATTTCCACAACTTTCTTCATTGACAATCGTGTGGATGCAACACGAATACAAGAGAGATTTGGATATGATCAGTTTGGCCAATGATTAATAAAAGTTCTCCACTTCAGCTTCAGGTATAAACTCGATCTCCAACGTCCATCTGTCCTTTCTATTGTTATTGCATTCTTTTTCATATTTTGTTTATTTCTCTATTCCTTGTTGTCTTGATATTGTGTGTACAGGTCCAAAGTCTTGGAATGTTTCAAAGAAGTTCAGAGCATTATTCAGTTTTTGAAACATATACACATGATAGTGGTAAAAGACCTCTTTCTTTAATTACTCTTTCTTTTATCACTCCTCTTTGAAGTCGGGATTGCTTATAAAAATTGGTTTTATTCATGTTTTATTAGTCCACCTGGTCAAATAGTTGTCAATACCTGTTCATAAAAAATTAATAAGACCAAAAGATCTTGATTATCAAAAACAATCCGTTATAAATTTTTCTTTCTTAGTTGTTATTTCACTAAATGGAAGCAAAAAATTGAACTTTAAAGTTCACATGTGGTAGTTCTGTTGTTGTGGATACCTCTTCACATGTGATAGTTCTATTGTTGTGGATATATCTCCAAAGAGTTATTTTCTTTTCTTTAGGGACAAAAATGTCACTAAACTAGCCTGTGACATTCTAGTCTGTAGTGTAAACAAGCGAAGCATGTATTTGTCTGGTAATGTAACAGGTTTCTCCAACGTGTTTCTTAAGCAGTGGAACAACGTACCATGACCATGCACTACAAAAAAAGTAACCTTTTGCAGTAATAATCTATTGGTTTCGAAAACCAGTTTTTAAAATTAGCGGAAGCATGATACGGATTAAATCGCACATATTAAAATTTTCTCAAAATTTTTCCGGCGATAATATTTATAATAATTTAACAAAATAAAATAAGAAGAAAGTTTAGAGATTAACCGTTGTCCGATTAGGTCGAAATTCTTGAACTCCTTCAAGAACCTTCTTGAGTACTCCAAATCCTTTGGAAACACCAATCTTCTTGAGAACTCCAAATCCTTCAAAACACCAACGGTTCTTTCTCCGCGTTCTCCAGATCACGATGAACAGGAAACGAGTGGGCGTTTCTGAATTTGGGTTTGATCACACACTTGAATTTTGATTCACTTTGCGCTCTAAACTCGTGAGACAAAGTGAAGGAGAAGAGGATAAGAAACTCTCAGATAAAAAAAATACGTATATCTTTTTCTCTCTGTCAAAAGGAACTAATATATCTTCCCTTTTTTAGATATATCGTATGTATCCCTTCTTTTTAGATACACAATATGTATCATCTTTTAATATTACAGAAAAATAACTGACACTTTCTTTTTAAATTAATTAATTAATTAATTAATTAACAACTCCACCATGTGGAACAATATGCACGCCCACTACCTCCCTATAGTGGGCGCGTATGATAGATATGGGAGAGAGGAAATCTCTCTCATTATACAATCAGTTATTTTTTTTAATTTTATTTTGAACTATTCAAAATAAAATAACCGATCTTTTCTTTTTCACATGTATCAAAATTCAAAATTCCATATACACTTTGTGGATATAATGTGAACCACCCTGTGGTGCACAACTACGATGTGGTCCTTACCACACTGTATAATCTTTAATTTAAAACTATTTTAAATTTATTTTAAATAATCATATTATTTAAAATACAAATTAATCCAATTAATTTGTTGTGTGAATATTAATATAGAATTCTCAATTCTGAATTAATAAATTAACCCAACATCAAATAATGCTCACATGATTCAATGGAGCCGTTGAGAGGAACTATGAACTTTTTAATTTTAAGCTCCAATAATTTTGACAATTAATTAACACCTTAATTAAAATATCAAAATTATTAATTCCAAATTATTCCACTAAAAATTTAGAATTGCACTCTTAAAATTGTAAAACTAATTATATTCAAAGGATTTGAATTGCCCATTGATATAGTTATTACATATAAATCAATCCTCCATAAACAGTTCATAATTAAAGCTAGATATTTTCCATTAACCTCTTTAATTATATATTTCTCCTTAAGAACCATTGATTCTCTAATGAATAATATATTTATGATCTAATCATAAATTGAACGCTCTTATTATTCAAGTTCCGAATCAACATTTAAGGAAACCGTCCATCTAACTTCTTTACGAAGGAATGGATTTTATCTTGTATATTAATATTCCCGGCTACTTATTATATTATATTTCCTATATACCAAGAATTTGATACTATTCATTTGTGTCATTACTCGATATGTCAAAAAACATGATACAATAAATATGAGTCTATTAATTACTCAGAATTAAGATCGATTCATATATGACCATCATTGATTAATTTTGAATGCTCTATATGACAACGAAAATTATTAGAGATTCATAATTAATCATGTTCCAGTCCTATATGATCAAATTATATAAAGCGCTTTTATTCCAATAATCTCATTATTAACAATCCGGATAAGATTATTTCATTCAGAATGTAATGAACCGTTCTAGTAATTTTAAATTAAAGATCCCAACTTTAATTTTTATTACGGACAGATTTAGATTATTTTACTTTAAATATTATACTACTGTATATAACACTTATATACAATATTTAAAGTCATATTTAAATAATCTAGGGTTTTCGATATTTATAAAGTATCTAAACATGCATGCAAAAATAATATTGAAAAAAATTTCTCAAATTAAATCAGCAAAATAATACATCTCATTTGTTTATGGGCACACATCCCAACATAATTGACATGCACTACAAGACCAGAGTACCATGTAGGCTTCCCTCGCTTACAAATTAGTTCATACTTTGTCATGTTGATTATGAATTGGGAGCATCTAGCGCCATTGAATCAGTTCTTTTTTCTCAAGTCGTTGCATTTATGTAGGCCAGCATCTTTATGATTTAATGCTTCATTTACTTTCTACAGGGCTTTTTCTTGACTCTTATAAGTTGGAAGCGCTTCCAACAGACACTAATGATGAATTCTGTTATTGTAACTACAGCAGATTCTCATGAAGCATCATTATCATCATTATCATCGTCGTCAAGTTATGTCCCTGTTTCAATTCCTTCATTTTCTGTCTTTTGGCTGCGACTGTTTCACGGCTAACATCACTGCATGAAGCGACAGGTAATCTAACAGCTTTACAGACACCGAGGATTATGGCTTGTCCCATTCATCACTAATGATCTAAAATCCCTGTATCATCGGATTTCTTCTGACGTAGATGTGTCCTTTTACAATTCTTTACTTTGTTGAGGTAAGTAATTCACTGCCACTACGTACTGCAGTTCTTGACTTGATCAATTTAAACAACAAAAATGTAGTTACTGTAGTTTATCTTACAATTTAATAGGCTTTTGGCATTTGTTTTGGAATTTGTCGATGAATGCACGTAGATCACGATCTTGAGGAAACTAAATGTAGAAATGTTATTCTCTCGCTAGGTTCAATACTGTTGGTACTAAAACAAATCGCTCAAATGTGTTTCTTATGTACTGCAAGAATGCACAACGACCCACAAGGTTGGATTACCAAGTTGGCTTCTCTCCCTTGCAGACTCAGTTCATATTTTGATACACCGACGTATGAGATGCGAGGACTAGCAAACACCATTGAATAAGTTCTTTCCTCTCAAGTCACGACTCATTAAAAAAGGGTATGTTGCTTGCTCCAAAGTACATGTAATTCAAACAACAGTGATATTTTGCTCTGTGCCATTTTCTTAATATTGAAACGTGAAACTTTGCCACACATTTCTTACTTCTTACATAGCATTTTCATTTTGTACAGGAGATATTCACTTATTAAAATCATGATTAAGTTCGTCTTTTTCACTACTTCTCATCACTCTGATTTAGTTTTAATCTCAAACCAGGTTTTTAAGCAGGGGTCTTCTGTTCTGTAATCTCACTGCCCCTTGGAGAGAGAGTGAAAGGGTAAATTTGTGCACCATACTTTCTTTTAAACTGAAGATAACATTTAATGATACCAAACAAAGCTTATACGTTTTGTTGGTTTTCTTCTTTCTGATTCTATGTCAACTAAAATAGTTTGATCCTAGAAAACCAGTTGCTGGAGGTTGTGTATGGAATTGTTATGATATCCGATTCCAGCATCATTTAGTTGCTCTTTTCAACGATGGTGTTTTCTCTTTGCAAGGCGAGTATTATTTCATGTAGTTTGGCTAATTGGCAATCTCACAGTTTGTGGCGGAGCCACGTTCATCTCTGCGGGGGTACTTTTGAGTTTCGTATTGTGTTCTCGCTGAAAAAGTTTTATGGCTTTGCCACGACTCGCATTTTGATTAGTTTTTAGCATTACTTGATTCCTCCTTGTAGTCCTAGACTGATTTTTTGGCATCTCTTCATGAAGTTAATCTTTTAGGTACCTGAGGCAGGAATAATTCTAATTAGGAGCTGCTTATTTTGCTCAATCTGGAGTGGATAATCAAAATAGATGAAGCTGCTTAATGGAAATCTGGAGCTTCAGTGTGGTTTTTTTAAATCGATAAGGCTTTGACATTGATGTTGTAGCTTGCAAAGGTTTGAATTATATTCGGATTGAACTATTCGACACTTCATGAGCTTGGTTCGATTCTTCAAGCTGAATTAATGGGTGCAATGGTTGCTATCACTATTGCAGGTTCGCAGATGACAAATGGGTGGACCGGCATTTGGGTTGAATGCGTGATTCAACGGTGTTGTTTAAAATGCTAGGAAGCCAGAGGTGAGTAAGCAAATCCTTATTTTCTTTTGATTATATATTTCCATGTGAGTTATTTGAAAATCAAACCACTGATTAGATCTACGAACTTGTTTGATTGCGTCCTCTGTCACTTTCGTAAACAAAGAGTTACACAAATTATACCGTACTGTTGAAACCAAAGATTAAAAAGATAACAAACAACACTTTTATTTTTGTTGATTTGTTTGTTTATGATTCTATACTGACATAGTTTGATAGGATACTACGTCCAGGAGGTTGTATAGCTGTTATGAGATCCGGTTGCAGCAGTTTTCCATTGTTCTTTTGAATAATTCGTGCCTTCATCGAAGAAAAGTACTTGGACTCTTTGACATGCTTGCAGTAGGATGAATTTTTTCGGATAAATGGATCTCTCATTGCACCTTTTATCCGACGAATAATTCTCAGTAGGACCTTCTCATTTTGCACAATGACGAGTGGATGAAAAATTAAAACCCGGATGAAGCTGCTAACGGCAATTTGGAGATCTGTGAAGTGGCACGGTTTTCTAACTTTTCAAGACTTTTATCAGCACTGTATTAGCTAGCAAAGGTTGGAGTTTATTGTGATCGAACGAGATTCAACCTATGTTGTTTCATATTTTCTCTTTTACTCTTGAGATTTTACAGCGGTGTTGAAGCATTTGGATTGTATGAGACTTGGGTTTTACAAAGAAGGGAATCTAGTAGATCACCAATTGGGAAGGACACAGGGTTCATCATCCTGCATGTGGATGTCTTCTTTTGTGGGCTTTCTTGTTCCACAAGTTACTTATAGGGAGGTGACATTTATGCTTCATTACATACATTTCCTTTCCTCCAGTAGTTTTGTTTTTTTTGTTTTTTTGGGTCTGTTTGTACGGACATCTCTGTTCTATCTATTTCAATAGAGATTTGGAGGTGGTGGGCTAATGATAGTTGGCTTTTTTAGGTGCCGACTATGTCGGCATGTATTAAAGTCATTGTGATGCTAGCCCACCTTTTATTTACCTGGGGTTTTGGACTTTTTAAATTTCTTCTTACACTTCACCTATGAACACATTGGTGGATACTCACACACCCCACAAAATTAGCTAATAGCTCTGCTATAGCCTATAGGTATACACATACACATACATTTATATATATGGCCCATATGTGTGTGTGGTGTGTGTGTTGTGTGCTCACCTGTCGAAAATAGACCAAAAATGCCTTATCATGTCAAAAGGAACAAAGTAACATTATATCAAAACAGACAAAATTCCGTGATTTAAGTTAAAAAAAGAAAAAAAAGAAAAACATTATTTGAATGGAAAGTTTGAGAAGAGTATGTACATTGATGAGGGGACAATAAAGTTCACTCTTTGATTCTAAACTATAGCAGCTCTACTTGCCTTATTTTACGTCAATCTAAATACGACACTAGTTCCCTTGTTTTCCGGGGATTTTTTTTATTTTTTTATTTATTTTTTTATTTATTTTTTTATTTTTTGGGAATTTCCACACCATCATCAGTATTATCATCAATAAACAGATTCACAAAATTTCTGCGAGAGGACTAGTGGCTTCAAAACACAGAAAGCAAATCACAAACCAAACGGCTGTAAAGAGCGATTTTCCGAGCTTCAATAGACAAAATTACATAAATCTACACGGCAATTTGTAGACCGAATGGACAATCAACAAAACAATTTTATTTTTTATTTTTGTTTGTCTCCGTCTCTGTCTCTGTCTCTGTTTTTTGTTTTTTTGCCTTTAACCTTTTAAGCTACCATATATTATTATCTGTAAGTTGACAAGAAAAGGTCATCAGACCTAATATCATAAAGATAACAATTACAAAACCATAATGACTCTTAGAAGCAGTGGATTTTAAGCCAAAAGGATGACCTTAGAGCCACAAAACGACAATGGAGCGATTTGGCAACCACCGCTCACCACATCACAAGCATCTCCAAGTATCCAAAACTAGTTAAATGCCTCCTTTGAGTTGAAAACTACAACAGGCGGGACACAAAGATGACGATGGATTTGGATTAAGGTTAGAGTGAACA
This sequence comes from Ficus carica, assembly GCA_009761775.1. NCBI lineage: Eukaryota > Viridiplantae > Streptophyta > Magnoliopsida > Rosales > Moraceae > Ficus > Ficus carica. Next base: position 436,084 of record CM019744.1, on the reverse strand, counting down.
TCTTTATGAAAGACAGTCTCCACTTCTTCGGCTTCCACGGTCTATCACACACATGTATGTACCCAAAACATTCCGAAAACTAGATTCTGTGAAGCAGGTATGCGGTACGCCTCCACTACAGTTCCTGCTTGCTCTTGCTTCTTTTCATCTTTGCCTTAAACCTTGATTTTGCCACGAGTGTCTGTACTGTATTTACGAAGTTTCCAACTGCCATCACAACCAAAAGGAGCCCACAAAAAGTCACCTGCCAAAAACAGTTTTCCACGTTTGATACTCTTCCGCTACATATACTAGAACGAAAATTTGGATGAACTAAACACCTTGAAATAGAAGAAGCATTACCTGCCACTCAGAAACAACCCCGCCCAATGCAGTCCTAAGCAATAGCAGTCCGATGTATGCCTCAAAACCCTAAGGCAAAAGAGAAATACAATAAAACCTATCAACATGTTTGTCAATTACCGACTTGAAGAATTATATACATCATTTCCAGTCTCATCTAGTTTCAGTGACAAAAAAGCACTAATTCTCACATAAAATTTACCCGCAAAACATGATAGCACAACCAGAGTTACAAACCATCATATACATAATGAGTAAACTGTTAAAAGCTTTCATGAATATTTCATCTTAATATGAGAAATATACAGGTTAAAGCGACACATTTTCAATATGCATAAAAAGATCATCAAAAGAAAGCATAGTTATTCTGCCAAATCAATCAACTTAAAATACCACAGTTCAGAATTTAATTGCACAATGGCACACTTAAAAGTGTACTAAGAACCATCATCCACTGAGATTTTGCTTCTTCACATCAAAACCAAACGGAGGTCATCGGAAACTTAATAGAATTTCATCGAATACCAGGCTATTGTTATTTCATCTCAAAATTCAAACAAGAGACGGGCAAGATGTTGTCTAAGCACCTGCAAAATAAAAAGTATAGGATACAGCACCCACAACTGGCCATATACACCAGCTGTTTCTCCCCAGACGACATCCATTCTCTTAGCCTGAAAATAACAAAAAGAAATTAATAACTAACTTAGATTGGACCATATTCTTTAGTCTCGTCCAATTAAACATAAATTTTAGTACTTACAGAAAGATTACTCTGAGAGAGAGAAACAGGCAGGCAGGTAAACGTTTAAGGATGAATGCTTAGGTATTAAGTAGAGTATAACTAACAACTTTACATATATAAATCATAAGATATAAAACTCAAATATTATAAGTTCATCAACATATAGAGCAGGAATATCTTGGAAATGGCACCTTTCCCAATGCAATACGAGTATAGAGTCTCTGGCGTTGATATCTATTTTGTAAAAGCATAGAAATTCCTTGCATCAAAGCCCATTGTAGGAAAAGTTGTACTCCCCTCTGCAAAAGATTTAACCGATTTAAGAAAGCCCAAAATTACATCATTTAGCATGTAAAATATATGATGAAACAAAGTTACCTGTTTATGAGAGCAATTTGGTTCTCCCTTTATTTCCCATGTGAGACTAACGAGGGCCATAACCATGGCACAATAATGATGGTATATCCACCTGTAAAAGCATGTTGCAGTTCGTCATAGAGACAATCCTAAATAAGCGAACGGACGAATAAATGGTCAGTTGACAAAATATCACCTTTTACTAGTAGATCTTTTTTAAGTATAAGCATTAGAGGTTGCTTGCACAACGAAAATGACTACTCATAAGAAATAATATATGTCAAATTGCACAACAATATGCTTTACCATGGACGGATGTCACTTCCGTTTGCTCTTAGTATGTTTTCACGCAATGCCAGACCTGTGTATAGGAACAGTAGCCATGCCTGACAAGTGATCAAGCGTGCACTAATTGTTAAGTCAAACAAGATTCAAACATTAAATCGAAATTAGTAACATGACAGATTATAATCCAAGATACTAGCCTTTTATACCTGGTACAGCTGAACTGGGAATGCTGGCAAGCATCCATTCCAAATCCAAGATCTTAGAATAAGCAGGATCGATGGGAAAAGAAGAAACAGAAGTGTAGTTCTATCCTGCTCGACGAGATAATATGGTCATTAAACTTTTACAAGCTATCTCATAGGTTCTCCCATGCAAGTTGTAAAGCAAATATAAAAGACAAATATGTTTTAAGAAACAAGGCGAGAAATTGATGCAATCTGCAGGAATGGATTAAACAAACAAGAATGCAATAAAGAATAAGAGAAGACTCAAATTAAAAAACCAGTAAATAAGGAGAAAAAAAGGGGAAGTATTTGGCACACATGTTTGTCACTGGAAGTTTGAATCCAAACATTACAACAAACATAATACATTGGCATCACCACCTGACGTGGACATGTGTATCCACAAAAACATACATCTCATTACAAATGAATTTTTCCGCTCATTCTCGCATCATATTACTTAGGCCAATGCAGGGCAACGTTTGCCCGACTGAACAAGTTGAAAGGGACATTTCCAAGAAGAAAAAAAAGTTAAGTAGTGGAACCTATAAAGCTTGTGTGTTCTTATATTTGCTTTCTTTTGTGATTTTATTGCTCTTGGTAATATAGAATTAGAGCATCTAATTCTTAACAGACAAGCTGTCTCAAGAATTGACGATTCATCGAATCAACCTAACCTCACCGAATGCACAGCAAAAGAAAAGGCAAAACTAGGACACAAAATGAAAAAGGAAACAATTAAAAGAACTTTTAGGGAAAGGCACATGAACATACCCTATAACTGTTGTACTCCTCTTTCACCTTGAGCTGAATGTCTTTACGAGCAGCACGCACATTAATAGGACCCAGAAACATCCTCAGAAAGCGACCTGGTGTTTTGGTGTTAGAATTCGACAGTAAACATAAATCAAATGTCAAGTAAAAAGGAACATCAAAAGGAAGAATGAAAGCACCCTGAGGTTTGGCAGGAAAAAAGGAAGCGGCATCTCCTTCAGTGAGGATGGATCTTGCTCTCTGCAAATCCTCTTCGAGCTATCAACACACAGAAAAGTAAAAAACAGAAATCAGATAGATTGATTAGCAGTACAGTACGGAGGTCTCGAAAACAGCAAAATAACAGGAAACAAAAGATTGCCGAAGAAGTTGCCTTGTCAGCGAGCTTGGGATTGGCCGAGTGGAGAGAGTGCAGGGAAGATTTGAGGCGTCGTAGCGAAGAGTCGAGGGATTGAGCTTGGTTGCGAAGCGATTGATCCTCGGAGGCAGAGCCGTTGATGAAGGATGAAGCTGCATCCTGGAGCTCCTTGGCCGCCTCCAACGCTTTCCCAACTTGTTCTTCTATTCCCTCATTCGTATTATTACTACTCTCATCACCCATTTCGCCTATTGCCTCTTCTTCTTCCCTATTATTATTATTATTGTTATTGTGTAATTATTCAACACAGGCTCTAAGCGCCTGAAAAAAATTTCATTTGTCACATAAAGAATTCCTTAGTTCATATAGTGAAAGTATTAATTAATCTAACATCAACAAAAGCTCAGAGTAATATCCGTATAATAGCATTAAAAAAAAAATGCAACTAACAAAACTTGATCAAAATTAGAGGTTTGGGTTTTTTTCGTTTGTTTTGGGGGTACCATATCAAAGAAATTTCCTTTTAAATTATTCATAAAGAACTACAAAATTTATCAACACGAATCTATTGCTAGCTCCTACATATAACTATAACATGCCTGCGGTTAATATATATATATATATATATATATATATGTATATTTTTTTATGAATATATGTGTGTGGGTATGGATATGTACATATTCAAATCAACTCTAGCTGAAAACAATCTCAATATTAGGAGAAAACAAAAATCAATTCTAAAAATAAAGCACGGAACTTGGAGAACCCAGAATTCTTCGCCGGAATCAGGGATATTGAAGAGAATGAGCGGTGAATTAGAACATGAAAAAAAAAAAAAAGGAAAGAAAAAAGAAACTCCACCTGTAGGGAAGGAGCTGCGGCGGCGGCGGCGGCGGCCGGCGTCGGAAAGGAAGAAAGCTTGAAAGAGTCAGGTGAGTTTGCAGAAAAACTGCGTAGGAGGAGGAGTTTGGTGATGGAACCGTAAAATGAGAACCGCAGAAAAAATGGCCTTTTGTTATGTTATTCTCTCATTTTCTTTGTGTGTTTCTACTTTCTCGAAAAGATGGAGTTGGTAAAATAATAATAATAATAATAATAATTATTATTAAAATTATTATTATTATTATTATTAGGTAAATCTATAATAAAGTCTCATTTATATACCCTATCAGTAAAGTTTATTTTTAAATCGTTAACATGTAATCAAATGACTGATTTGTTATTTGTGTATGATAGTTATAATACACCTTACCTCATACTACCATAAACTAAAAAAATTTAAAAATAATATATAAAAAAATAAATGGGTAAAACACTTATTCCCTCCCCAGCCGTTGGCGACGCTCCCTGGTTGATGACCCCTCGCCGAAGAGCCAGGCCCCCCTGATGGAACCCCCCCCCCCCCCCCCCCCTCAGAGCTCGAGCCCAGGCGCCCCCCTTCCCCCAACGTCGACAAGTCCCCCTCCTCCTTCTGACGCCGATGAGCCCCCTAACCCCTCCCCCCCCCCCCCCCCCCGCTCGAGCCCAGCCTAGCCCCCCGAAGCCAGATCTGGTTGGCATTTGGCGGGGGGGGGGGGCTCCTCGGCGTCTTTGTCGGCGTCGGGGGGCCGCTGGTTAACTAGTTGTGAAACTAATTTTTTTTTAGTTTTTTTAATTATTTTTTGAATTTCTATTTTTTTATATTTAATATATAATATTATGGGTTAATGTACATTATAGTTATCATGCACAAATAACATCTCATTCGTTTGATTAAATCGGGACGATTTAAAAATGAGCTCTACCGATAGAGTATATAAAAAAAGTTTTACCACAGCTTTACCCATTATTATTATTCTAACAAAATAATAATAATAATAATAATTTATAAAATAAATTCGCAAAAAGAAAGAAAATTAAGAAACGAACCTGATTCCTGACATTAGAGAAGGAGAACTGAGACAGAGAGGGCCAGATTATTGCATTTTTACAGTTTTAATTAAGATTTATGGTGAAGAAAAGTAATTATAAATTGTGAAAATAGATTTTTAGGTTATGAGAAAATGTTGTAAAAAGATATTTAATTTATGTCTAAAAGCAAGATTCAAATGGTGATTCAAATGAGTATTTATTTTTCAAGACACAAAAAAAAAAAAAAAAAAAAGTATTGATAAATTTTGGTGAATAATTCAAAATTTGTTTACCAAATCCTCTTTTTTAGTAATTCAAACCTATCATTAAAAAAAAAAAGTATTTCAAACTTATCGTTTCAGACCTAATCAATTCTAAAAAATTAGTATTAAACTACATGTTTAGGGGACAAGTTGATATAAAAATAATAGTTCAGTAGAATTTTAAAGTTACAATTAGTATCATGTTAATAATGGATGTAGAAAGATTATTTTGATGTATAACAAAATGTTGGAACTATAAGGGGGTGTTTGGTGAATGAGTTTAGTTTAAGATTTTGAAGTTTCAATAGTAATTTTTTTAAAAAGATAAAAAAAAATTTCAGAAAAAGATAAAAATATGATGAAATAAGTATAATTTAGTTCAAACCGAACTAACAACCAAACGGGCCAAGTAGTCCGTGTGAAATTAACATTTTTCTCCCTTTGAAGAGCTTGTTGTCTTTTTTTTTTTTTTTTTTTTTTATAATAATTATTTTTTAATTTTTTTATATAGCAAAATAATATATGATATGGTCGTTTTGATTGATGGTCGTTTTCTTAAAGTTAATGCCGTGTTAGCGTGCCCCTTTTCCCTCACAACAAGAAGGAAATGTTCTGTTCGGGAAAAAGGCAGCATATCTACGCATCCAAACGTAGCCTTACAAAGCCACTCGAACCCAAACTGCTTCTTCTTGTTCAAGAGTTCTGGTCAATCAAACAAAACCAGGTTTCACGAGCTTCAAGTCTTCAATCTTTGAGAAAGATGAAGAATTCCATAGAAATTACTTGCTTTGCCTTCTTGGGGTTGCTTTTTCTTCAACGCATAGTCCACGTTTCCTCTTCTTCACCTCTCACCAACAGCAACCAGGTCTTTCTTCTCTTCGCAAATATATAAATTGATTTTCATTAGTATTATTTTTTTTTTTATGATTTGGGTTATTGATTTTTGAGGTTGATTGCTTTTTATTTGTCCCGAAGAATAATTCTTTTTGAGAACTCGGAAAAATCCTTTTTTTTTTTTTTTCCCTCTACGAAATGGATGTTCATTTTCAGTACAGTCACTTAAGTTTACAAGTTTGGTTACTTCATCGTTAACATCTGTAGGAATGTGCTTGAGCATGTTGAACGTGGGAAAATGACCCTTTTTTTTTTTTTTGTTTTGAAATCGGGGGTGAAACTAGAGGGTGTCGCAGTTTTTGTTTCGAGATTACCGCTGGACTATGTCTGTAACCACGATCTTTTTTCTTTTTTTAAGCATTGTACAAATACATGTCTTAAATTTTGTTAAATTAGGAGAGAACAGTAATAATATCGAACATTATTAATCTATGTTTAATCAATGTTAATCAATAATTTACCGGTCAGTCATTCAATCCATCAACTATTTCAATTGCCATTGACCATTTTTCTAATAAGAAAAATTGGGTTGGCCATTTTATTTAAGAGGTGGCCAAAACTGGCACCTTACCTAATTTCTCTTTGTTTTGGTAGGTATACTGATGTCATCTTCTCTAACCATATTTTTTGTCTTTAATGATTCAGGCTTCTGAAGGATCTGCTGGTTCAGGGTAATGTTCTTGTCAGACTATTTATAATTAGCCCAAAACACCTTAATATGGTGCGATGTTGTATTAAAGGAGGATTTTGATATAAAGTTGGAATATATAAAGATATCACCTTTTTGCGACCATAGGAGAACTGTATAAAATAGAAATGAAGTACATTTGATTTTCACGAGTATCCGTTTAAGCCATCTAATCTTGTTATCTTTACTTTTCTAGAACTCTTAAGCAAGAGGCGGAACGGGCTTTTGAAGTACATTGTTCTAGAGAAAGAAGTCGAACAGCATGGAAAATTATCGAGGATGTACGATTACCAAACTGCACTATGCAAAAAATACTTTTTTTTTTTTGTTTTCTTTTTGAATAACAGTTGTGTTTGTGTGTCGTTGTAGTATTTGATGCCATTCATGGAGCAAGAGCGCTATCAGATTTCGAACAAGTGTCGGCTTCATCCCGACAATGACATCTTTAGAGATCAGGAGCAGCACAAGATTCATGTGGATATGAATGAATGGCAGTGTGGATATTGTAAGAAAAGCTTCCGCGCTGAAAAGTTTCTTGATCAGCATTTTGACAACAGACACCAGAATCTTCTTAATGTTGTATGTAGATCTAGACCATTTTCCCTTATGGGTTAGGAACCGATGTTTAAGTTGGTGCACTATTCACATTGTTATGCTGTAGTTTTTCTGTTGCTTTTTAATTTCCTCACCTAGTCTATCTCTTGACTTTCTGACGATTTCCGGTTTCACCTATCTGCAACAGAAAACATAGGTTTGAATTTATTCAACAGACCTATTTGTTACTTTATGGTTCATTTTTACCTAGATATTTTAGCATTGGATCAAGTTGTTATATGTCCATTTTCCACATGTATTAGAAATGTAATATAATTTCTAGCGCATGCAGAGCGGCAGCAAGTGCATAGCTGATTTATGCGGGGCTTTGCACTGTGACCATGTGATGCATACCAAGTCACGGAAAACCAAGTGCAATCCTGTAGCTGTTGCTAGGAACCGCCATATATGTGAGGTTGCTTTGTGTGCTTTCGTTGCTAGTCTTGTTGATCTTAAAGATTATATGTTGCTCATATCTAGTATTTTCTCTGCAGAGTCTTGCTGATGACTGTTTTCCCATTCAGCAGGGAGCCTCAGCAAGTCACCTTCACGGTACTGTACTTTTCTATGTTTCATTTAAAGAGAGAACTCTGAACCCTGTCTTTTGTGATGCTATTTCACTTTCAGATTCTTTCTTGTTATAGTGCACTTTCTAGTAGCTGTTTCGCGAAGTAGCTACTCTCGAAAACTTTTGGTGACATTCTGGTTTATTTTTAGAGTTGTTTCTGCATCAATTTTGCAATGCTCTCACTTGCTCCGGGAAACCAAAACCTTTCTCTAGAGGAGGCAAGGTAAGTCTTCTGTTTGTTAACTGCAGTCGATTGGATTTTTTATGATTCCATTTCTAATGGTTGCGAATTTCTTATGCCAGTACATAATTGGTCTTATGACATGCTTTCCACAAACCTCAATAAAAAGATGAAATATTTTTCATAATGATATTAAATTAAAATTGTTTTCTTGCGAGTTCCTTCATTTTGGGAAGTTTAAACCATCGTTAAGGTCAAACAAGACACACACATACACACAGACGCATATAATTATGATATTGAACATAGTAAAATTTGAAGATCATATAGGATTTCAATCATGTGGATCTTGTCTTATTTGCATTATGTAAGTTTAATCTCATTTGTTTACCGAATATTATAAATGCTTCTTAGTTGAGTTGATACATGTAGCGACACTGTTTTATCCATGCAGGAGCAAACGAGTGTGCTATACCTGGCTCTGTCGATATTGACTTTGATGCTACTCCCCCTTTTCTATGTTCTTGTTTTCTTGCACCAAAGGTATCACTTTTAGCTTTCTGAAACCTCATTAAGCCAAATTTTCCCAATAATTTTCTAACATGTGTCTTTCAGAGAAATGAAAATGAGAAGCCAAGAGCTTAGGCGCATCCCACGAGTTGGGCGGAAGACAAAACCCTCATAGTTGGTAGTATTCTTTTAACTCCACTTTTACTAACAGTGTAGTTTATGTTGTTAAAATTTTCTAATTCCCCTTTTTCTTTGGATGATTAGGCTCTTTGACAACCTATTGGTAGGACAAACAAAAGGATGACAATGGTTTCCAAATACCAATTTGACCTCTCTCACAAATATCGCAACGAACGCATATGTAGAAGAAAGGCACAATGGCATATAGAAGCGTATAGAAGCGTCAAGAATGCTTGCAAGAAGCCCTTGCTAAAACACCAATTAGAAGCTACAAGAAATATTGTTTTCCTAATAGAAGCTCTGCTTGGTGAAAACCAGCATTAGTTTGTTGAAAAAAATGAAAAGTATCCCAAAGAATCTTAGGGTCTTATGTAATACAAATTTATCCATTGTCAATTAGATCTCACTCTTAGTTTTGTTTCCCCTTTCACAAATAACAAGGTACTGTAATAATTCGGTAATTTTCTTGACCATGTCTATACAAATACATGAACAATACAAAGGCTGTCTATATAACTTGAACAGGTCATCCTAGGACAATGGCACGGATTAGTTTCGGGCATCTTGGACTCTGTATATGCCTGGAAATGATGCGTTCTTTTAACCGTTGATGAGATAAAACTGCTCCAAAATTCAAATGGATGAGAGGCTATGGAGCTATGACACCGAATGCATGGGATATTATTTCATTTGACAGAAGAAAACCCTCTGGATCACTAAGCCGAATATAAGCAAGCCCCTTCTCAATCTTGTCCCCGTCCTCTTTAAGTGGCATTTTACCGAATTCATCGGAAGAAAAGGCCCGTCCTCTCTCATCCAAGCAAACTACATGTCCGCTTTCTACATAATGTCTGTAGGCTTTGCAAAGAGAAACAACAAGAGAATCACCGAATGCTTTTCCGAAAGACCTTAAATCCAGGCCTCTAGCAGTCCTCAGAGAAAGCATAACAACATCCATGGCAATGTCTGTAGAATCAATAGGGTTATTGTTATTGAAGTCTATGCTTTCATTCTCCAAACTTTTCACGAAATCCACGTACCCTTTCATCTTTTTCGGCCTTGAAAACCTCAATCCACCAACGTAGCTTGCAGAACCAAGGCCAAAACTATAGAAAGGTTTGTTCTTCCAATAAACTTGGTTGTGTTTGCATTCAAACCCAGTTTTGCAGTAACTACTGATTTCATAATGAGCATAGCCTGCATCAGAAAGCATTCTTGAAGCCATTTTGTACAAGTCGGCCGACTGCGAATCAGAAGGCAACGGGAACTCCCCCGGTGTGTACCTGCAAATAGTGAAATTCTCGGTATCTATCAAATGCATACAATTTGAAACTATTGATTTCATCATTTTGACGACTTCGTCACTTACAGCAATCCAAATTTTGTTCCTTGTTCAACTTGCAAATCGTAAACCGACACATGGGTCGGTCCCGCTTCAATGGTGAGCCTCAAACTCTCTTCCCACATCTCAGGAGTTTGGTGGGGAAGAGAAGATATCAGATCCATACTCCAATTCTCAACCCCACATGACCCAACAATCTCAATAGCCTCATAAACCTCCTTGACACCATGTGCTCTCCCACAAGACTTCAACAGCTCGTCTTGAAACGCCTGAACTCCTAATGATACCCTATTAACACCCAAATCCATCAACTCCTTCATTTTCACAGCATCAAACGTTCCAGGGTCCATTTCCATGGATACCTCAGCATCCGAATGCAGTCCGAATTTCGACCGCAACGTCTCCAAAACTGACGACACGAGCCTTGGCGGCACGAGAGAAGGAGTGCCACCACCGAAAAAAACCGTTTCAAGAGGCGGGTTGGTCTCGGTTTCTGCTCTTGTGGCAACGATTTCTCGGCAAAGCATATTGATGTAGTTCACCATTCGCGGGTCGTCATTGGACTGGGGCGAAGAAGAGCCAAGAGCGACGATCGGAAAGTCACAGTAATGGCAGCGTTTTCGGCAGAAAGGGAGGTGTACGTAAGCCGAAGTAGGAGGTAGCTGGTGCAGAAGAAGAATGTCGTTGTGGGTGTTCGGTGCGGCATTTTGTCGAACAGTTGTTGAGCTATGTGTGAAAACACTGAAGATAGCGTTGGTTGGTGGTTTTCTGGTTCTAACTTTGGCGGGAAATGCGGAGAAAATTGGAGTGAAGGTTGATCTCAGCATTATTCGGTGACGAAATTTATGGGGAATGGTGAAGACCAAATCCTGATATGTATGAGTTATTAGATTCGTGAGTGGTTCTCTAGACGGTTAACGTTGGAGTTTCTGGCTTGTGCAAGCAAAAATTGTCCTGTCCGGCTGCCAAACTTCAACGTTAATTTTCTCGGACTCCTCTTCTTTCTTACTCTTAAATTCTTACTCTTAGGGCCCGTTTGGTACACAAGTTCAGTTTGAGTTGAGTTGAGATTTTTAAGTTTGCATAGTAAATTTTGTTGACTTTTTCAGAAAAGACAAAATTTTTTTCAGAAAAGACAAAAAACATGATGAGATTTGAGATGGTTAGTTTAAAATGAGATGGTTAGGCAAACAAACCCTTAGTATATTTTGGGGATTTTTTTTTTTTTTGACTTTTTTATACTGATATATCATAAATTTATCGTAGAGTTATAATTTATATCATCAACTTTTAATTTTGATAATTTACACCATGAACTTACAGATATGTAGTAAATTACACCCATTGACAATAATATTAATATTTTCAAAGAAATTAATATGTAATTTGTACATGAGTTGTTAGTTCATGATATAAATAATCAATTTTTTTTTGTTAATTAACAATTTATATGCAAGTGACGCAATTTTCATTAAAAAAATCAATATTGTTTATTAATAGGGTGTAAATTGCTATAGATTTGTAAGTTTATGGTATAAATTATCAAAATGAAAAGTTCATGATGTAAATTACAACTCTACGATAAGTTTATGGTCCACTAATACAAAAAAAAAAAAACCATTTTTTTCCTTGGTACTATTGCTCTCTGATTTTTTTTAAAATATTTTTTTGTATATTGATAATGTGCCCCATAAACTTATTTCTTTGCTAGTTTGCCCTTTTAGATTTCGTGTGGCATGGCATGTTTCGAAATGTTGTAAAAAAAAAAAAAAAAAACTGAAAATTGAGATGTGATTTGCAGCAAAACAAGAAATTGAAAATTTCAGATCCATTTGTTGTCACTAAAGGTGTGTTTGGTGCTCGGTTTGAGTTTGAAATGAAACGAAAATTTTAGGTTGAAGTTTGTTAAATTTTTAAAAATTAATTATAATTTTTTTTATTTTTTTTAGAAAAAGACAAAAAAATCAACTGTCAAGTACAGTTGAGTTAAAAAAGAACTCGAACACTCAACATAAACTAAATCTCTAAAACAACCTTTTCAAAACAGAAAAATCAAGCAAAAAATATTTACGCCGATCTCAAGTTATAAATTATATTATCACAAATTAGACTCGTAAGTTCCCTTATTTATGTTCATTTCATGAACTTTTAATAATATAATGACATGTATTTAACTAATATGATTTTTTGACTACTGAAATGAATATGAATAAGATGACATATGAATCGAATCTCGTTAGATATAGGTTTCCCGAAGAACATATATCTAGATCACATTCTTGTTCGTCGCTAAAATTCCCGACTGTTGCAGCAATGAGTGACATATCCCTCTATGTTAAAAAAATAACAACATAAGTTCTACATTCGCCCGTTTTGCACGAAAAGAAAAGGAAATAAGAACAAGGGATAAAGAGCATAATAATATTTTTGAAAAGAACAATAGTAAATTATAACATAAAATTTTAAATATAATAATATATTACATAATTAAATTTATAATCACATAATGTCAAAAAAATCCCTCCTCCTTGCTCCTCTTTCTCTAACATGAAATTAAGCACATTAATTTATTATTAAAAATTAATCAAAAATTCAAAATTATTTATGAAATCCAAGGAAATCTAAAAATTTACCAGAAACATATGCTATAATTTATTATTTTTTAAAAAAGATGCTATAAACTTCAAAGTTAACCTATAAAATATGCTATTTTTCCCTGAGAAGAACAACGAAAACTCTTCAGAAATAACCACCTAAAAAAAAAAAAAGGGAGGAATACATGACGCTTAGAAACTGTGTCTATCTGTCGGCCATTGATCTATCTCCAAGCAACAAAACACAACAATTTCTCAATAATTGTAACTGAATTAAGAAGCCAATATACACTGCTCCAAAAAGCAATAAATAACATTTGGAAACACGCTACAAAACTGTGTTCCATTTCATTCTCATACTAGATGTTTAACCATGTAAGGTCCTTCAAGTTCATAACCTAATTTCCTATAATAATGCCGTGTACCAACTCCAGAAATAACAGCGATCTTTGTTGACCTATGTTCCCGGCGGGCAATTCTCTCGGCCTCTTCCATCAGAAGAGTACCATAGCCCTGCGAGGATCAATTGAATAAAGAACAAAAGAAAATAGAAGATCAAATTTAGTGCAGAGAGAGTGATTTCAATAAGATTCTATTTTTTTTAATCCCGGAAATTAATGTGTTCAAATCTTGTAGAAGCATTAGTGTATACCTGGTGCTGCAGTTTATCGGCATCTCTCCCGTGAACTGGAACAGCAGTTCCATATACATGGAGTTCGCGGACAATAGAACATTTTTCCAGGAGTTCGGGACAAGTTGTGTTCCGGCCACATTTTCGCAACCGCAGCAACCCAACAAGAATATCCTATCCAAGATGAGAACGAAAATATAGACAATGTCAGGTGTCAGTGGATACAAACTGCCCACCTAGAACAAAGGAAGGTAACAGACAGAATTATATGTAAATTACAATGTGGATTAAATGCATATGAACGCGGGGAGCTTTGGGGAAAGGTGGGGCAAGAGATCTCAAAATACCTGGCGTACATCTTCATATGACAAGAATGTTTCCCAACCCTCATTTGCCGTATAATCACGACGAACAAGTTCAACTTCTTCAGGCTTAATTTTGTGGTGAATATCCTAAAATCATAAAAATATAAATATATAATTCGGGTTTGTGGAAGTAGGAAGTAGGAACACAGTATTCTATAATGACAAAGCATGCTGTATACCAGTACAAGCATGGCTGTGAATGCTTACTTGGATTCCAGCCTCTCGTGTTCGGACATCACGGCACTTTAACCCCAAGTCCTCCATCCGAGCTAAAGCTAGCTCCCGAAGATTTCCCTTCTCAACCCCTGAAGTAACTAGAGGCATAGGTATATCCCGCTGGACTCTGTACACACGTGTCCAAGGGGGTACCATGGCCAGAATCCTTGCTACAATGTCCACAAGTTGCTCTGGTGGATAGTTTCTATACCTGAAAATGGAAAAACTATTACTACCTTGCGAAGATGATATGCATATATGATCACAAATTCAATCCATTACAGTGGTTTTGCTGCATGGATTTCATCAAAAGATAGGTAACACTGCATATTTTCACGTGTTTCAAACAGACATAATTCCCAACTTCATACCCAACAAAGAAGAAACAAAGAGAAGAATTATACCTGCCAGTTTTCCAGAGCTCGTAAAGCCCAGTTCCACGGATCACAAGAGTGGGATAAATTTTAAGTCCATCGGGTCTAAATGAAGGGCTCTCAAAGAACTCCTTAAAACTTTCCATGTCCCTTTCCACACCAACATTTGGAAGGTCAGGCATCATGTGTGCAACAACCTAGAGCAAAAGAGAACATTATGATAGCACAACGAAATAAACACTTGGCAAAACATGTGCTATACACAGTAGCCTTGCAGAAAAACCACCATGATATCCATATGCAACCGTCAATTGCACTTGATTAAAAAAAAAAAAAAAAAAAAAGGGACAAAAACAAAAACAAAACCCAAATACTATATCCAACAAAACCAGAGATGGCACAACATGGTAGAAAAACTAACTTCGGAGGCAAGAGCACAAGCTGTCTACCTTAAGAAATATTAGAAGTCGGATATATAATTGCATCTAAACATGATTCTTTCCCATGAAAGCATACCTTAAAACCGGCATCCTTTGCCAAGCAAAAACAATCAGCAACAGCAGCAACGGTATGGCCTCTATTAGTGTCACGGGCTACATCCTCATATGTGCTTTGCACTCCGATCTCCAATCTTGTGCAACCATAAGAAAGCATTTGCCGCAAGTGAGGTCCAAGGCAATAATCTGGCCTCCTGACAGGATTTATAAAGAAGCAAAAAGATGAGCAGATATCTAAGCAACAAAACATTGTAGTATGCAAATAAAACCTCAAGGTCAAGAATTGAGAATACTTCAAAACAACGTTCCATATAAACATAAAAGTATTCGAAACTCCACATCTTATACACTCACGTTTCAATTGTCATGCCAATACATTTAGTAGCACCATGCTCGGAGTAGGCCACAGCCTCTTCAACATTAGCAGAGGTGTGTCCTGATAATGCGTCATGAAGGTTCCTTATGAAGTAATCACGGTAATCTGCCGGCAGCGACATGAACGTACCGCCCATTAAGATGAACTCAACCTGCAAACCATGCTAGTAAGGCAGCTGATTCTCCGCCGCAACATCTTACATTAACAATACATGGTTACACGAGTCCGAAATCTAAGAACAAGCCATACCTTATCAACACTGTGTCCTAATCGCTTCAACTGGTCTATCCTACTTCGAGCCTGGACATACGGGTTGTATCTAAAACCAAGTAGTACACAATTAATAACAGAAGACAAATCAAATTTAAAGGAAAATTCAATGTTTTTAGGTCACTTGTTTATGAAAAAAACCTAGAAAAACCCAAAGAGAACACCTTTTGACTTTGCCCTGATTTCCTTTTCGTAAATTCAGTTAAAAGAACATATTTTTCTACTACCATAAGAACTCTTTGACAAAAAAATTCAAACTTAAATCCTTTAACGAGCTTTGTTAAAGAGATTAGATAGGTGAGTACTTCAAAACCGGAATTTTCCGAAGAAATAATCAAATCAGATCAAGAGCGAAAACCCTACCTAGCTCGAATTGCGCGCATGCTGGTGGGCTCGTAACCAGTGTAAGACTGAGTGCTGTACTCGAAGTCGGAGTCGGGACCTCCGGGGCAGTAAACGCAGATATTGCCAGTGGTGGCGATGTGAGGACAACGGTGGGGCTTCGACATGACGGCGACGACGGCGATGCCGGAGGCGGTGCGGACGGGCTTGGCGCGAAGCTTGGGGAGGAGGGAGTCGCGCTCGGAGTCGGGAAGCGCGGCAATCATCTCAACGAGCTTGGGGGCGCGGGCGAGGCCGTACTTCCGGCAGGCGGCGGACTTTAGGGCGTTGAGGTCGACGTTCTCGCCGCGCCGGGAGAGGTCGACCATGGAGCTTACGATCTCGGCGATGGCCCGGACTCGGGCCTCCTCTTCGCTGAGGCCGTGGGCTTCGAACCCGCCCCGCCCCGGTCGGGGGAGCTTCTTGTTGGGCTCGGCTACCATCGCAGCCGCCATGGGAGAGGAGGAGAGAGGGGAGAGAGAGAGAGAGCGAGAGAGAAAACAGAGAGGAAACCGGTATGTCCACGATGCTTTACACAGAGCTTTAACGCTGTGAATCAAAACGACAGCGTGTCCGCGGCAAACAATAAAACATTTTGAAGCGGTTTATCAATAGCATATTAAAATTACATTTGTACCCCTTCTATTTTGTGGAATTCGCCTAAAAAAAAAATTTCTTTTAATTCAAAAAAAATATCAAGAAGCCGAAAACTGTTTAAATATGTAGCAGACCTGTTTTTGTGGATGGAATTTGAATTGTTGGCAATAAAGCTTAATTGTTCTTATAAAAATAATTGGTTTGTTTTTTTAAGATAAACAATTAAATTGATTATTGAAAGTTACTGTTTTTGTCAATGGAAATTGAATTGTGGCAATTAAGCTTAATTGTTCTTATAAAAATAATTGGTTTGTTTTTATAAGATAGACAATTAAATAAATTATTTAAATAACTCTCATGATATCTCAAAAATAATATTTTAATGATAGACATAATTTAATGATAATTACACACTTATTTTCATCACAAGATCAATTCAAATACTCTACCCCCAAAATATAAAAATGAAACACAATTTATATGTTTTTTAATCAAAATATAAGCAATATATGGTTCAAATATAGATACACGTTTTGAGTTCTGACTTACAAATAGTTTGTCTACTACGAAAACTATGATGAATAAACTCAAGAAAAATTAAGCTGGGAGGCCTTTTTTTAGTCACCTAATCTAATAGATTGTCAAACTTTTTTTATTTAGTAAAATGACTGTTTTCATTTTTTAGATTTGGTTAATCAATGATTGACTAATGGTCAATCAGTGATTGATTATGAAATTTAATGATTAATCAATGGTCAATCACTGATTGACTATTTAAAATAATTGATTAACTATTTTAGAAAAAATGATATTTTAACTAATTTTTAAAAATTTCAATCATTTATTAGAAAACTTCTTATAAAAAGGCTATTTAACTATAAATCTCTAAGCCTAATTAGATGGTGATTACTAAAAAAAATAATGAACTTGAAAGAGATAATTTCCTAAAAGTTATTATATAAACATATATTTTATCTGGAGTTGCACATAATTTCTTTTATAATTGAAATTAATATAACTTTTCTTTGTTTTCCTTTTTTTTTATTTTTTTATTATGTCTTTGTTTTCTAGGGGATGTTTGGTGAAATAGTTCAAATCAAAATTTTCATCTCAGTTTTTATCTTTTTCTGAAATTTCTTTTTGTCTTTTTCAAAAAATCAATAAAATTTACTAAAAAATCTTAACTCAAACCCAAACATCAAACACCAAACACCCTCTAAAACATTTGATAATAATTTTTCCCAAAGTTCAAAAAATAATAACTTTTCCCAAAAAAAAAAAAAAAAAAAAAAAGAAAAAAAACAGGTCATTCTTCTCTCTCTCTCTCTCTCTCTCTGTGGAGCTCCGGACCTCTACAGAGCAGCGATCGTGGAGGACGATAGCCCAGAGAGAAGGAAGAGCGCCATGGAAGCTCAAGTGCTTGAGAAGGTCGGAGAAGTAATCTCTGCAATTAACAACGCCAACCATGTCGACCAACTCATTTCCTCGCTTCACTCCCTCGCCGTCCTTCTCTTTCCTCTGGACTCCTCTCTCGTCTCAGGTCACCTCCAATCCCTAGCTTCTCTCTTCGTCTTCAGAATTCTCGAGCTTCCGAGTGTGTGAAAATGGAGTTTTGGTTTCTCGGAAATCCTAGGAAGAGAAAAAGAAAAAAAAAGTTTCGTTTTTTTTTTCTTTGTTTATATAATTAAATGTTTAAGACATAAAATTTTACTCATTTTGTCTTTATTTCCGATTATGAGTATGAAATTGCATCGTTTAATCTATTTAGATTTTCGTGAATTAATTACTACGTTAACTTTTCACAAACAGGTAGCGTCGATGAGAAATATCGAGATCAGGTATGCACAATTGAATAAATTGAACCTTGTTCATATATATATATATATATATATTTCATCTTTCGTTAGTTTTTATTCTTTAGGTTCTTCCCCATGTATATATATATATGCATGTATATATATTTATATTTTTTTTAAGTTGCTGTTTTGATGTAAGCCTCTTGGCCTATTATGGAATTCTTTGTTTTGGGATGTGCTAGTCAACTCTTATTTACATTGCTCATCGCAGCCATTTATGCAAAGAGAAAGATTTTGTTGTTATGTGGTGTGGTTTTCAGATCATTAGTGCCAAGGTCCCTTCAGCAGAGGAGAGAAGTGCATGGTCGAAGGCATTCTACCGGGGTGCCGCGTTTCCGACCATGGCCCGCATTCTTTTACGGGGTAAGTCTCTTGGCTGGTGTTTTTAATTTGACACTCCATTGTGTTAGAAGCTTACCATCATGTTTGAGAAGCATTTAGGTGACTTTTGTTCATCGAACTTGTCTGAGCTACGCAAGTGTCTTTTGGCAGCTTCCATGTCTTTGAATCTTGATTAAATTGTCTTTATGACTGCAGAGGTTGCTTCCAATTGGCTGGCTTGTTTCCCCATTTCAGCGCGTAAGCACATCTATGACAATTTCTTTGTCAATGGACTTATGACTGAGGTTGTTCAGGCCTTGGTCCCTTGTTTACAGCAAATTGGAAACGATGGTCTTGATGTTAATGCTGTCCGTTCAAATACTGAAAGGTGTGTGTTAATCATTCTTTTTATATGAGATAATCAATGCTTTTATATATAGCTTTTTCTGGTCCAAGTTGCAGATGAGGCCACCTCTTCAGTGAACCTTAGTTGTCATATTATCGTGATTCTTTGTTCCTTGACTTTTGGCTGTCATGAATTATGAAGAAGGGGATTAACGAAAGGTTATGAATATATCAATTGTCAACAAGTATCAGTCCGACTTTCCTCAAGTTAAATTGTTATTACAATTTTCTAAAATTGCAGTTCCTTTTTTTCAGTTTGATGATTTGTTACAGTTCCTTCATATTTCAAGTTTATATTTTCTGTATTCCGCAAATTCCATGTTGTGACAAATAGTGTGCAACAGTTATGCCATAAGCATTTATTTTTAAAACAGAAAGATATCTGAAATTTTCAATAGTTCCTGTCTTATAAGATACCTCGTCATTGAGAGTCAATATTTTATCTACCTTCACCGTTACCACAGATTGCTCATTCTTTGCTTGCTCGAAAATGATGGAGTTGCCCAGATGGCTAGGGAATTTTCTGGTCCTTGCCAAACTGCAGATTCTGGAGATGTACCTTCCAAGGCCACAATATCTATGGTGGCTCAGATTGTTGCATCTATACCTGACAAAGCACAAATGGGAGCCCTGGTTTCCCTTTCATCACAGTATCCTAAAGTTGTGCAATCTTGTATCAGTACGTTTATTCGTCAATTGTGTGTGTGTGTGTGTGTGTGTGTGTTTTTTTTTTAACAGGATTATGAAGATCTCAAACAAACTCATCTGGTCTGGTTCTGAATTCAAGATTGTGTTGAATTTATGACACACACACTCACACACATAATTGTATAGCAAAGTTTTTGTTGTGTGGCGTTTAGTTTAGTGTTTGTTCTTTACAAGAATATAGTTCGTTCTTCAAGCAGATTACCATTCAGCTTCTTTCTCTAGCTGAAGAAAAGAATTTGACTTTATCTGATGGTGGAGCCACACTCAATGTAAGAGACGTCGATGGTACCTTTTTATTTGTTGGTGAAACATTTTCCCGTATTTGTCGTCGTGGATCTGTAGGTGAGTTTCATATAAGTTTACTTGTGTGAGAAGGCATTGGGACTATCTTAGTAAAATATTTTTGTTTTATTCCTGGAAGAGGGATGGGAAACCAAGTGTTTGAATATCTTTTCCCACAGATGTGCTCGTAAGTGAAATCATCCCACGGGTTCTAAGGCATGTACAAAGTTTATTATCCTCAACTGCTGATTCACTTGTCTCGGATGTGATAGAGTCAAATCCTGCTTCCCAGTTTTGGTTGAATATGATGTTGTCAATAAAAGATTCGTACGCTGTGGAAAGAATATCTGAGCAGCTTTTACGTGAGCTTGCAACTCACTGTGTTAGTGATGTTGAAGCTTATTGGGTTCTATGGTTATTGTTTCATCGAATTTTTGCGCATCAGGCATCGTTGAGGTCAGTGAATATGTTCCCTTCTTCCGTTTTCTTTTTTCTTTTTTGCAAGCAAGTAAAAAATTGATGATTTTCACAGTATCCTTGTTTTTCTAAATCAAATATTATACTGCCATGCACATTTTAATTTTTACTTTTTTCTACATATATGTTGGTCTTCGGCCGCCTTTTGGGGTATGTATGTAATTCGATGTTTGTTAAGAGCCTTGTTTCAGTACTATGAACTTCTACTTAAAGGATAGAATGCCGATTCTTTTCAAATTTTGCATAATGATACGGATCACAGTTTTGAACGGTTTCTAGTGACATGGTTTTGTAATTCAAACCCAAGTTATATTTCTAATTACTTATCTCGAAGATTGATTCTTTTATATTTTTCATTATGGTGATTTTTAATTGACATTTTCCTCTCTTTCAGGTCCACGTTTGTTGACAAATTTTTACTCTGGAAAGTATTTCCTGTTTGTTGCCTCCGTTGGATCCTTCATTTTGCTCTTCTTGAATGCCCACCTAATGCAAATTTGATCCCTGATGGTCGTAAGACACAAAATTTCTTAGAGGCATTGCAGTGGTTGGTATCAGTATGGTCTAAGAGAGAGTTTGTGCAATCAGCTAGGATGGAGCAGCAAATTTGTATCCTTTTATCGTCGTTTTACCAAATGATCTGTAACAGATCCTTAGGATATTTGAGTAATGATTTAAATGACATGAGAAGTTGTTCAAGCCGCAAGTTATCTTTTCACTTTGGACTACCAGCAAACTTGTACTCTGTTTAATATGGTACTTTCTATGGTTTTGTTATCCCTTAATTTTGTAATTCAGATGTATCGGCAGCTGTTGGCCTTTCGCTGGAGAAGATGTCCAGAGAGGAACTAGATGAGGTTAAGGATGTGATGCACTCAATTCTTCAAGGAGTGAGCTGTAAATTTCTTGTTCCTTTACCATAGTGTTGTTTTAAGTGCGATTGGCTTTTAGCGTTCTCTTATATCTTTGCTTTCTGCTTGCAGGTAGGTTGGAGAGTCCTAACCATTTGGTTCGGAGAATGGCTAGCAGTGTTGCTTTAGTGTTCTCTAAAATCGTTGATCCAAAAAATCCTCTATACCTTGATGATAGCTGCAGTGGAGAGTCCATTGACTGGGAGTTTGGGTCGACTGCCACTGATAAAGGACCTCAGACAACCACAAATTGCTTAGAAAATGGTGCTGATATTAAATCAACTACTACTGCAGTGCTGGAAAAGGACGTAAACCACATAGCTGATGAGGAGACACACAATAACGTGAAGAGTAAAAATAAGAAAGTATCTGAATACAAGTTGGTTGATCCAGATGAGATTATTGATCCAATTACTCTAAACTGTGGATCGGACTCTGACAAAGATGATGATGATGGTACTGGTAGTGAGAATTCCGATACCGCAAGTGACTCATCTTTACAGCCTTATGACTTATCAGATGATGACACGGATTTAAAAAGGAAATTCACACAGTTGGTTGATGTAGTTGGAGCACTGCGAAAATCTGATGATGCTGATGGGGTAAGTCAGCAGATTTCACTTCTCAACTTATCTCCTAGATAATGTTCGTTTGAAAGATTCGTTAAATCTATCAGTTAGTGGTTTTACTGCAATTCCCTAGCACTTAGTTTGTTATTTTCAAAACGTGGCAGTTCAAGTTTTCTTGCAGGCAGTTCCTAATATATCATATATGCAGGTGGAGAAGGCTCTTGATGTTGCTGAAAACCTCATCCGAGCATCACCAGATGAACTTAGGCATGTAGCAAGCGATCTCGCGAGAACTCTTATACAGGTTCGTTGCTCTGACTTGGCTGTAGAAGGCGAGGAAGAATCGGCCGAAGACAAGAGGCAAAGGGCATTGGTCGCTTTGGTTGTCATGTGTCCATTTGAGTCTCTTGATACGTTAAACAAGCTACTATATTCACCGAATGTTGATATCAGCCAACGGATAATGATACTTGATGTCATGACAAACGCTGCTCAGGAGCTTGCTCATACTAAAACTATGAGACCTAAACATCAGACCAGGCCTCTAATATCAACCATATCAGAGACCCAAGTCTGGTTTTTGCCTAGTGACATAGGGCCTCCTGGGGCGGGTTCCTGGAAGGAGGTTGCAGAAACAGGAACTTTACTGAACTGGGCAAATCGTTATGAGCGAGAACTGCCTCCAAAACCTGGTCAGATAAAAAAAGGGAAGACTCGCAGATGGAGTCTAAGATCAGAAAATGTACAGGAGAGCCAAATAGAATGGTCCCACAATAAGTTTCCGATGTATGCGGCAGCATTTATGCTTCCTGCCATGCAGGGCTTCGATAAGAAAAGACACGGTGTAGATTTGCTTAATAGAGATTTCATTGTCCTCGGGAAACTCATCTACATGCTTGGCGTTTGTATGAAATGTGCCGCCATGCATCCAGAAGCATCTGCATTAGCGCCCCCGCTTCTAGACATGCTCAGAACCAGGTATTGTAATGATCCGAGAACAAGTATGCAAACATTCCAAATCTTTTTTGTTTGTAGTAGTGAGTAGCAGATTTGCCTCGGTATTTATTTAAAGTCGCTTCAATATGTCACTGAATTGCGTGGTGTTGACTCATGCAGGGAAATCTGCCATCACAAAGAAGCATATGTCAGAAGAGTCGTTCTTTTTGCAGCTTCATGCATATTGGCATCACTTCATCCTTCTTACGTTGCTTCCGCCTTAACAGAAGGAAACCTTGAAATCTCCGAAGGGCTTGAATGGGTTCGCACGTGGGCGCTTCACGTGGCCGAATCAGACACAGATCGAGAGTGTTATACGGTAAGCAAGAAATAAGAAAACTATATTCATTCAATTTTATTTTTTTATTAAAAATTTACAGATACATGCATGACTTATTAGATGGCTATGACATGTCTGCAACTCCATGCTGAGATGGCTCTTCAAGCTTCACGAGCGCTGGAGTCGACACAAAGTTCGTCGAAAGCCGCAAATATAGGTCTTCCTCCCCCTCCGTCCAAGAGGACGATAAAAATCCCTTACTCCAATGTACTCCATTAAGCTAACCAATCTAATTAACTTCAAAAGAAAGTACTTCCTAACCTCCTTTTTTTTTTTGGGTTTAATTTAAAAAGTAACTAGCCTTAGCTCTTGTATATCTTCTTTTGTACAGTAGTTAACGTCATCTTTTGTTTGCTCTTCTCTAGCATCCCTTATTTCTGCCATGCAACCAACATGTGGTTTGGTTTGTACTTCGTAGGTTTGAACAGAAAAATCAAATTTTTTGTGAGAGAACGGTGGAAAAGACTCAAATTGTGTGTTCAAACTTATTTATTACCAAACGAGCAAAATATATTTTGTGTATCTATATGACTGTTGATTTTGATATATTCGCCACGTTTTATTTCCTCGAAGACGTGACACTCTACATTTCCTTTTCCTATGTCAAGGAGCTTGATT
The DNA here is from genome assembly GCA_009761775.1 of Ficus carica. Lineage (NCBI taxonomy): Eukaryota > Viridiplantae > Streptophyta > Magnoliopsida > Rosales > Moraceae > Ficus > Ficus carica. Next base: position 412,099 of record CM019744.1, on the reverse strand, counting down.
ATGCATGTTTCAAAAATAATGACTCCAAAAATTACCACTAGAATTTTACACAAATCTATAGTGTAGAATTATCAGTTCGTCACCCTAAAAACAATATTAGGGTACTTAGCATCTTCTAAATTTGCCTATCAAATAGATATGTAGATTTTTGACCCTCTGTATTTATCAAATTTGAGCAAAATTATTGAAACAATTATAATTAAAATAACAATACAGAGTTGTCCATGTTGAAGGGCAATCCTATACATCATGTAGAAAAAATCATCCTTTAGAAAAGAAAAATTACAATGCTATAATTTCAAAAAGGAAAAGGCAATTAGAAGCAACGAAACTCCATTGTTTATGGATTTTTTTTTCCCTTTAAATTTCTACGCAAGCTTATAAATTTTATCATGAAATCCCAATAAGACTTCTTTTGAGGGAAAAATTGAAATAAGGCTTTTAAGCACAGTTATCATTTAAACTTCATCGTATAATTATTATTTTCTTGTTAAATGTTTAATTTTGATAATTTATATTTTAAAATTACAAATCAAATAGCAAATCAGCCTCGCGTTAACTTTTTTATGTGATCTTTATGACTCATGGGTTTGCCTAACAATAAGAATTATCTTGTTTCTACTCAAATACACCTATTCATAATCTCATTTTAGGATCCCTACTCAGTTAATGTGTTCTATGGCGCTGAACGCGTGGTTACATGAGTAAAAATTGGACCCCATTATTCAAGTAAAATTGGGTTAGTTTCCATTCCACTAGTAATCTTCGAGTCAAAATAACGAGGATGTGAGCGAGATAACACCAATGATCCTCTTTTCATTCATGCAATTAAAGGGTACATCCTTGTTCAAGATGACATGTTTCCAAGTCCATGCTGAGATGGCCTTCATGTATTTTTTTTTTTTAATTTTTTTTTTTAATTCACACATATAACAACACACACATAATCTCATGAAGCAGATGGACCACAGGTCATTCATGAGGAGAAATCTTAATGAACTCATACGTGAACCTCAATAAGTTATAACTTCTAGACAACGATAAAAATTCCCCACTCCAATATTTCAAAGTGAAAATAAAGTTACTTGCCTCAGCTCTTGTTTCCTCTTGTGTTCACTCGAACATAATTCAAGGGTGCATGTTTGATATTTTTAGCGTTTTAAGCATTTTAGCCCTCTCATAATTCGACTACGGTTTGCATGTTTGGCATTATTGATCAGCACAGCTATAATTTCTAGAGTTATTTTTATAAATGACTCCATTTTTAAGGGTTATTTTGGGGTGACTTAGAAATTTTGGTTGTCCCCAAAGCTCCCACGATTACCTCGTAGCCTCACCCACCAAAGGATCTGCTCGTTGGGTTTGCATGGTGGGCACAGTGGTGGTGAAGTTTGTGAGGGATTTTGTGGAATAGATTGATTGATTTATTATTCTTTTAGTTATCATTTTGTGATTCTTTTCATTTTTTTAGAGTTTATGCAAAATTATACATATCAATTAGTTTGATTCTAGAGCTTGATTTTAGGTTATGTGATTGTAATTTTCTCTGTACAATCTTGTACAAAATCAATGTTAAGTGTTAATGAAAATTATTTGAATCCCAAACTTCAAGTGTAGATGATAATGTTTTGGTATGCAATTTAATCTAGGATTTGGGTTAGGGACGGAAATGAATTTTTTTTGTTATTTTATATTTTCACATATCTATTTTATTAAAGGATGTTGATTTTTCTTTTGTTATTTATATATATATATATATATATTTTTTTTTTTTCAGATTTGTTTGTACTTTTGTTTAGAAAATATCTCCATAAAAGAATGATTCTATAGACCACCAGAGCACATTTTTGTAATTTTTAATTTGTAATTTTTTTTACAGAATTATTTTGATAGAAGAACAAATTGTGAGAAATGTAAAAATAAATATTGAGGGCCGATTTGAGAGTCAGTTTATATTTTGAAGGTCATTAGTGAAAATAACCCCAGTCTCTTTAATTCCGCAGGTTTACATATCTCAATGAACATAAATTCCAGAAAAAAGGCACATTGGCCAGTAATTTTTGTTAACTATTATTTTTATTATTATTACTACTACTACTATTACTATTACTATTACTATCACTATTATTACTACTAGTATTACTATTACGATTACTATTATTACCATTACTAGTATTACTATCATAATCATCATCATCACTATCACTTTTACTATTATTATCATTATTATTGAAAGAAAACGTATGACAAAGTTAAATCCGCGTTTTCTCCAAAATCAAACGTGAATGTTGTGTATTACTTGTCCAACTACTTTACAGAGTGGGGGAACATTATATCCCTGCCATTTTAGTCGTAAAAATGCAACCAACGTGATATGAAACAGATCAAAGCATTATCAAAAACTTTATGTTGTTTGATCAGGAATGCATTAATTAATGGGTTTTGGAGTCATTGAGATCTCAATTTTTAGCAAGTTGGTAATATATAACGTCAATATTGCACATCTAATTTCTATAAATCACTCGTGTAATTTAATAATAGTGTATTTAGATGCACTATGCAAATGAATATTTATTGGACTCTAATGTGATATTCATTTGATTGAACAAACTAGTTCATAATAATTTAACTCAAATCAAAATCTAAATTTTTACTTTTTAGAAATCTGTATTACACGTATGTTTTATCTTTACATTATTCAAATGTTATTTTTAACAAAAATTATCCAAACATATTTTTTATTTGGATATATATTTTAAATTTTACATTTGAATGCAAACATTCAAGGTTTGTTTGGTGCTTCATTTCAACTTCAGCTAAACTGTACTTTTTTGGCTGGTTTCTTGTTTTTTTCTGAAAAATCAACAAATAAAATTATAACTTGTTTTTGAAAAGTTAGCCAACTCCAACTTAAAAATTTTAACTCCAATCAGCAATCCAAACAAAAGCTCAGTGAACATTCAAAGGCAATCTATAAACTGCACTAAAATGTTGTATCATAACCTTGAGACCTTGAAAGATGTCAAAATTAAGTAAACACTAACTCATATGAAATGACGTGCTTTTTTGTTATTCGAGATTTTAGGCCGTCCCAACAATTTTTGGAGTCTTAAGCAAAACTTTTAAACGAGCCTTTTTCACTAATAAATCTCTCAACTTGTTATTAAAATTTTTCCTTTTCCCATATCATAGTTATTCATTGACCTATCATTTATATTATCATTATTTTTAGTCTTCATTTTATTTCGCACTGGTTTTGATCTTCTTCACAAACTACGTACTACTACTTTACATAAACGTTGTATTTCGCAACTCCTAAAAGAAGAAAGAAATATGTCTTATTAATTTTTAAAATAACATAACATTGAAATTATATTATAAGTGATTTTATATATGTTTTATTAATTTTTAAAAATGAGATAACAGTGAAATTATATTATAGGTGTTTTGAAGAAATATTTTTGGGGTCTTCCTCAAAAAAGGTGCCTTAAGCAAGTTGTTAACTGGTCTAAAAGAACGGTCGAGATTTTAGTTTCTTCCTTGATATGAGCTTATATGACATGGACGTGAATATCTTTACCTTAATTTTAATATTCATTATTGATTTTAAAGCATTCTGCAACATTTTAATACATTTAATAAAAGGTGTTTATCGAAATTAAAATTTAGGTAATACAATGAACAAAAAATTCCAGTCACAATATATGTGAAAAAATAGAAAAGGTACTTTTATGATATTGTTAGGTATTTTTAATTTAGTCGTTACATCAATTTTTTAACGTTATGACCATAACTAGAAAGCAATCTTATATATTACTCATAAATTTTAAACGTAATATATCAGATTGTTAATAAGTTATAATTTAACAACTAAAACACTAATACGTAGAATAAGAATAATTTTTTTAAGTAAATAAAAATATTGTTTGTATCATAAATTTAGCCGATATGTGTGTATATATATATAGGCACACAACCCTAATATTAGGTGTGTGATCCACAAAACGTAACCTCAACAGCATATTCGTTTCCTTTTTCAATCTCCTGCCTGCTCTTCAGTTCAAGCAGTTCAAGATAAATATGAGCTCTTCTTCTTCAGCAACGTCCTACAGAAGGTAAATACATATATTAAGTGTAAGACATGCATGTGTGTGTGAATATATATATATATATATATATGCATCCATATAATTCAATTAATTCTCACTTTAAAGTAACATGATAGATACATGAATACAGGCTAGAAGGGAAGGTGGCAATTATCACCGGCGGTGCAAGCGGGATCGGAGCAAGTGCGGCGCGTTTATTCCACGCAAACGGAGCGAGGGTCGTGATCGCCGACATTCAAGACGAATTAGGCCGGTCCACGGCGGAGAAGCTTGGCGAAAACGCCTATTTCGCCCACTGCGATGTGTCGAACGAGGATGACATCCGCAACCTCGTCGATGCCACCGTCGATAAGCACGGTAAGCTTGACATAATGTACAACAACGCCGGCGTTCTGGACAAGCCGTTCGGAGGGATTCTGGACTCGACGACGTCGGATTTGGACAAAGTGATAAGAGTCAATCTGGTGGGAGCATTCCTCGGCGCCAAACACGCCGCGAGGGTCATGATCCCGCGGCGCCGAGGGTGCATACTCTTCACCGCCAGTGCCTGCACCGCTGTCGCGGGGCTCGCGACGCACCCTTACGCTGCGTCGAAGTATGCGATTTGGGGTCTGGCGCGGAACTTGGCGGCGGAGGTGGGCGAGTTTGGGATCCGAGTGAACTGCGTGTCGCCTTACGCCGTCGTGACTGGCATGGCGGGTGGTATCAGTGAGGCGGATGCGGCGCAAGCGGAGGAGATGGTGAGCGAGATGGGGAATCTGAAAGGGCATATCCTCAAAGCTGAAGATGTGGCCATGGCTGCCCTCTACTTGGCTAGTGAAGAGGCACACTATGTGAGCGGGCTTAACCTTTTGGTTGATGGTGGGTTTAGTGTTGTTAATCCTTCTTTATTCCCAAGGTCAAACTTGTAATTTCACTATTATGTTTGATTAAGCTGAAAATCAGTGGTTATTTTAAGGTTGAGATGTTTGAACTAAATTAGAATGTTATAAGGACTTGTATGACACGACGATTCAGAATGAAAAAAAAAATAAATAAATAAATATGAATTGATATTATCATATCAATTTTGTTATTATTCTTTTTTCACTTTTATTTGCTTCAAATATTTTAAAATCATGTAATTTAGTTTCTTTAGTTTAGTAAAAAGAAAAGTGCTTGATTCCAAACCCAAAACCCAGAACAATCTGTCAAGATTGAAAGCGACCAAGTTGTTTTAATAACTACTTCAAGATCATCAATATCCATGAAAGCAACCAGACCGACTTTTCAGTCTCACAATATGGATATGAAAAACGTGGTTGAATGAAAGAAGAAAAAGTACAGCAGCTGCTCTGTTACCCATATCAACTTGGCTCAATTGTGAAATGGTCCCCTATCAACAACAATTAGTTTAAATGAAGCTTTCTAAGTATACTAGTTAATAAACACGTACATATATATAACATATGTGTATATATATTATGTTTGTTAAATTCTTTGCATATAATGAAAAATGATCTTTAAATAAAGATGTAATTATTTTGATAAAAAATAAAAAGTATTTCAGTCAGATATAGTTAAAAATATAATTACAGAAAATAAATAATCCATAATAAAAAAGCAGAAGGGGAAAAATGAAGATATATTTGGAAAATGATTATTTTTATAGGGGTAAATTGAAAGGAGGAACAAGGTTTTAGGAAAATAAATAAATAAATAAATGGATGAAATATGAGCATAGTAACCAAACAAAATTATTATTATTATATAGAAAGTTGATAAAAAAAAAGTATATGAGAAAGAAAATGATGTTTAATTAAAGACACATATATTAAAAAAATTGATAAGGATAATTAGATTTTTAAAAAAATAATTAGAAAATTTTAAGTAAAGACAAATAAGGAAAAAAAAAACTATTACAATAGAATTGAAAATTTTGTTGATATATATTTAAATTAAAAAACAGTGCAAAAAGATTTTAAAAATATGAACACACAGTTAAAAAAAAATGACAAAAAGCAAGAGAAAGCAAAAAAAACAATAGGTCAAAAAGCAAGGGAAAAAAAAAAAACCACAGTACTTTCACACGCTAAACACACACACACACACACAGAGCGACAAAAAGCATGGAAAAAAAAATTAAATAAAAACATGCGTTTTGATTGAAAAGTTGTTCTACACTATTTTTTTTTATTACACTTTTTATATCTATAATCTGTAATTTATCAATAATCTATAACTATGTTATAAAAAAAAAAAAGTAGTCTTTTTGACACTATTAAAAAATTTGGTTTTTGTGAAATTTCTTTTTTATTTTTTTATTGAGTTCTTTACCTCATTCTTTGTTTTATTTTTTGTTTTTACTTTTTCTCCCCAAAAGTTTTCCATACTATTAGGTGGCTCATTTAGAATACTTTTTATTTTTTCAATTTGTCTCTATGTAACATAACTCTTTTTCAAATGTCTCAACAAATTTTTTTCTTACAATTCTTCAAATTGTTATGTTCTCTTTTAATTACTGGTTATTTGATTTTGTTAAACTCTTTAGGAGAGTTGCTTTTTTGACACTATTCAAAAATTTGATCTATCTATTTTGTCTTTTTATTCTTTTTCATTTTCTTTTTTTTTTTCTCTTTTTATTTTTGTTGAGTTGTTTACCTCCTTTTTTGTTTTTATTTTTTTCTTAAAAGTTTTACATATATTTATGGATAGCTCACTGAAATAATTTTCATATTTTTTTCATCTTTCCCCTATGTTTAATAATCTTTTTAAATATATCTTAACAATTTTTTTTTCTTATTATTTTTCAAATTGTTATGTTCCATTTTATGGAAAAAAAAAAATTAACAGATATAATTAAAAAAAATCAACACATTAAATTCACACGTGTAAACATGCCTAAAAACAAGTAAAGTTAGATACATGAAGATTAAATATAGCTAGCTGGCCTCACACGTACATATTCTGAGGTCCATCGACTTTAATATCACATCCTGCCACTTCCATATTTCATGTGCATCCACAGACCTCATCGTGATAGCAGAAGAGCTTTCCATATCCAACAGAACACCATTGTCCTTATAGCTTGTACGATGATTCAATGCAAAAACCTTCTTGATTAATTATATATTAGTTCCTTCTGATGCTGGTCCAATAACTGCATTGAGTGCTCCAACTACCATACAGTACTATTACCTGCCTTTCTTATCTGATCAGACCATGAATTGTTCACTTCAATAGTAGCTGGCAGCATGAGTTATGATTCATTATAACTTTCTTCCTCTATTATTGATAGAGATACGAGCGTTTTAACACATTGTTAAATTAAGTTTTTTTTTTTTTTCTATATTCATCTCTTGTCTAATTTTTATGTCTCAATTAATGTCTAGTCATGAATCATATCTCATCAGAATAGTCCTAACTAGTATATAATCAATAACATTATGTCATATCATTTAAAAGAAAGTAGAATATAAAGAGCCTATTTGGCATATAGATTAAGATTGGAAATATATATATATATATATATATGTATATATCAATTGAGCTTCGTAGTTCGAGTGAGTTTTTTCAATTCGAATATATGTGTGTGTGTGTCAATCAAGGCCTAAATACTTGTGATGTTTAACTTCTACGAGAAAATAATTAAAAATGCTCTTGTTTGTTCCTACCTCAAACTAATGGAATGCAATTTTCTTTGTGAACTCGGTTGAATAAAAAATATATAAATCTCCCAGTTATCTGTATGAAAGGAATATGTTTTTCCTATCATTGATGCTAGGTAGTCTCTCCAATCTTAAAAGGTCTCGATTTCTCGACTTGATTGGAACTTCATAATAAAATGGAAACATAGCTGAATTAAAGATGAAACTTTTCTTAAAATCGAACGCAATTTCGCGCATCTATGACATAATAAGAACTAAAATTTAATTTCATTGTTAATCCTAAAAAATTGAGATTTGTAGTTCATCTCATATAAGACCAAATTCAATACCTTTGTCTATGTCAATATTTATTTATAATAAAAGAATGTGAAAAATTAATAATTTTTTATTTTGCACTCTAATGCATATAATGCTATTTCTAATATTGTATATTCTTTTCGTCATCAATATTATTCTACAGGAATTAACCCAAAAAAAAAAAAAAAAAGTCTCCATCTCTCGAGAGCATTAATGATCTCAGATAAATATCCACATCTATTTAGATCCAAGTACAATGTCCGAAATCTCGCTCAAAAATGAGATTACGGAGTCAGTCAATTGTTTCAGTGATGCCGCATACTAAAGGACAAAGATTTTAGGAGGATTTGTATTAGGAGAATTAATTTTTAGTGGAGAAAAGTGAAAAAGAAAATGTAAAGTTTTTAAAAGCAAAATTGTTTTAAAAAAAAAAAGTCCATCAAGGATGGCCATAGATTGTTCCGCTCCTGAAGGGTGACCATTAAAGGTTTACTGATTCTGCAAATAACATAATTATCAAGAGTTTTTGGATGCCAATGTTCTCATCTTATAATATCATCATATAAATGCCAAACCTGAGTGTTTGTAGGCAACAAACGTAATTTGTTTCGTTCAAAAAAAGAAAAAACAAATATAAACAAACGTAAATTGTTTCAAGCACAACACAAGAATATTTTCTTGTAGTATATTACGAGTTTAATACCCGTGCATTGCACGGGGAAGGAAGAAAAAATAAATAAAAAAACTGAGTATTATCTGATAAAAATAGATGGTTAAGATAAATATAATAATTATAATAAGTATAATTTTTCCCAAAATCTTTCCCAACAGTGAAGATGCAAAATCAAAATGACAATAGTACTAACAATAATAAAAACGAAAACAAAAGCAAAAAAGAAAAATAATTTTTGTAGTCATACTCATTTAAAGAAAAAAATTAAAACAAAAATAAAGCAGAAAAAAAAGAACAAAAATCTTTAGACTCAAAAGAACCGGAAAAAACTAACCCTAACAAAAAAATTATAACAAAATAAAATATATATCCCATTTTCTCTTTTTTTTTTTCTGTTTTTAAAAAAAATAAAATTTTTTTATCAGGTTATATACATGCAAAAACTTAAAAAAAATGATTTTTAAAATATAAAACAAAACAAACAAAAAAGACACAAAAAAAAAAATTTGCATGCAGAATCCTTAAAAAAAAGAACAAAAAAAAAAAAAAAAAAAAAAAAACAAAAAAGGCACAAAAAAAAATCCCGAAAAAAAATCCGAAATAAAGATAAAAAATTTAAAGTAAAAAATCATTAAAAAAAAAAAAAAAGCAAAGTAAGCAAAAACACAATATAATATATATATCAGAATGTAATGTCTAAAATTTAGAGTAAAAAAAATACAAAAATAATATTAAGAAAAAAAAAAACAAACTCTAAATTGGGGTAAAACCGGCAACACACTGTAAGGAAAAAGAAAATGAACTAAAAAAGAGGCGTAAAACAGTAATTATACTGTGTGGGCAGCCGGTAATTTCTGCATAATAGGGGTAAAAATGTCAACTCACTGTAGATGAAGAAAAACCAACTAAATCAGAGGGGCAAAAAATTCTCTGCACTGTAGACAAAACAGTAAAATATGTAAGGACAAAACCGTCCTTCCACTATAGATAAGCCAGAATCCGCACAAAGGATAGGGGCAAAATCGGCAGTTTAATGTAGAAAAAACAACTACTGTGCATTACTATAGCAAAAAAAAAAGGTATAACAAAAGCAACAAAAATAAAAAATAAAACAAAAATTACTGTTCATTAAATAGTGAAATATTGCATCCATTTACTGTAGTAAGCAGCAAAAATAAAAAGAAAAAAACAAAAATTATTATTCACTAAACAGTGAAATACATTTACTGTAGCAAGCAGAAAAAGGGAAAAAAAACCAAAAATCACTGTTTACTAAACAGTGAGAATATACATTCCTTTATATTAAGTAATTATGCAAATAGAACCCGCCGACGATATTCGCCTAAAGCCCAAATAGTAAAGATGTTTAGGTACGTTGAGAAGTTTAGTACTCCGTCCTTCATATATAATCCATTCACTTCCTGCATTTTTTATTGCACGTCTTCGTCAATAACAAAATCTTGGTACACATAGTTTTTATGGAGGGGTAAAAAAAAAGACATAAAACGCTTTTGCAAATTATATAGTTAATTCAGAAAAGTTCTGTGGTAAGAAATATGAATTCATTTATAGTTTACTTCTTTCTTTTTTTTTTTAATTAAAGAAAGAAAGAAAGAAAAAAAACTAACTGTTGAGGGAAGTCACCATCGTCCGTTTGTGAGTTTATCAACAATCTTATTCCACTATGTATTGGTCTTTGATCTCTCTCGGCCTCAATGAAAGAAACGTTAATTATATAATTTGTACGTATAAAAAGAAATGGAACTAGATTAGAGCCTATTAATTAGAAAAGTACCTCTCCTATATTAAGCTCTATGCTCTTTATGTAAATATATATGTAAAAATTAAATTGATACATTTATCTAAATATGTCAATTGCAATCCCTTTATCTTTAGAATTATAAGACCATTTTTCTCTTTCTTTTTTGAAATAAACGTCGCTAATTTAAAAAGAAAAAAAAAAAAAAATATATATATATATATATCAATTTCAACACTAAAAGAAATGTTTATTGTATCTATAGCGGTGGAGTCAATCTATAATTTTAATAGATAATCCGTATGGAAAAATAAAAAAAAATGTAAAGATTAGATAAAATTGAAAATAACCAAAAAAAAAAAAATTTAACAAGGGCAAGAACCTCCACTCAATTATGGGTGACTATTCCCCTGTCGATACACACTCACCTGGCCAGCAGCAATGAGGGCTAACAATGCCAATGAAGTGTGGAATACAGTAACGGTTACCTTCTAGATTGGTATATACCTGTTTCAATTCCATCAATTTTTATATAAGAAAGAAATTAATAATCATCCCTAAAAAAATAAATCTTGAGATATATGTCTAGTCATTCCCTTTATCTGTAAGTATTGACAGAAAACAATGTTATATATATAGTCAACTTAGTCTTATTTAGTATTTTTTTTAAAAAAAATTTTAATATGAGAAAGAAAACTTAGTCTTATAAACTAGTTGATTCATAAAGAAAACTTTAAATAAAAATCATTAAGTAAAGGTATATAGTATTAGTTGGAACTTGCCAAATTAACTGATACAAATTCTCCACTTTTTAATTTAATAAAAATAAAAAATATTGTAAAAATTGATTCAGCATTAATTGGTAGAGCTTCAAATTAATACCACATTTTGGCTTGAAAGGTAACTTTCTCCCCAACCACCATCTGGTAGTTGCTTTGACAATAGAAATTCACAAGCTTTTCTCAAGAGATGGCTGTTATTGTAAGTCCTCCCACAGGCGACCAACGCCTCAACGCCAAACCATGTTGCGTAAGTGTAGCAAATTCCCCAACGACCAAACCTTTATCATACCAAACTCATTATAATATTGTCTCTTCTTTCCTCCTTGTTTATAGTGTGTATATAGATGTGCTTTAGGATGAAATTGAACACATACAGCTTGACTTGAAAATTTTAAGTTGGAATTGAATTGTGTGTTTGACTTACTAGAGTTAAAAAGTGTGAAAATTAGAAATTTTTTTTTTGGAGAAAAAATATTAATATGGATCTTATTTTATTCATTTCGAAATTCTATACAATTTAAAAATAAATATATACCATTTGGACTTGTATATACAAATTAAGTTATGGTCTTTTAACTTTTGAGTTTTTAAGTTATAGTTTGAATTGCAAATAATGAAATTAAGTTGATTTTTTAGAAGATGACAAAAACTAATCAATCTAATTGAGCCTTTTCAACTCCTATTGGTGAACTAGACATAGACTTTTAGGTTAGACTTGTTTTTCAAATTATAAAAATAGATGTCACTTTAAATTAATATTAATATTAACTATTCAGTGTCAACTACGTAAAGAATTTGTAGTACCAAGAAAAAAATGTAAATATCATGATAGGTTACTAGCTAACTAAAAAAATATTCGTGACAAATAAGAATACATAAATTTCGCTTCAAAAAGGGAATCAAGTAATTGTCCATCCTATTCCTCAACCCCTTCGGTTATTTAAGGTAATCACGGAGACCACCGAGGAGTAGATCAAGGCTGAATGTTGGTCTCCCTAAGTCTTCGATCCAGAGCCACAACCGTTTGTCTCCGAACTCAATACTTCAACAGCCAAAATTAGAGCAGAGTTAAATAGGTGCAGGGTTTTATAAACTTGGACAGAAGGAGTGAGGAGGCCTAGCAAAGACATCCTGATCACTACATTACAACCTCGATGGTTTGTTCATGCCAAATATTAGGCACAAAGAACAATATTAAGAACACATGACATAATTCCTTATGCTTCAGAACGAAAACCAAAATAATAGAATATCTTTATATTTTCATGCTAGTTGTTTTTTCTTGCAATTTCTAAATAAAAAGAATGGAATCAAATACTAGAAGAAAAGTACTTTTTTTTTTTTTTTTTTTTTTTTGTGGAAAGAGAAGAAATATAAGAAATGTACTTTTTTGCAAAAAAAAAAAAAAACAAAAAAAAAAACAAAAAACAAAAAACAAAAAAAAAAAAAATAAAAAAAACAAAAACTAAAAAGAAAAGAAAAGAGCCTCAGTGCTCCAGGCTGCTCAGAGAATTGAATTCAACAAAAGGGTTCTTGGCCGTGTGGTATGGAAGTTCTTCTGCTCTCTAGCTATTTGTAGAAAAGTGACGTAACGTTGTTATGCTTTTTCGCCTATATTACTGATATTCCACTATATTCGATTATTATTGTCGTTTGTAGTGCATCTAGATTTTTTTAATTTTTTTTATTCAAAAGGTGTCATCAAAATTTTAAACCTTCATTTTATAAATGGTCCAGAATTATAAATCATGGCTTATGTTAGTCATTGATTTTTGAATTTGCACACCATAGTTTTTTGAACTTTTTTTTTATTATTATCCCTTTGTCAGTATTTATTAAAAATAATTAGAAAAAAGATTGATATGTTTTTTATCGCTTGAGTTTTGTTTATAAGTAAAGTCGCAATTAAACATTTTTTAGAACAAAAGTGAACCTCAAAATAATAGATATTTTGGAAATAAATTATACTAACTTTAATAAAGATATACAACATCATAAAAGATATTTTGGAGGTTCGGTTTCCCTTCCAAAAACGTTCAATAATGATTTTAGCATTACTTAAAGCTCATGTGGTGTGAATGTATTTCATTTATGTTTAGTTTTTATGGACATAGGTATCATTTGCATAATAATATTATAGTTCGAGTTAATATAGTGTTTAAAATCAAAAGTTAAAGGAATCAATATAAGACTAGGTAATTTAGGGGTTATTTTATGAAAATAACTCAAATTCTAAATCAGAATAATACTGTAACTATATTTTGTTTCTAAATTATTAATATGTGGTAATAAATATTCATACCAACCAACTAATATCTGATATACTTTAATATCTCTATGACTACTTGTTTCTCTACAACACAATTCTTATAGTTCGCACAACCTAAGGAATATTATTGCTTGTGGCCATACTCGATATTTATGTCACGTCATTTCTTATTCGTACTATGTTGGGTCGTGAGTTCTCTTCTCTCACTTTCTCCCAATTACAGTTAAAATGTTTCTATCAACTTTTTATCTATGAACAATGTGTACTTTTCGTTATCTACACCATGTGACTAGTTGTATATGCATGGTGACAGCCAAGATATTCGAATTAGATTAGCACCTCTTTAATATCTTCATCATTTACTTATCATACATAATATAAATAAGTAATATAAAAGAAAAATACAATAATGTTTGTAATAAAGGTAGAAATAAAAGCAGCTCCAAACAAAGATACTGTCAAAAACAGAAGAACAAAAAAATTACGACCTTCTCAAAATTGAGTAACAAAATTTCTTCATGAATTTCGAATTGATTACCCTTCAAACTTCCATCTTCTTGGCCTTCCTTCAAATTCCATTGAGAAATTTTATCTCCTCTCCTACATTTTGATGTAGTTCTAAATAATAATGAAAAAAAATTCATATATTGCTAGGGAACTCGTGCAATATATTTTTAAAATAAATACCAAAGTGAGAAACAAAGCATTCTTAGCATATAATTCTCCACAGCAAATTAAAAAATAATAATAATTCGCAGACATTTAAAAACAACTTTGTCAACGGTAGAATAATATCCACTTGCTAGTACGAGCACAAATTTAAATACCACTATGAACTCAAATAATGGATTTGGATGTAAAATAGTAATAATAATGGAATAGAACCATGGTAGCTGAGAAGCAATAAATAATTTGGATTTCTATCTGTATTGTTCTTCAAAATATGTCCCTAATCCCATTCCCTATCATCTCCACCATTTCCATATAGAAGTTTTTATAATGCGAACCCAATACTGAAATATCTTGATACATTTTGATACTACTAATTACTCCCTCTCACCGTTTACATTTAAAAACAAAAAAGAATGGAAACAAAAATTTTATAGAAAGATGCACACTCTTGTTTGAACAACCCGTTTGTTTCGAGTTTTTTTATTAATAGAAGAAATGTCTATTTCCCGTGTAACCACCCTAACTACTTTGGAATATTAATTCATTAATGGTGACTTATTTTATTAATAAGGCCATGCATCAATGAAAAATATTACGTTATAATCAATTAGTTATTATATTAACGTACAAAAAGTAATAATGCTGTTTTATGAAAGGCGTCGGTTATAAAACAATGAGAATATATTATATAAATAAAGTAGGATAATTCACACACAAAAAAAAAAAAAAAAGGAAAAAATAAATAAAGAAAGACAAACTACAAAAAATTCGTGAGGTATCTAAAGCGCTTTTGGCCGTCATGAGGTAAACGAAAGTATTTCTGGGTAAGGGGTGTTTTAACTATTCTTCTATCTACATTGCGGCACCACGGATATGAAAATCAAGCACTCAACTCCAAAATTTTCAATTCTTTTTCATTGATAATAAAAATAAACACATTTCTAGAAATTTCAAACGGCCTTCACTAAAAAACAAAATCAAATATATGAAGAAATATTTTTGTAGTAAATGATTAAAGTAAATTTCAAGTTTTCAAAATATAAATTTCAGGTTTTAAAAATATTTAGAGTAAATAATGAATTTATTAAATAAATGATTTACTTATTTCAAATAAATATTTACATACTTAGTAAATTTTTAATTATTTACTTTAAATATTTTAACTATCATTCTATTTATTTATTTTTTGTTTATTTTCATAAAAATAATATTTTCCACCCTACGGAATTTCAAAGCACAACCCACGACACTCCGTAAAGATCGAAAGTTTCTTTTAAATACTTCAAGATCTACCCAACCAACTTGGTAGACTTTTCATTCTTAGTTATCTGGATATGAAAAACGTGGTTTAATGAAAGACGGAAGACTTTTGATTTGTACACAGAAAAAGAAAGAAGAAAAAGTACATCAGTTATACATTTCACCTTGTTGGCTCAATTGTGAAATGGACCCCTATCAACGGCAACAAGACTCTTGTCAAACATTATCAAGATTAAAAATTATATATATATATATATATATATATAAAAGTAAGGTCTTAAATACGACAACAGTAAGATCCTATTAATATAATATCAAGATTAATATCATATAATATTAACTCATTCATAAATGTGTAACTTCTTTTTTCTTACCAGATTAATATCATATTAATCAAGATATGTATATATATATTTTTTTTTCTTTGACAAGAAATTCTTTTGGAGACCATAAACTTTTTTGACAAACCATCCAAACACTTGTAAAAACAACTTTTGGACTTAGAAGCCAAAAACAACTTTTAAACTGCCTAATAGGCTCGTTGTCACAATGATCATCATTAGTAATTATTTTAATCACTTTTTTTGATACGATCGTTTCATAATGATTGTATAGTAATAGTCTTTTCTTTAATATACACGATCAATTGTAATTATATGTTTGAGTAGGGAAAGTATCAAAAGTGTTAGTTTTGGCTGAAAACTAAAGGGAATAACACAAAAATATAATTGTCATTGACTGTGTATACAAAATACTTACTATCACTAGGTAATCATGACCGTTTGATTGAGAAAAATATATGAATGGATCAAAAAGGTGTAATCTAATAACTAGATCCGTTTTCTATCTGTTACCTGCTGTGATCAGTTGTTCTAGCAGTTCAACATAACTATCAGCTTTCAGCCACACCGTACGAAAGGTAATTATATAATATATACATATATAATGGTGACATAAACAAAAGGTGAATACATTGTGTGTGTGTGCGTGTGCGTGTGTGTGTGTGAATCCTTATAATTCAATGTCCCACTTTAAAGTAACATGATTGATGCATGACCACAGGCTAGAAGGGAAGGTGGCAATTATCACAGGCGGTGCAAGCGGGATCGGAGCTAATGCGGCGTTTTATTCCACGCAAACTGAGCGAGGGTCATCATCGCAGACATTCAAGACGAATTAGGCTGGTCCACGGCGGAGAAGCTCGGCGAAAACGCTTATTTCGCTCACTGCGATGTGTCGAACGAGGATGACGTACGCAACCTCGTCGACGCCACTGTCGATAAGCACGGTAAGCTTGATATAATGTACAACAACGCCGGTGTTCTGGACAAGCCGTTCGGGGGGATTCTGAACTCGACGAGGTCGGATTTGGACAAAGTGATGAGCGTCAACGTGGTCGGCGCATTCCTTGGCGCCAAACACGCCACGAGGGTCATGATCCCGCGGCGCCGAGGGTGCATTCTCTTCACCGCCAGTGCCTGCACCGTTATCGCAGGGCTCGTGACGTACCCTTACGCCGTGTCGAAGTACGTGATTTGGGGGTTGGTGCGGAACTTGGCGGCGGAGGTGGGCGAGTTCGGCATCCGAGTGAACTGCGTGTCGCCTTACGCCGTCATGACCGGCATCGCGGGTGGTGTCAGCGAGGCGGATGCGGCACAAGCGGAGGAGATGGTGAGCGAGATGGGGAATCTCAAAGGGCATATCCTCAAGGCTGAATATGTGGCCATGGCTGCCCTCTACTTGGCTAGTGAAGAGGCACACTATGTGAGCGGGCTTAACCTTTTGGTTGATGGTGAGTTTAGTGTTGTTAATCCTTCCTTATTCCCAAGGGCAAGCTTGTAATTTCACTATTATTATGTTTGGTTGAAGCTGAAAATTAGTGATTATTTTATGGGTGCGATTGAATTAAATTAGAATGTTAAGGACTCGTTTCGCATTGGCATGTAGATTCAGATTGAAAAGCATGTAATTATTGTCCCTTCTAAGTTATATTGGCCCCCGTTTGGGATCATGTCAAACTAAAATTTTCTATTTTTTTTTTCTTTTATAAAAAGTAAACGAAATTTTAATTAATTTTAAAAAAATTAAAATAATTTTAATATAAAATTTTTAACTCGAACCCGGCCAACCAAATAGAAACTTAGTCGTAATTTGAGCTTAGACAGAGTGAAATTCAAACTCTACACCTTATGATGGATTAGATGTGAAATACTTTTAGCACGTATCCAATGGAAAAGTATTATCTCATGTGGATAGTGATAATCCGTAAATTACCTTATAAATTTCAAGGAAAAAAATTAGTTGATTTTGGTCGAGTGGTAGAACAAATGCCCCATTCATTTTAGATGCTTGGAGAGTAGGTGACTAGTGTGAGTGATGTGATTCACCGCTTCTTTGGTTGAACTGAAAACATAAAAATTTAAGGGTGCATTTAGTACACCGATTTAGAATGGAATTTTTAAATTGAAGTTGGTTTACTTTTTAAAAACTTTTGTTCACTTTTCTTTACGGATAAAGAATACATGATCTTTTGTTAGTGTCTCTTAGAAGACATCCCTAAAATTTGTTTAGAACCCTGAACCACTCCTATTGGAGATTCGTGTCTTCAAACTTTAGGAGAATTTATACATGTAGTATCTACTTTAAGTAAAATATATAGTTTTGGATTTGACTTAATTAATCGGCCAGTTCTATTTTTTCATAGAATTTGCTATTTTTTTAATGTGATCATAGTAAGTAGTTTTTCTTAAAAAAAGGTTTTATTAAATAATTTTTTTTCTTAGATAACATAAGTACTTTTTTGTAATTTAATTTTTTTTTCTTTATTTAATAATATTTAGTGGGATGGAAAAGTGATGAGGGTGCTATAAGAGTGTCGAACTAGTCGGGATGTCTTGGTGCACCTATTGATTTCTATCACCACAATTTATTCAAAATAATAATACTAATATTTTTTTTCTCAAATATGTCCTTTAAAGAAAACTTAATATTTTAAGTCTTTCGACCAAAATGCAATACTTCTTTTAAAAATGGGAATAATTCTTGTATTTCTTTGTTATTCAATTACTTATGTACTTGCTTTTTACATACTGATTAAAAAAAAAAAAACTTATAATTGTTTCATTCAAAACTCATTTTTTTTTTTGGGTTTTAAATAGGAAGCTTATAGTGATACTGGTGAGTGATGAGTGAATAAGGACCCCACCCCACTTACTTTATTTTATTTTCATATTTTCATAAATGGACAAGTTTTATTTTTATTTTTATTTTTAACTTCTTTACTACATTCTTTTATTTCAATGTTGATTTTTCGATTTTGAGTCCTTTTTTTAATATGAAAAATTTAAATTCTAATACAATATATAGAGAAATTTATATATAACTGAAATTACAAATTAATTATAACGTATTTATTTATATATTTTAATAGAGAAATGACTAGAAAAAAATGATTTTTTTAATGGTGAAATAGTATTAACCATATTTAATTTTAAGTATTTTATTAAACAAAAGATTCCAAAAAAAAAAAAAAAACACACGCACACACGCACACAAAAGGGGACGTGCCTACTAGTATATATAGTAAGAAATATAAAGAAGATTAAATAAAGCAGGCCCCACAAGAACATTCTGATGTCCATCCACTTTTTTTTTTTTTTTTTTACAAAAAAAAAAAAAAAAGTACAACATGCAAAACCAACTAATGTCCATCCACATTAATAACACATCTTTGCCACTTCCACATTTTATGTGCATGCACAGATTTCATCGTCGTTATAGCTGGTACCATTGATTCATTGCAAAAGAATCTTCATGATTGTCCAAAACAGTCTTTCTACAATGGCCAATCTTGTTAGGATTTTTGTGACAATAATTAATATTGGCCAACTGCAAGCATGCATGGCGATTAATTATAACAAAGATATATTAAGTTCTCAAATTAATTCTACAGTCAGTACCGCCAAAAAAAAAAAAAAAAAAAGAAAGAAAGTTTCCATCTCCCGAGAGCATCAATGACCTTGGATAAAGATCCACATCTATCAAGATCCCAGCATATTCAAAATCTCCCTTGAAATTGAGATCGGTCAATTATTTCAGTGAGGCCATAGACTAAAGGATAAAGATTTTAGGAGGATTTGTATACGGATAATCAATATTTGGTGAAGTTAAGTGAAAAAGAAAATGCAAAGTTTTTAAAAATAAAATTATTTAAAAAAAAAGGTCCACCGAGGACAGTCATCCACATGGATGGTTAGGCTCCTGAAGGATAACTATTTAAAGGTGTACTGATTCTACAATAACAATATCAAAAGTTTTTGGATGCCATTATTTCCCATCTTACAATATCATCACATAAATGCCAAACCTGAGTGTTTGTTGGCAACAAACGTAATTTGTTTCGTTCAAAAAAAGAAAAAACAAAAACAAACAAACATAAATTGTTTCAGGCACAACACAAGAATATTTTCTTGTAGTATATTATTATGCAAATAGAACCCGTCGACGATATTCGCCTAAAGCCCAAATAGTAAAGATGTTTCGATACGTTGCGAAGTTTAGTACTCCGTTCTTCATATATACTCCATTCACTTCCTGCATTTTTGGGTGCATGTCTTCGTCAATACCAAAATCTTGATACGTACAGTTTTTATGAAGGGGGAAAAAAAAAAAAAAAAAAAGGACGCTTATGCAAATTATATATTTCAGAAATATAATTTTTTTTAGTTTACTACTTTTATTTTCTTTATTAAAGAAAAAAAGAAAGAAAGAAAGAAAGTACCTGTTGAGGGAAGTCACCATCGTCCATTTGTGAGTTTATCAACAATCTTATTCCACTATGTATTGGGGTTTGATCTCTCTCGGCCTGAAATGAAAGAAACGTTAATTTTATAATTTGTACATATAAAAAGAAATGGAACTAGATTAGAGCCTATTAATTAGAAAAGTACCTCTCCTATATTAAGCTCTATGCTCTTTACGTAAATATATATAAAAAATGAAATTGATATATTAATTCAAATATGTCAGTTGCAACCCTAACCTTATTTTTTTTTTTTTTTTTTTTGTGAAATAAACTTCGCTTATTCAACTATATATGTATGTCAATTATGAACACTAAAAGAATTGTTTATTGTATTTATTGTGGTGGAGTAAGTCTAAAATTTTAATAGATAATAAATTTTTTAGGGGAGTTTTATAGAGATAATCAGTGTGAACAAAATAAGAAAAGTGTTAAGATATTTTTAGATAAAATTGAACCAAAAAAAAAAAAAAAATCATTGTAGGCAGAACCCCACTTAATTATGGGTGGCACTGTCCCAATCTATATGCATACACTCACCTGGCCAGCAGCAATGAGACCTAACAATGCCAATGCAGTGTTGAATACAGTTGAACGGTTACCTTCTAGATTAGTGTATACCTGTTTCAAATCCATCAATTTTCATTTAAGAAAGAAAATAATTTTCCCTAAAAATAAATAAAACTTGAAATATATATATATCTCTAGTCGTTCCCCTTTATCTGTGATGATTACAGAAAACAATGTTAATGGGGTCATCTGTGGCACCTAGATATATATAGCCAACTTAGTCTTAATTAGTTTTTTTGATAGGAAAGAAAACTTAGTCTTAATTAGTTAATTCATAAAGAAAACTTTTAATAAGCATCATAATGTAAAGATAGCATTAGTGGGAACATTCCAAATGAATTGATATTACAAATTGTCCTATCTTTCATCAATTAAAATATCGTGAAAAAATATATATATAATTCAGAATTAATTGGTAGAGCTTCAAACTATAATACCTCATTTTGGCCTGAAAGATAACTTTCACCCCAACCACCATCTGGCAGTTGCTTTGACAATAGAAATTCACAAGCTTTTCTCAAGAGATGGCTGTTATTGTAAGTCCTCCCACAAGCGACCAACGCCTCAACTCCAAACCATGTTCCGTACGTGTAGCAAATTGCCCATCGACCATACCTTTTATCATACCAAAATCATTATATTGGAGGAATCTAATTATATATGAAATGTATATAATATATCATGGTTGTCAAGAACTAAGAAGATAGAAAACACAGGAGAAAAAAGTGAGAATCACAAGTGATTTATTGCTTTCCTATAATCCAATCATGTATTTATTACCTATGAAGTCGAGAATATATTATAGGGCTGCAAATTAAAAGGAATGAGAATAGTGGATGTTAATCCCTTTGTTTTCTTGATATTGATTATTTATTATTAAAGGAAATGGATGTAAAATATGAAAAATGATATTTACATAGAATTATATTGATAAAATTACTCCTATTAAAATTAGCAAATACTAAAAAGAAAATTAGACTATTTCAGAGTACTACATATCATCTAAATACACAAATAAACATTAGAAAGAAATTGACCAATTTTTATTATTGGTCATTTACTTTTCTATCAATTCATCTCATTTTTATACGATTTGATAAACACGTCTTAATGTAATATTAGCTTAAGAGCATACTTACCATGAACCATCAGGGTTTTGCACATTCTTGATATAACTTATTGCTTTTGAAATGCAATTATCTATTTCTTTTTTTCGATGATTCGGATATAATTTCCTAAAGAGGACCAGAGCCTGGATCACTGAGGAGGTGCACTCTACGTAGCTGAAATGAGAGCATGCATATATCAATCAATTTTAATATAGCAAATATAAATAACCAATTTACATATATATATATATATATATATATATCAATAAATGTTGATGTAATATGATCATTCAAAAATCTTACTCTCGCTCGGTAATAGTATCTGCAAGAAACTCTGTGGGATTTAAGTACTGCAAGTAACAGCGAATTAATTAATATTTAACATCGTTGAATGGTATTAAACACATTGAGTTTAAACAAAGAAACAATATATATATTTTGCTTCTATGTATATAAAAACCTAATTTTCAATTAAGCACATATTATTTCAACGGTAAATCACTCGTTTGATCCCTAATTTTGTAGGAACCTGTGAATCAGTCCCCAGCTTTTTTGTTGCGACAACAACCTCCCTAAACTCTTTAACATGGTGCAAAATTATCCTTTTTGTTAATAGACACTAAAAATGTAACAAAAAATGTTACATGTTTCACACATGATATATTATTTAAGGATAATTAATACAAAATAATTATATCATGTTCAACTTATGTATGTTCAACTTACGTGCATTTGTCATACACATAATCTGTTTTTTAATCTAATTTTTAACCTTTTGTTAGTAAAAATGACCTTTTTTTCACTCTTTTAAAGAGTTTAAACAGCTTTTAACTTTTTAGGGAAAACAAAAAGTTGAGGACCAAATTGTAACTTTGAAAAAATTTTAGGGACCAAACAAGCAATTTTCTCTTATTTCAATTCAATGTAATGTTATGAAAATACCTCCAACCAACGGTATGCTCTTTGTGGTTCCCAAGCGGAAATACTGCCATCGCTACTCTGCAGTCAAAATATCATATATAATTAAGCCTCTGTTTGGTAAGTTAGTTGAAGATGAAATTTTTAAGTTGGAGTTGGTTGACTTTTTAAAAATTAGTTATAATTTTTGTTGATTTTTCAGAAAAAGACAAAAACTGAGATGAAAAATTTGAGTTTGAAATGAAACACCAAACGTAGCATAAATTATCATTAAAGCGGATTTACCAATAACCAAAAGTTCATATTAAGAAACTTAGATTTCATTTGCCTTTTAATTCAAATTCATTTTCAAAACTTAAAAAGTACTTAACAATTACTCAGAAAATACATCATCTTTTAATGATAATTGTTTCAGTTTTTATAAAATGATTGTATCTTTCTCATCCTGCAGCCCGTCATCAAAATGAATGTATCTTTCTCATCATGCGGCCCGTCATCAATCTTATATAAGAAGGACTACTGAACCCACAACTAGATCTGTCAAAGTCCCCCACCACCAAGACACCAACTAAGTCAATGGCCATAAAATTTTGAAAAAGCCGAAGAAAGTGTCCTCCTCTTCAAGGTCAAGATCTTGTGGATTCTAGATCCCATGGGATCGCCAAGGTAATCACAAGAGGCACCGTGGGTTTTTTTTTTTATATTTTTTTATATTTTTTATATATTATTGTTTTCTTAGAAAAAAAATGACCAGGAATGCCCTTCAAATGATGTCACAACGTTCAAGAGATTTAACAAACGTTATCAAAAGGATCGTCAATGCAACACATTTTTAAATTAAGGGGGTCAATTGCCGAACTTTGCTTTCCCCCAGGGACTGATTTACCACAATACAGAAAGCTAAGGCATTAATAAAATAAAATTAAAAAAAAAAAAAAAAAAAAAACCAAAACCAAAACCTATAATTGAATCATCACTAATGCCCTTACCAAGAGAAAAAAGTGCATATCGGAAAACAAATATTTCTTGAGAAAATATTTGCTAAGTTCTTACCTGATAGGAGAGCAAGATATTTACTGCATCATAAAATTTGTCTGGGTTCATTTTCTCTCCAACTAGTTTTGGTGAAATTTGTGAGAGCAAAAGTGCAGCCTGTGAACAGAACAATGCCAAATTTAAAAACAAAAGGCCACATTTCTAATATCGCCCCCGTTTGGATCTACAATTTGATCCTTCAATTCAATCTTTCTTTGAAACTTATATTCAAACTTAATATTCAAACATACGATCCAAATGGAACGATCGTGAATGTGTAAGTAAGTCCTACCTTTAATGCTTCCGCGGTTGTATCAGAGATTATCCAACCTTGATCCCCCATATTAAAGGTCCATCCACCTTTACATATATGTCTATACATTTGAGTGAAATTTCCAGGATGATTCTCACGAATCTGCGTACATAACGACGAGTACCTGGTTCGGTAAGTACGTAGTAATACATGGACTAACCTGCCAATTGAAGTAGGTTATATATGTCAATAACATCAGACCTGCGAACCCTTCAAGTACTCGTGTGCTTTTCGAAGTGTTGGCCCGTACTCTTCATTTAGACCGCATGAGAGAATCGCTTGAATTGCGAGTGCTACATCCCATGTTTGAGAACCAACACCCTGCAATATAATACAAGTAAATTTGTATTTCTGTGAAATATATAGATATAGATATTGTGGACTTGGTTAATTTTCATTTTGTTAATGAAGAAGACTAGCAAGGGATAACTTCGATATATAGATCGAAACCTGACACTTGGCTCCATCTTCAGCAATCCAAAAGAAATCTGGAATTCTAGCAAGGTGATACTTGAATGCTTCTGAATTTGGATCTTCGACCCAACGACCAAGCATACTCAATATCTGCAGAACAAGCTCTTAACTGTTAAAACTTTTGATTAGAATATGCATACCATACACACACACACATATATATATCAGAATTTGATCTAAGCTACCTTCTCTTGACTTGCAACAGAAAGATAATTGCTAACTGCATCCTCATAATGAACTTGTTCAATAGCAACTTTAAGCGCCTTCTCTCTTAGCATAGAAAAAGGCCAGCGCGTTAGAATTGGCTCCGCAACGTGGTAAAGAAATCCCCAGATCATATCCTGGACTAAAGAATGCGGAAAATAGAGATCCTCCTGAAAAAGCACAATTTATTCAGGAATTCAAATATCATTTTTTGTTTACCTTTGTTAATATTTTGCTTAGTGAAACTAAGTTATGGAACATGATGTTTTGAACCAATTGAGTTCAGACAAACCTTCGCGACAGTGTTCCGAGCTTTACTCCAGTTTATTTCATGATACGGCTCGTTATACAGTTCTTGCCTTAGTGATTGAACCAAATCCGTAATTGGACCAACGAATCTCTTCCCAAACAAGTAGGACATGGGCAAGTAAATAAGACGAGCTAAGGCGATCATTTTCCCTGCATTTCATTTGGCGAACTAAAGTTGTTGATAAACATTTTTTTTTTTTTTTGTTTTTTTTGTTTTTTTTTTTAACGATGACAAACAGCAAGTCTACTTTGCAATAAAGAATGTCAGATTTTGTCCAATTGACCTGGATGAATGCAAACCATTCTCGGCAAAAGCCAAAGTTCCGGGGGCAGTGGATTGCAGCCTGACCACTCATACACGCCAAGCACCTAAACCAAACGATAGAGCAAAAGACCAGCGATACGAATTTTGGCCAAAATTTTTAGCATTTTCCCGGGAAAAAATAAATTAAACGCGTAAAATTAATGCGTGGTAAGATCGTGTAACTTTCTTACCGTTAGCCAAAACTTTCCCCAAGATGGTATTCCCAAAACGCCACCGTGATCAAGAATCCATTTTCTGCCTCTAGCTACAGCATTATCCTCGCCATCCTCAGGACCCTCTCCCAACAACCTCAAAGCAACGTAGCTCTCCGCGGAACCAATCATCGTGCTAGGACTCTCAATGTGTTTGCCCCAACCTCCGTCTTCATTCTAATGACCATCGAGACGAATAAATAATAAATAAACAAAAACAACATCCTTAGCATCACGTACATCTGATTCCCTTAATGCAAAATGTATTAGAGTTCTGCAGACGAAATTTGTATTTGAAAAAAAAAAATGGATTACCTGGTGATTGTAAATATAGCGAATTAGTTCCTTCCGATGCTCAGGTCCAAAAACTGCATTGAGTGCTCCAGTAATATACAGTACTATTACCTGCATTTCTTATCTGATCAGGTGAATTGTTCACTTCATAGTAGCTGGCATCATGAGTTGATACATTATAATTTTCTTCCTATATTATTGACAGAGATAGCGTGCTTCAGCACGTTATTAAATTATATAATTTACTTTTTATTTTAATCTTTTGTCTTTTTTTTTTTTTTTTTACCTTTGTCCCAATTAACGTGTTGTCACATTATATTAGAGTAGTCTTAACTATTATCTGACCAATCATATTATGTCGTATCAGTTAAAAAATTTAAAATGCGTAGTAATTGAATTTTCCAGTATGAGGCACTAAATTTAACATAACAAAATTTGGTTTCCCAAGACCCTAATGGCATGGGAAGGGGGTCGGGGACAGCTTTGTATGAGATTTTGAGTTCGATTTCTCTTTTAATTTGAGAAGAACTACAAACACATTTATAACTAACGTGGGTAAAAGAGAAAAAGAAAGTTTCTCAATCTATTTACAGCATGTTTATATGTTACTTAACGGGCATTAATATTGGTATGAAACTAGAAGAAATGTCTTACCAGAGGAGGAAGGAAAAACAATCCACCCGCAAGTTCGGCCGGCCAATGGCCGTCATGGGCTTGGATGGACGAAAAGAAGCTGAGACCTCTTCTCAGTGTGGTTGTCACTGCAACTTTTGTAATCTCCTCACTTTCCTTCACTTTCACCGGCGGTAAAATTGGCTCATTTCCATTTTCCTTTCTAAGCTGTAATTAGAGGTGGAACATTACAATTAAAAGAAAAGAAAAGAAAAAATAAAAAATAAAAAAAGAAAGAAGCGAAGTGGTAAAATAATAATGATAATAATAATAATAGTAATAAATTCTCATAAGACTCCGCTGGACTAACTCGGCCATGGTGGAAGGGAAGGGGGACATTGGATGAACTTTCACGTTCGAAATCTATTAGTATTTTATTTATTTTTATATAAGTGAGCTCCATGCCATTAAAAACATAAAAACTTTAAAACTTCTAACGTTCAATCCGAAAGTGGGAGTTCACATTGTGTTTTACATAAATTTTGAGATTACATATTTTATTTGACTAATCGAACAACCCTATGTCGATTTTAGTCGAAACTAGTATTTATACAAAACAAAACTATTATCCTTCATAAATTTTTTTTTATAAAAAAAAACAAAGGTTTTTGAAGTCCAAATACTTCAAATTTGATCTTCAATTATTTTCGGCATTTAAGAATAATCCCCATTTAAAATAAATATCTTGTAAATCTTCATTCAAAATCTCCCTTTCGAGATTTTTAAATAAGTAAAAATTTAGGAGAATATATAAAATAGAACAGAAGAAAATATTTGTGATCGGGATTTGTTTTTTAGGTTTTTATTTATTTATTTATTTTTAATATGATAAAGCTCTGTTTTTTAGCATAAAAAAGATGGTAACTTAAGGTTAAACAAATTTCAATCGCGAACATGCTCTCCAATAGTGGCATTTGTGGCTACAGTCGCAATTACCTTTTCAACTTCTTTTTACTCATGTGATATAGCGTACCAAAAACAACAAATAAAAAGGAAAAAAAAAAAAACTAAACTCTACTTGTTATTTTATTTTTTCATGCATTAGCAACAGTACAAAACATATCAAAAACAACAAAAGCATAGAAAAAAATTTTGAAGAAAGAAAACAAAAAAACTCTATTTGTTATTTTATTTTTCATGCATAAGATACAGTATGAAATTTTAATGTGGAAGGAAATTGTTCTTCTAGGTTCTGACGAGTAAATATGGAAAACAAATAGGAGATAAAAAATAACGCGCAGAAAAAAAGTATTAAAATGGCTTCAGTGCCTTGTTCAAATGAAGAATCATTTTGGTGAGTCACCTTTTTACGAAAGAAAAATAAATATAATAAAATAAAAAGAACAGTTAATAAAAAATTGAGAATAAATGCAATCTAGAAAGAAAAGATCCAAAAATAGGAAGGAATCTTTAATTTAGACTTTATTTAAAAATAAAAATAAAAACTGAAAACGGCTATGTTAAGTAGTTAAATACCAAGTTGATCATCCAAATTACATTTAATAAGCTCTCTAAGTTTAATACTCATTAATTTTCATTAAAATTTTTGACCAACTATCTAATTTCTTTCAACCATTAGATCTATATTCTACGGTTAAAAGAGCAATACTTATCCATGAGTAAATATCATGGATAATTATATAGTCTGTTAAACATAAATATAGTGGTGCTACACTTCTACTGGAGCCTAGAACTTTTAATTTCCGGTTCGCTTTCTTGTTGAACATGTACTAAAACAAGGTGAAATATTCTGATTTGATGGTTTAAGAGTATTAAGAGAGAATTTTCCAAATAAAAAAAATGACCCAGACTCTTTTCCAATAAATATATTGTTATAGATTATTATTAACATCATAATAGTAGCTTCCATTTCATTGGTCCATCGGTTCAGGGTGATGAACTATTGTATATTACTAATGATATCACAAGTCCAATTTAAAAAAGGGTGATGATTTTATTGACACATCTTTCTTTACTGGTTCAAAACATGTGCTCGGACAAATTTATTTAAGTAAGAGAAAATCAAAATAATAAGCAAAAAAATAAAAAAATAAAAAAAAAAAGACCCAAGAAAAAGGCGTGAAAAACGACAAAAAAGATAAAAGGACTAAATGAAAAAAATTATCAACATGAAAAAGGATCAAAATGAACCAAAAAAAAAAATGAAAAAAATGATCCAGAAAAAATGGAGGACCAAAAAATAAATACAAAAGTAAAAAAAAAAAGGACTAAAATGAAAAAAAAAAGGACTAAACTGAAAAAAAACTTGGTCCAAAAAGAAAAACCGGAAGACCAAAAAATAAATACAAAATTTTTTTGTCCAAAACGGGACGAAGGGTTGCAACAACAGTACCATTTTTGGTACTTCTATATATTGTATAGATTTCTGCACTTACTTTCTAAATACACACCCTTCTTTAATCTTAAAATGATTAAAATTACTTAATACACCCCCATATGTTCAAAAATTTAGTCTGGATCTGCTATCCTATTTTTCTATCTCAAAAGCTGTCCCCTTAATAGACTTTTGACAACTTATCAATTTATTCAAGAATTTTCAGTGTTTAAACATTTTTTATATGACTAAACTCTTAAATTCAGATGGTGTAGTACGACACTATTAAAAGAACAGCTAATGCGACAAAAAATCCGGAATAGCAAATTTCAATTCTCTAAAATTAACCCTAATTATTTTCCTAAATAAATATTATTTCAACCCTTCAAATTATCTTTCCATACTCATCATTTCTTTCCTTTTTTTTTTTTTTTTTTCCTCTTGTTGTTTCAGTTTTTGGCATTAAGCCTTCCTATTTTTATACGCAGCAAACTAGAAATAAAAAATAAATATTTTAATATTTATTTCTTTTAAACGGATATATTTACTATTTCAGGTATTATCTTATAATTTATTAAGAAAATAAAGACCTTTGATAATAAATAGTAAACTATCGTAAAATTTGTATAACATATACAAGAACAAAAACGGCTTTCAGATAGATATAAATTAAAACTATCGTTTAAAAAAGTACAAGATTACAAATATATATATATATATATATCCAAATTTATCTGTTTTGTATTATTCATATTACATATACATTTATTACATTGACATATGAATTGTTGCAAACCCCAGACAGAAATTATGGTTTTATAAAGAAATAATAACTACAAATGAATTCAGGTAAAGACAAAAAAAAATTTGAAGTATTTTCTATCCCATTTTTCAGAAGAGTGGTTAAAAGTGAAAATATTTTAGTTCTATTTTTGAGAATTAGAGAAATTAAGATTTTGATTTTAGATTAATTCAAAATAGCAAGAATGTATTTTTCTAACTACAATCATGTAATTCAGGCTATTAAAGTATTGTCCTTTTTTTTTTTTTTTTTTTTTTGTCATTTCACATGAAGGACTTTTTGTAATAATGAATTTCAAGGGGTGTATCAAAAGTAAAAATGAAGTATGTAAACAAAATCACCCTTTAAAAAATTAGAAAAAGTTTAGTTAATATTTTTTTTTTTTCCAAAACTAAATGAAGCAAATAACATGATTTTAAAATATTTGAATTGAATAGCGGTAAAAAGAAATTTTGAAACAAATTTACTAAGTAAATAGTAAGTAAATTTGTTATTTACTTTTTATTATCAGGAAATAAACTATTTATTGATATTAATTTAAATAGTTTTAAAGCAAGTTATTTATTTGAATGATTTACTGAAAAGAAAATTTTATTTACTTGTTTCTACTTTAAAAAAAAAAAAAGGATCATTTACTTTTAAAAAATAAAAAATAAAAGCTAAAAATTTGGCTATTTTATTTAGCAGGGTGCTAAAAATTAGTAATGATCACCTTTAAAAAAAATAGTGAACATTAAAAGAATAGAGTATCGCTTATTATAAAAATTAAACATTGAGTATATGTCATAATCACCGATTTCGTTACTACGTTATTATAACATAAAAATTTGACAGCAAACTATGTACGTTACAAAAATAAAACTAAAATATGTCTCATGTAAATCAAGAGAAATTGTATCATGTTAATAAATAGATGAAAAAATGTGCCCATTGGATAATTTTCACAAATGAAAAAAAAAAAAAAAAAAAGAATACAAACAAACAAACTACGAACACAGACACTTTATATATAATCATAAAACATATTACGTCTCTGCATAATAATTTTCATTTTGTAGGACCATTTTTTTATTATTTTTTATTTAGGGAATAGGACAAAAAAAATTTAAGGACTTACATTTTTTTTTTTTTAATAAGTAGCATGAGGCCTTAAAGGGAAATTTGGCAGCATAAAAGCGGCAGCTTAAAAGAAAATATTAAAACCTTCTAATTGTGAATTCTAAGATAATAATTAGTTAACTTGTCATTGTTCTTGCTTAAAATATCAAATATTCTACTTTTTATCTTTGAAGAGAGCGAAAAATTAAGAAGAAAAAATAACTGATTATTATATAAAGCATATATATATATATATATGTATTCATAAGATAATAGTAAGGACTTCCATAATAATTACTTCTTTTAGATAACATTATAACTACTGATTTTAAGTATGGATAAAAAGAAAAAGTCGCAAAATATTTTAGACTAGATTTTAAAGTTAAAAAAAAAAAAATCAGTGGAGGCTGCCCCCACTCAGCCCAACTTCCCTCCCTTACTGGCTTCATTTATGTGAGAAAATCTTAATACAAGTTTCTTTTCTTTTTGGTTTTTACAGTAGTCTATTTTTTTCTTATAAACGCTTAAAATTAATTTCAAACTATAGCTTTTATTTGTGTATAAATACTAAATAAATAATATATATATATATATATATATATATATACAAGGAACTAATTTTACCTGCATCCTCATCAAGAAATCAGAACTTTGTTTTTGTCGAAAGCGATTCTTCTTGAATTCTTCACGAAGTTTCTCGACTTGAGCAATTTCTTCTGGTGTTCCGGCATTGGGATCGAATTCCCAGTGTTGTCTACCTAAGTGATTATATGCCGTCGTGAGCCACGGCCCTCCTTCGCCTATCTTCAACTTCCACATGTTCTCTACTTGCAACTAGGCATATTTCATCATGTGTTAGTTTGATAAGATATATATATATATATATATATATCTATATATATATAATGTTTTTGTATCAATCTGTGATATTTCTTTATAAGCAAAATATTACTAAACTAGAAAAACAATCAAATCAAACAAAATAATGAAAAAGAAAAAAAAAATCTAATTGGGTTACTTTATTGTCTCTTCTCTTCTCCTTAGTTATAGTGTGCGTATGCTTTACTATGAAAATGAATACATACAGCTTGAGTTAAAAATTTTGAGTTTAAGTTGAGTTGTACGTTTGAGTTAAAGTTAAAAGCTTTAAAATTTTGAAATTTTATCGAAAAAAAAAATCAATATGGATCTTATTTCGCCCGTCTTAAAATTCTAAAATATATCTCATTGGGACTTATATATACAAAGTTATGGGCTACTAAAATTTGTGTTTTTAAATTATAGTTAAAATTATGAATAGTAAGACTATGTTAACTTTTCTAAATAGGGTAAAAACTGATCCGAGTTTTTCAATTCCAACTGGTGAACCAAACATACGCCTTTAGATTAGACTTAATTTTCAAATTATAAAAATAGATGTCATTGTAAATTAATATTAGTGTTAACTATCCAATCAACTACGTAACAGACTTTGTAGTATCAAGAAAAGACGTATAAATATCATGATAGATTACTAGCTAGCTAAAAAAATGTTCATAAAAATACATATATTTTGCTTCAAAAAAAGGGAATCATGCACATCCTATTCCCCAACCCTTTAAGCTATTTATTGCAATCCCGGAACCACCGAGGAGTAGACCAAGGCTGAATATTGGTCTCCCCTAGTCTTTGATCCAAGACCACTACCGTTTGCCTCCAAACTCGACGCTTCAATAGCCAAAACTGGAGCAGAGGTAAATGGGGATTGCGGGATTTCAAAACTAGGCAAAAGAAATGAGAAAGCCTAACAAAACTATCATAACCAGTACACTACAACATTGATGGTATAATCATGACAATATTGCCACAAAGGACAATATTAAGAACAAACATAATTTCTTATGCTTGAGAACGAAAACCAAAATAATGGAATATTTTAATATATTTTGATACTAGTTGTTTTTTCTTGTAATTTCTATTTTAAAAAAAATAAAAAGAATAGAAAAAAATACTAGAAGAAATGTACCTTTTTTTTTTTTAAATGAGAGAGAGAGAAATATACTTGCAAAAAAAAAAAAAAAAAGAATATCTTCAGTGCTCCAGTCTCAAAAAATGAATTCAACAAAAGGGCTTGCCCGTGGGGAAGGGAAGTTTTTGTGCTTTCTATTTATAGGAAATTGACGTTTCGTTATCTACACCAAGTGATATATATATATATATATATATATATATATATTTATAGCAAACAAGTTGCACAGCATCCATCGCCTTTATTTTATTAAATAAATACCATTGAAATAAACTAATTATTGAATTCATCAAGATATTCTAATAAGATCGACATCTTTTTAATATCTTCATTATTTACCAATTCTATATAGTATAGAAAAATATAATAATTTTTGTAATGAATGTAAAAATGAACAAAAGCAACTCCAAACAATAGACAACATCAAAAACAGGGGGAAAAAAAAATAGCAGCCATCGCCTACGTACGTCTTTCCGACCTTCTCAAAATTGAGTAAGAATATTTCTTCATGAATCTCAAATTAATTACCCTTCAAACTTTCATCTCTTTTGGCCTTCCTTCAAAAGAATTATTTTTATCTATTCTCATATATTTTGATGTAATTTTAAATAATAATTAAAAAAAAACAGTACATATAGGGAACTCGTGCAATATATCTTAAAAATAAATACAAAAGTGAGAATCAAAAGCATTCTGTAGTTAGCATATAATTCTCCTCAGCAAACAAAAAAGTAATAATAATTCTCAGACAATGTAAAACAACTTTGTCAACAATAGACATGTTATTAGTACCCAAATTTAAATATCACTACTGACTTAGTATATTAATAAAAATAATAACAATTAATAGTAGTAGTAGTAATAATGGATGTGGACCATGGTAGCTGAGCAGCATTAAATAATTTGGATTTCTATCTTATCGTTCTTCAAAATAAGTCCCTAATCCCATTCCCTACCATGGTCCGCCGTTTCTCTGTAAGTTTTCTATAACGAAAACGCAGAATTGAAATATCTTAAGACGTTTTGATACTACTAGCTAGTTCTTCCTTCTCATCGTTTTATATATTTAAAAAAAAAAAAAAAAGAATGGAAACAAATGCTAGATAGAAAGATGCACAATCTTTTT
The DNA here is from genome assembly GCA_009761775.1 of Ficus carica. Taxonomy (NCBI): domain Eukaryota; kingdom Viridiplantae; phylum Streptophyta; class Magnoliopsida; order Rosales; family Moraceae; genus Ficus; species Ficus carica. Next base: position 378,047 of record CM019744.1, on the reverse strand, counting down.
TGAATAGCCCTTTTGTTTCGAGTTTTTTCTTTTAGAAGAAATGTACTTTTTTTTTTAGAACAAATCCCTAGCTTATTTCCCATGTAACGACCCTGACAACTTTGGATATTAATCCATTGGTGACTATATTTTGTTACTAGAGCCATGTATCACTAAAATATATTACATTGTAATTAATTGATTATTATATTAACGTACAAAATATTATAGTACTGCTGTTTTATTAAAGACATCGGTTATGAAACAATGAGAATATATTATATCAACAAAGTAGGATATATAATTCAGACACATAAAAAAGGACAAAATACAAAAAATTCTTAAGGTATTTAATCTATAAAGCGCTTTGCTGTCATGAGCTAAATGAAAATATTTCTGGGTGTGGGGTATTTTTTAACTATTCTTCTATCCACAATGCGGCACCACGGATATGAAAACCAACCATTCAACACCAAAATTTTCAATTCTCTTTCATTGATAATAAAAATAAATACATTTTTATAGAAATTGCAAACATCCTTCACTAAAAACAAAATCAAATATGAAGAAACAAATAATATTTTTACAATAAATAATTAAAGAAAATTTCAGATTTTAAAAGTATTTAAAGTAAATTATAAATTTACTAAGTAAATAATTTGTTAATTTCAAATAATTATTTACTTATTTAATAACTTTTTGTACTATTTGCTTCAATTATCTTTAACAATCATCCTATTAATTTTTTTTTTTCAATTTTGTATAACGACTATTTCCCCCCCTGTGGGTCCGGGAATTTGATTTCAAACCACAACCCACAACACTCGATCCGTAAAGATCGAAAGCAATCAGACCAGCAAGTTCATTTCAATATTTCCAAGATTATCAATCAAAACCCACTATCCAACTAACATGGTTTAATGAAAGACAAACTTTTCATCTCTAAACAGAAAAGGAAAGCAGAAAAAGTGCAGCAGTTGTTATGTTTATCACCTTGTCGGCTGATCATTCTTGTCAACATTATCAAGATAAAATTTAATATATATACACACACACAAGTAAGGTCTTAAGTATGATAATAATAAGGTCCGGTTACTATAATATCAAGACTAAAATCATATAACATAAACTTATAAATAAATGTGTAATATTGTTTTTCATGTTCTTTTTAGTAAAATTTTCAAGATATAATATGTTATACAGAAAATTACGAAACGTTACAAGTAAATCAACTCTAATAATTACATGAATCTAAAAATAAAGTTAGATTTGTTGGATTGTTACGCACGCCGATCTTAAAGTTAGGTTTGTTACCATCATTTAATGCAAAAAGTCCTTCTATAAAAGTCGATCTTTGTTGGATTTTTGAGACATTAATGGCCAACTGCATACGTGCATGTTATAACAAAGATATGGTAAATTCGCGAGTTCTCTAGCAATTATTTAAAAAATAAAAAGAACATACTATATCTCTCGAGAACATCAATGATTTTGGTAAAGGCTTAATTTCAATAGTAGCATCATTGAATTTTATTTTATTTTATTTTATTTTTTTGAAATACATCACTACTTTTAAGACCTTTTCTTATAACACGTCTATGATCACGTTAAAATATTCCTTAAAATATGGGTCTCATATAATAAGTAAATTAAAAAAAAATCCCGTTTAAATGTCCTGTATGGTCTAATGACTAATTAATGGGGCTTGTTTGATAGAGTTTTTCCTTTGATTTTTAGTTAGTACAAGAAGAAAAACAAAAACTTTAGCTTTTCAATAGTGTTTAGGAATTACATCTTTAAAAGAGTTTTTGAATTCAAAATGAATTCAAATTTTTTTTGTGAATAGTAAAAATATTTTAAAAAAAATTTATAATGTCTAACTTAAACTCTAATATAATTTTTAAAATCTGTTCATCATAGCTTTTTCCGAAAGTCATATTTTTTTGCTTTTACAGGAAGTTCTTTTGAAGATCATAGCTCTTCTGACAAATCATCCAATAAACACTTTTAGAAGCAGTTTTGAACTCAGAAAACCAAAAGCAACTTTTGGACTCAAAAAGCTAAAAGCAACTTTTAAAAAGGTCTGTCAAATAGACTTATTGTCATAATGATCACCAATTTCTTTATTTTTCTATAGCTCCAGTCATAGTTCATAAGTTGAATGTGTAAAAGCTTGGTATGTGTTATATTCCAAATTTTATTCTATCCTTTTTGTAGTCCTACTCTTTGCAGGAGAATGGGTGTTGTGGGAAGAAGCAAGGCTGGAGTGAGATAGTTGGTGGTTGTGTGCGGTCTTCACGTGCCAGGGAGATCCTGCAGTAACTCAGCTTCAACAACTCAATTTCCCTAAATGATGTGGTTTATTTTATCGGCAAGAACTCTTTCTGTGTGATTAGTTTTTTGGTTTTTGGTATGTAAATTGGTGTGTAATAATGAGAATGTTCTCGTCATCTTTTCTTTGGGTGTTTTATTTCTTTTTGTTATTTATAATAACATAGGTGGTTTTTGCACCTTCCGAGTTGGTTCTTTATCCATCAAATCTGAGTCTTGATGGTATTTTGATCCTGCTAAAGTTACTTTTATACGGAGTTAGTTGTGGCCCTAGTGCTACTGAATCTTGGCCTTCGATTGAATGGGAAATTTCATTTATTGTCGGTGTTTTGTCAGAAAGAACTTTACATGTTCTCAATTTCAGTGTGCCGAAATATGTACTCATTATCGGACATCAAACACACGTCTTTCCCTTTGAGTGTCATCAGAATATACTAATAGATCCGTTCTTGTTGAAGGGTTTTGTCTCATATAATATGAGATTTCTTATATTTGGTATTTTTATATCTGCTTAAGGAAATTTCTCCTTACAAAAAATATAATCTATAATATAATTATTGTTGATTACTTATTATTTATTTATTTATTTTTGCCCAAATCTTAAGACGATTATCACTATAAGTAAGCACTAAGCTATCACTCGTGGACAAGCTGTCAGTCTCAAGCCTTATTTCTGGGAAGGTGGTTTACAATGTTTCAACTAATATCCCACGTCGATGATCTGATGATCGGATTTTTAATCTTTTTTGCTTCTTTCAAACTTTTGAACAATCTTTGTTAAATCCAAAAAATCCAAGAAAATAGAAATTAAATTAGATCCTTCCTGTTTTTTTACTCTTTCTTTCTTTTTTCAAACTTTTGATAAATCTTTATTAAATATAATAAATCCAAGAAAAATAGAAATAAAATAAGATACTTCATGTTTTTTACTCTCTATCTTCTTTCAAAGTTTTGGCTAATCTTTTTAAATCCAAGAAAACAGAAAAAAAAAAAAAAAAAAAAAAAAAAGATCCTTCGTTTAGTATAAGAAAAGGAGAACCACGTGGACAGAATATGAAGGCGTATTGGAGACCATATCAATTATTTTGTCTTTATTGGTATTAAATCTCAACCATTTCATCATACCTATAAATGGAAAAAGGCATTGTCCTTTATATTAGAATATTTTATAATGTTTGGTAAGAGGGATCCAAAATATAAAGGAAGAGTAAAATTTCTAAATGAGGGGAAAAAAAATAATAATGGAAGTTTTGTTTAATGTTGTTTGGTAGGGAAAATAAAAAGATAACATAAAAGAAAATATCTTATTTAATACACTTTATAATAATACACTCATACAAATTAGAAGATGATGAAATATTAAGGTTAAAATAGTTGTTTTATACTTCATTTACTTTGTCAAAATTTTCCGTCCACTTTTCTTTTCAAAATTAGAAGAATTCAAAATTGATGAGCTCGTGAATCTTACAATTTCTTTCCTTCTCAATTTTCTCTTAACCAAACAACTTAAGATTCCCTATTCCTTTCCAAATCCTTCCTCTAATTTCCTTATTCTCCCTTTTTCCCTCTACCAAACATAGGCGTATTTAGTTTTCTAGAAAAACTAATATAAGGCACATGTCCTCTGTGTATAGTTAGATATATATTTTTTCTTAATTTATAGTTTATATAAATTATACAAAGAAATATCAATAATATTTGGAGTTTTGTTACTTTGTGAGGAAGAACATATTTATTTGATGTTACTGGATAAAATAATTTCTTAATAATGATAAATATATTTTTTAACTTAAGTTGATGATTCAAACTCTACATCTTAAGATAGAGTCAGACATGAGATTATTGTTAGATTATATTTGCAATCATACTTATGATAGTTTTTTTTTTTTTTTTTTTGAATTGGAAATTACGATAACTTTTATTAATAAACAATATGAAATGTCTATATTCTTTAACTCGGCCTAATCTAGATGTTTTGTGGCGACGTTAATTTTCTTGGTTGAAAGTTGAAGAAACAATTTGATTACAAGTATACAAGTGATTGGTTAGTTTATCGACAAGAGCTCTTTCTATGTGATTGATTTTTTTTTTTTTTTTTTTGTTTAGTGTATAAGTTTGTGTGTAATAACGAGAATGTTCTCGTCATCTTTTCTTTAAGTGTTTTATTTCTTTTTATTATTTATAAAAATAATGTAGGTGATTTCTGTACCTTCCGAGTTTGATTTTATCTGTCAAATCTGAGTCTTGATAGTGTTTTGGTCTCACTAGATTTACTTATATACAAAGTTAATAGGGACCCTAGTGCTATTGAATCTTTGCCTTCGTTTGATTGGGAAATTCCATTGATTGTTAGGGGGTTAGAAAGAGCTTTACATGTACTCGATTTCAGTGCGTTAAAGTATATACTCGTTATCGGATATCAAACATATGTCTTTCCCTTTAAGTGTCATCATAATTTACTGGTGGATTCGTTCTTATTGAAAGGTTTTGTCTCTTGTAATACGGGGTTTTTATGTTTGGTATTTTTGTATCCCCTTTATGAGTTTAATGAAATTTCCCGTAAAAAAAAAATATATATATATATATATATATAATCTATAATATAAATATTGTTTCCTACTTATTATTTATTCATTTATTTGATTTTGCAGAAACCTTAAGACGATTATTACAATAAGTACGCACTAAGCCATCACTCGTGGACAAGCTGTCCGTGCCAAGCCTTATTTCTGGGAAGGTTCGGATGTTTCAACTAATATCCCACGTCGATGATCTGATGATCGGATTTTTGCTCCTTTCAAACTTTTGAACAATCTTTGTTAAATCCAAAAAATCCAAGAAAATAGAAATAAAATTAGATCCTTCCTGTTTTTTACTTTTTCTTTCTTCTTTCAAACTTTTGATAAATCTTTATTAAATATAAAAAATTCAAGAAAAATAGAAATAAAATAAGATACTTCATGTTTTTTACTCTTCTATCTTCTTTCAAACTTTGGGCTAATCTTTTTAAATCCAAGAAAACAGAAATGAAAAAAAGATCCTTCGTTTAGTATAAGAAAAAGGAGAACCACATCGACAGAATATGAAGGCGTGTGGGAGACCATATAAATTCTTTTAAGTCTTTATTAATATTAAATCTCAACCATGTGATCGTACCTATAAATGAAAAAAATGCATTGTCCTTTATATTAGAATATTTATGCTATGTTTGGTAAGTGGGATGCAAAATATAAAGGAAGGAAGAGAGAAATTTCTAAAGGAGGGAAATTAAAAATAAGAATGAAAGTTATCTTTCATGTTGTTTGATAGAAAAAAAAAAAAAAAAAAAGATAGCATAAAAGAAAATATCTCATCTAATGTACTTTATAATTATACACTCATATAAATTAGAAGATGATGGAATATTAAGGTCAACATAGTGATTTTACACTTCATTTGTTCTGTCAAAATTTTTCATCTACTTTTCTTTTCAAAGTTGGAAGGATTCAAAATTGATGAGCTCGTGAATCTTACAATTTCTTTCCTTCTCAATTTCCACTTGACCAAACAACTTAAGATTCCCTTTTCCTTTCCAAATCCCTCCTCCAATTTCCTTATTCTCCCTTTTTCAATCTATCAAACATAGGCTTATTTATTTTTCTAGAAAAACTAATATAAGCCACGTGTCCTCTGTGTATAGTTAGATATTTTTTTCTTAATTTATAGTTTTTATAAATTATACAAAGAAATATCAATAAAAATTTGGAGTTTTGTTACTTTGTGAGGAAGAACAAATCTATTTGATGTTATTGGATAAAAAAATTTCTTAACTATGATATATATTTTTAATTTAAATTGGGGATTTGAATTCTACATCTTATGATAGAGTATATTCTTGAACTCGGTGTAATCTTGATGTTATGTGACGAATTTAATTTTCTTGGTTGAAAAGTTGAAGTAACAATTTGATTACAAGTAATTGGTTCGTTTATCGGCAAGAGCTCTTTCTGTGTGATTGGTTTTTTTTTTTTTTTTTAATGTGTAAGTTTGTGTGTAATAACAAGGATGTTCTCGTCATCTTTTCTTTAGGTGTTTTATTTCTTTTCATTATTTATAATAACTTAGGTGATTTTTGTACCTTATGATTTGGTTGTTTATCTATCAAATCTGAGTCTTGATGGTATTTTGATCCCGCTAGAGTTACTTTTATATGAAGTTAGTGGTGATACTAGTGTTACTGAGTCTTTGCCTTTGATTGATTGGGAAATTCCATAGATTGTTACTCGGAAAGAGCTATACATGTGTTCGAATTCACTGTGCCAAGGTATATACTCATTATTGGGCATCAAACATACATTTTTCCCTTTGAGTGTCATCATATTTTACTTGAGGATCCATTCTTGTTGAAACATTTTATCTCATGTAATACGGGGTTTCTTATGTTTGGTATTTTTGTATCTCTTTGTTGCATTAAATCTCGTAAGTGTACGAGTCGCACAAGTAATAAAGTGATAAGTAAGGTTGTCGATCTCACGAGGATTGCTTTTAGTTTTAAGTTAATTACCAAAATTCGTTAACGTTAAGATTATTTGAATGACCGATTTAAAAAAATGAAAATGCAAACTAAAATAAATAAAGTAAACAAAATTATCAAACAAAACTGAAGGGATAAAAAGATACAAACAAACAAGGTTCTAGAAATTTGACTTCACTCCATCTTTCCCATGTTCTTCATATTTAGAAATTGCTAATTAGTTTCAATCAATTCATTAATCAATGACTCAAAATTAATTTCACTACCTCTCCCTAGTGTTAAATGAGATAATATGCATAAACACCTAAAATCAACATTCATATCAATTAAAATGCACAAACATTCATTAAGATCAAGCCATAAATATAATTACCCAAGTATTACCGGTCTCCCGAACTCAATACTACTTAGGTTGTGTATCTCAAATCCAACATATGAAATTCCCTTTCCCAAGTGCCAATTCCACACATCAAAATCAACCAACTTATTTGGAAAAATAAACTAGAGGCATTAAACATAGAGAAAATAAATGAATTGAAATGAATTGGAGAAACAATTAACCAAATCATCAAATTATAGTTCAAGTAGAGCTCCTTTAGAACTAACAAACTAGATTATACCCATAAGGAAATTAAACACAAAATTAAGCAAATCAATGGTTCAAGCATTATCAAATTATAAAAATAAAAAAGATAGAATATAAGAATAAAAAATCCCATGGATGTTCTCACAATCCTTCAAGCTTTCCCCAAAATTCCACCTTCTCCTCTTTGCTCATCAAAAGTTATCTCCCTTGAAATTATTGAAAATAAAACCTAAAACTAAAAATAAAAACTAAATTATAAACCTAAAAATCCTACACTACTTTTTTTTTTTTTTTTGCTTTTTTTTTTCTATGTTTCTATTTTTCTATTCTTTTTCTTTTTCTTCTTTGAGGGATAATTATTAACAACATATTAAAATTAATATTAGACAAATTAAATAAAATTAAGCAAAATCAAAATAAACTATTAAAATTAAAATACTTCAAAATTAAACTAATTAAAATAACCTAAAATTTATTAAAATACTTAAGAACATAGTCTATGTAAAATTTACATACATAAAAGAGATAAAATAACTATACTTTATAGAGTTATCACTTTTTTATGAATTTAATCAAATTTCCCCTTAAAAAAAATTTAATCTATAATATTACTATTGTTTATTACTTATTATTTATGTATTTAATTTTGCCGAAAACTTAAGACGATTATTATTATCAGTAAGCACTAAAGCACAAAGCTATGACTCGTGGACAAGCTGTCCGTGTCAAGCCTTTCTGGGAATGTGGTTTACAATGTTCCAACTAACATCCGCCACGTCAACCAGCCAAAATATATATATATATATATATATATCTTTCTAATCTGATGATCGGATTTTTAATCTTTTTTTCTTCTTTCAAACTTTTGAACGATCTTTTTTTAAATCCAAAAAATCCAAGAAAATAAAAATAAAATAAGATCTTTCGTGTTTTTTACTCTTTCTTTCTTCTTTCAAACTTTTGAACAATCTCTATTAAATACAAAAAAAATCCAAGAAAATATAAATAAAATAAGATACTTCGTGTGTTTTACTCTTCTTTCTTACTTCGTGTGTTTTACTCTTCTTTCTTCTTTTAAACTTTCAACCAACCTTTGTTAAATCCAAAAAATTCAAGAAAATAGAAATAAAATAAGATCCTCCGAGTTTTATATCGTTTCTTTCTTCTTTCAAACTTTTGGCCAATCTTTTTAAATCCAAAAAATCCAAGAAAACTGAAATTAAAAAGATCATTCGTTTAGTATAAGAAAAGGAGAACCACATCGACAGAATATGAAGGCGTATCGTAGAGACCGTATCAATTCTTTTAAGTCTTTATTGATATTAAATCTCAATCATTTAATCATATCTATAAGCGAAAAAAGTCATTGTCCTTTATATTAGAATATTTTATGCCATATTTGGTAAGAGTGATGAAAAATATAAAGGAATTAAGATTAAAATTTCTAAATGAGGGAAATGAAAAATAAGAATGAAAGTTATCTTTCATACTGTCTGATAGGAAAAAAAAAAAAAAAAAAAAGATAGCATAAAAGAAAATATCTCATCTAATGTACTTTATAATTATACACTCATATAAATTAGAAGATGATATAATATTAAGGTCAAAATAGTGATTTTACACTTCATTTGCTTTGTTAAAATTTTCCGTCCACTTTTCTTTTCGAAGTTGGAGGGATTAAAAATTGGTGAGCTCGTGAATCTTACAATTTCTTTCCTTCTCAATTTCCGCTTGACCAAACAACTTATGATTCCCTTTTCCTTTCCAAATCCCTCCTCCAATTCCCTTACTCTCCCTTTTTCACTCTACCAAATATAGGTTTATTCATTTTTCTAAAAAAAAACTATTATAAGGCACATGTCCTCTGTGTATAGTAAGATATTTTTTCTTAGTATCTATTTGGATCATTAATTGGAGTTAAAATTTTTAAGTTAGAGTTGGTTGACCTTTTTAAAAACTAGTTATAATTTTTGTTGACTTATCAGAAAAAGACAAAAATCCAGCAAAAAAAGTACAGTTTAGTTAGAGTTTAACTAATGTGCCAAATAAAGCCTTAGTCTATAGTTTTTATAAATTATACAAAGAAATATTAATAATATTTGGAGTTTTATTACTTTTTGAGGAAGAACAAATTTATTTGATATTAGTGGATAAAAAAACTTCTTGACTATGATATATATATATATATATATATTTTTTAATTTAAGTTGGGGATTTAAACTCCACACATTATGATAGAGTTAGATGTGAAATTACTATTAGTTATGCATGTAATCATAATTACGATATTTTTTTTTTGAAAAATAACTTTTATTAATAAACAATATGAAATGCCTATATTCTTTAACTCGCGCTACCTAATTCTGATGTTTTGTGACGTCATTAATTTTCTTGGTTGAAAAGTTGAAGAAACAATTTGATTGCAAGTATACAAGTGAAATACTTATAAACACAATAATACCAAAAAGGAATGGAATTTAATTCCATTAGGCTTATGATCTAATGAGGGGTGAGCACTTCAACAGTTGAAAACCAAGGCTCAAATAATCAAAAACTAATTACACTTCGAAAGTGTGCCTCGTAAATATAGGATTAGAAAAGACAAATTTGAGACTCTAAGGGGGTGTTTGGTGTTTGAGTTGAATTTCAGTTAAGTTAAAATTTTTAAGTTTGAATAGTACTTTTTGTTGACTTTTTAAAAAGACAAAAAACTTTTTCAAAAAAATAAAAAACTTTTTTAGAACGGAAAAGACAAAAATTTAAGTTTAAACTTGAGCTCCGAACGGAAAAAAAAGTTCAATAAAAACAGAGAGAGGGAGAGAGAGGGAGAGAGATACGAAATAAGTAATTTTTTTTTGCTGAACTACCAAATAATTAATTGAATAATCATATCTCTAAACTTTAAAAGTTGAAGTAAAAGAAGTATTGTACTTTGATCGAAACACCTAAACAATAAATATAATATTTTTAAAAATTACATTTGACATATTTAAGAAACTTTATTTCAACATGGCAATTAATAAAAGAGTATCTTTTAAGAAAAAAATATATTTAGCAGACTATGTGAAAAAAGTAATTAAGTGGTATATATTTGAGAAAGTTACTTTAAGAAAAAATAAGTGGAAACAAATATTTTGATTTTTTTATATAGTAAGTATAATTTAAAAAGATAATAAGACAGTGTGATAAAAGAAAAAGAAAAAAAAAAAAAAAAAGGTGCATGTGAGAATTTTGAGAAAAAAAGGAAGTGAAAAAAAATACTTAATTAAAAAAAAGAGCAAGCAATCATCTATACATTTATTAGAAGTAAAAATTTTACTGTCCATGGATTTTTCGATCAAAACGATTTGTTTTTGTTGAAAACTTTCTAATATTTATTTCTCAGTCCTGCTTTTATCCTTTTTTTTTTAAATATTTTTGTCTAAAATTTTCAATTTTTAATTTTTATCCTTTTTTGATATGTTTTTTTCTCTTTTGATTTGTCCATGTTAAAAGAATTAATGCACTACACCATGTGATATGTATCGCCTTTATTTTATTAAATAAACGACTGTGAAAGAAATCAATGAATTCACCAAGATATTCAAATTAGATTGCCATCTTTTTACCTTTCTCTTTTACCCATCCTAGATAGTATAAACCATATAAAAGAAAATTACAATAATGTTTGTAATGAAGTTAGAAATTAACAAAAGCAGTTCCAAACAAAGACAACATCATAAACAGGAAGGAAAAAAAAAAGAGAAGAAGAATATCAAAATTAAGAATATTTTCATGAATATCAAATTGATTACCCTTCAAACTTTCATCTTCTTGGCCTTCCTTCAAAAGAATTTTTATCGTTTCTCATATAATTTGATGTAGTTCTAAAAAATAAATAATAATAATAATACATAGGGAACTCGTGCAATATATCTTAAAATTAAATATAAAAGTAAGAATCAAAAGCATGCTGTATAGTTAGCATATAATTCGCTCCTCAGCAAATTGAAAAATAAATAATAAATAATTCTCAGACAACGTAAAACAACTTTGTCAACAGTAGACATGTTATTTACAGCACAAATTTAAATACCACTACAAACTCAAATAATGGATTACGTCGTTAAAAAATAAAAAATAAAAAATAATACTAATAATAGATTTGGACCATGGTGGCCGAGCAGCATTAAATAATTTGGATTTCTATCTTATAGTTCTTCAAATACGTCCTTGATTCCACTCCCTACCATGGTCCACTATTTCCCTGTAAGTTTTCTATGACAAGAACCCAGTACTGAAATATCTTACATTAATACATTTTGATACTACTAGTTAGTTGCTCCTTCTCATCGTTTATATATTTAAAAATAAAAAGAATGGAAACAAATCCTAGCTAGATTGAAAGACGCACACTTTGTACAGCCCTTTCGTTTCCAGTTTTTTCTTTTAGAAGAAACTAGTTATTAGCCACGTGCGATGTACGTGGGAGTAATTTTGCATACTCAATCCATATAATAATATTTTGATTATTATTTGTTAATATTAAGATGTCTTAATTAAGTATTAATATGCAGTTAAGACAACCAAACATCGTATATTATTTTTTTTTAGTGAAAAAACAATTAGGATATTTTAAACGCTCAAAGTTCCAAAATATGAATAGCAATATTTCAAATACTACACAAACATGTTTACTTATATCTAATCTTATTACACAAACATTAGCCACGGTACATAAAATAATATTTGAAAAGATAATTAAAAACACTATAATAAGTATTTTTTTGAGGAAAAAATTAAGAAAAGAAAGATAGAATAGCAGTTCATCAAAGCAAAATATACTTAAAAAATCCACAAAAATAAAATAATATAGTCTAGAATAATAAAAGAAATATGTAAGTAAAGATAAATTAAAGAAAATTTAATATGTGCGGGAAAAATTTAACTTTTTAAAACATAATGAAAAAAATTGTTTAATTAAGAGTGTATTTGAGAGGGGGAAAAACATTTTCACATGTAGTAGTTTTAAATATTTAATTCTTTAAAGATGGACCAAACCATACGTTTTAATCAAAATATGTATTTTGGTTGGAATAAAGACGTCCATTATTTTTAAGGAAAAAATTATGAAGCTAATAGAAAACTATATGGAAAGGAAAATATATATTTTTTTAAGTAAGAGGAAAATAATTTTTAAAATATGAATATATTTGAGAAAATTTATTTTGATAGAATTGTTATATAAAATATACTTAAAACATTCACATGGGTAAAATAATATTTACAACGATAATATACGAAATATGTAAGTAAAGATGTTTTAGAGACAAAGTATTTTTCTGAATAAATTGAAAGAATAAACTATCTGAAGAAAACATTTAAAAAATTTAAGATCAAAAACTTTAAGGAAGAAGAGAGAGAGAGAGAGAAAAGAAAGAAAGAAAAGGGGGAAAAAAAAAAAAAAAGAGAGAGAAACACATAAATTGGAAAAAGACAAACTAGGGAAATGAGCCAAAACTTCTGAAGGAGTAGAGAGCCCAGCGAAAAAAAAAAAGTAGGAAGGAAAACCACAAAACATGGAGATGGACGAAAGTTTAAATAGTGTACATGTGAGAGAAATTACAGTAATGCAAGGGGTATAATCGTCCATTTACTGTAGAAAAAACAGTAAACTCCCCTCTCTCTTTTAATATATTAGTATAATAATAATATTAAATTTAAAAAAAAGTTTTATAAAACAAAATAAAAAACAAAAATGTTTAGAAGGGGGGGTTTTTCGAGAGAAGTGGAGGTAATTAGAAACCTGTAATAAATGCAAAAGGCAACAAAAGGGATCAGAAGAAAAAAATGGAGGAGGGCCGTCCTTTTTGACTAAGAATATGACATGCTTATGTCTAATCAGAGGTGTCTCTCTATATACATATCTCTGTCTGTATCTCTCTCTCTCTCTCTCTATGGCAAAAACGTCTTCACAGTAATATGAGGGCAAAATCGCCCATTTACTGTGCGCTCCCACCGGCAGGGAAGAAACAGAATGACAAAATCGTAATTACACTGTAAAAAACTGTGCAGCACTGTAGATTAAACTTCGAAAAACAAAAAAAAAGAGAGAAAACACTGTTATTTACTGTTTAAATAACAGTAAAACTTCCCTCTCCTTAGTATATAGTAATAATGTACTTTTTTTAAATGTACTTTTTTTAGAACAAATTCCTAGCCTATTTCCCTTGTAACCACCCTGACTACTTTGGAATATTAATCCATTGGTGACCATATTTTGTTAATAAGGTCATGCATCATTGAAAAATATTACATTGTATAATTTTTTTTTATTCAAAGAAAAATGAGTTATAAGGATAGAGGTTATGGGTTAAAATAAATAATAAAATTTTTAAATGGGTGATTTATTAATTTGAAATAAATATTTACTTACTTAGTATTTTTTTTAACTGTTTACTTCAATTATTTTAACAATCATGCTGTTAATTTTTTTATTTTGCTAAAAATACTATTTTCCATCCTGTGGGTCTGGGAATTTGATTTCAAACCACAGCCCGCCACGGCATTCGATCCGTAAAGATCGAAAGCAATTAGACCAAGTCCTTCTAAATACTTTAAGAGGATGTTTGGTGAATGAGTTGAGTTTGAATTGAGTTAAATTTTTTAAATTTGAATAGTAATTTTTGTTGACTTTTTAAAAAAAAACAAAAAAAATTTTTAGAAAAAGATAAAAAAAAATACAGTTTAACTTGAATTAAACTCAAGTGCCAAACACCCTTGAGATCATCAAACAAAACCCACTACCCAACCAACTTGGTAAACTTTTCATGAAAAACGTGGTTTAATGAAAGACAGACTTTTCATCTGTAAACAGAAAAAGTACAGCAGTTGTTTTGTTACCCAAATCTCCTTGTCGGTTCAATTGTTTTGTTTTCCTTGCATAAGTTCTTAGTTGAACTTGATTATGATTCATGAAACATGTTTTTTTTTCTTTATATTAATTTTTTGTTTCATGAATTCCCACAGCAAATAAGATAACTATAAAGTTTGGGCTAACTTTCCATGCATATTGCTCATTGGAACAAATGAAATATCCAAAAAAAAAAAATTTCAATTAAAAAATTTCGGTGACAAAATACAACTGTGAACCATTCCAACAATTTTCTACAAGAGTCGTCCTTATGGTCACGAGAATGATCGCGATCTCGTCGGGTACACTTCAACGAGCGATTTGGTTGCCCAAGTATGTCCTAATCCAAACCCGTTGCAGAGGAGGCCGTCAACGGAGACGACGACAAGCTCGGGGTGCCAACGAACGTGAGATCAGAGGCGATCTAAATCGCGACTGTGATTTCCTCTCAATTCTACCGTCGCGTGAAGTCATCTTAGTCATGGAGATCGCAATCGCGCTACGGTGTTGGAAACGATAGATATCTCGCCAGAGAAGACAAAGACACAGTCAGAGAATGGAGATCTCGACGGTTGCTTGCAGAGTCACTCACGATGTCAAGTTCCTCTCTCCTCATCGCCGGAGAAGTGGCTCTGCTGATTGCACCGGCGACGGACCTCCTGCTACACGGTGGAAGGTCGAGGAGGGAGGGGAAGAAGGACGAGTAAATAGTGGCCATTTTTATATTTTTTATATTTTTTAGTCTATGAAATACAATGAGTTAGAGTGTATATACATGCACAATTCTCAACCAATAAATTACATTTAAACGGTCTAAAAAACGAACTCTACAGAAGTTACTCTTAATAGAGTACTATCACAGTTTCTTCCTTTATTTTATTTCAAATAAATATTTACTTACTTAATTTTTTTTTTTTACTATTTACTTCGATTATTTTAACAATCATGCTATTAAGTTTTTATTTTATTTTATTTTTTTATTTCGTAAAAATAGTATTTTCCATCCTGTGGGTCTGGGAATTTGATTTCAAACCACAACCTGCCACGACACTAGATCCGTAAAGATCGAAAACAATTAGAGCAAGTTCTTCTAAATACTTCAAGATCATCAATCAAAACCCACTACCCAACCAACTTGGTAAACTTTCATGAAAAACGTGGTTTAATGAAAGATAAAGACTTTTCATCTGTAAACAGAAGGGAAAAAAAAATGGAGCAGAAAATGTACAGCAGTTGTTTTGTTACCCATATCACCTCGTCGGTTCAATTGTTAAAATGGACCCCTATCAACGGCACCAAGATTCTTGTCAACATTATCAAGATTAAAATTAAATATATATATATAAGCACAGTCTCGTATCCGGTAATGGTATCCAACAGACTGATATGAATGTGAACTTTAGTTATTATGAATATGAATTCATGTAGAAAAAACTGTAAAAAAAAAAAAAAAAAATTGTATTTCACATTCACACTAACGTGATTGTGAATTTTAATTACTAAGAATGCGAATTTTAGTTATTAGAAATATAAATTCATATAAAAAAATATAAATAAGGGGAATTTACATTCACATCATGTTTTCCAACATCTCTATATTTACATTTTCTTCTAAATGATTTCACATTCCTAATAACTAAAGTTTCACATTCACAACAGTGTCGAATACCATTTGATATCAAATAGGAGACAATTCCTATGTATATATACAGGCAAGCTCTAATTATGTGTCAGAATAATGAGGTCCTATTACTATGATGTCAAGACTAAAATGAAATCACATTAACTCATTAATAAATGTGTAATATTATGTTTATACATGCCTTTATAGTAAAAATCTCAAAATATAACATGTTATACATAAAATTATAGAACGTAATAATTAATCAACTATAATAATTACGTGAATCTTAAATAAAAGTTACATTTGTTGGATTGTTACGCAAGATCTTAAAGTTAAGTTTGCTTGATTATTGGTATGCCCACTTCTATATATTAGTTGGAGGCACGTGCAAATATATACATAATTAAATGTTGTTGTTTATTTGAAAGTTATTATTACTGTAAACAATGGATTTACATACTAATTAGTTTTCATAAATTCACGTAATGATAACTTTAAAGTTGTTTTTTTTTTTTTTTTTTTTTTTTTTAAGGGTATAAAGCCTATGGCAATCACTTATTAAATTATAGTAAAAAGAGATTTTTTTTTTAAGTCATATTTTGCGGTTTTAGTCAAAAGCACTTAAAAAAAAAAAAAAAAGCACTTGATCATTTAAACACTTTCAAATGTGGTTTTTTTTTTTTAATTAGGAAGTCAAAAACGACTTTTAAAAAGCTACGTTACACTGGCTCGTAATAATTTTAAATCCTTTTGTGTCTTAATAGATAACTCATACACACAGGTTTATAAAGGAGAAATGAAAATAGATTATAAGTTTTATTATTAGAACTGACAATTGCGAAATTAGTAGAAATAGGGCTATGAGATTAACAAACTGAATGCAACAAATAAAAGTTACCCAAAAAAAAAAATCAAAAATCAAAAAACTAAAAACTAAAAACAAAAAGAAAGAAACAATTTATGATGAAAGAATTTGATAGGAATTTTTAACGGATGCTTCGCCAAAAGAAAAAAATCAAAAGAAAAAAAGTACGTCAACTTAATTTTGTATCAAAAACCTGTACATTTTATTTCTCAGGGAAAAAAGAGAAGAGAGTGAGTTTTTATTCTATTTGAAGTACAAAAATGAATAAATCAAACAAAAACTCTATTGATCATAATAAATTTAAGTTACTGATACCATTAAGTATAAAATAATGAATTGTTTGTACTTCAAAAATGAACCCCAAAAAAAAAAAAATAATAATAAACAAAGAATAGCTTGTATGAAAGAATTCTCTTCCTAAGTGGTAGAAAACATACAATAAATTCATATTGATGATATCTTAACAAAGAAATCTACGAAAGGAAAGGAGTTCTGCAACAGTTAAACGAGCTCAGATTCAAACATTCCGCATAAACGACTACGATACCATTAGCGTGTATGTGTATACATATATACTTCAAAAACCCATACTCCATTATATAATATCTTGTACTTGCAGTTAATAGACAACTGATTAAGTTAAGCCTGTTAAACACAATACAAGAATGGCATCAAATACTAACTTTTGAGTCTAAATCAAGCTTGGTAAAACCTTCATATAGAGCAAAAATGAGAACGAGCTCAATGGCCAGTTGTAGCTTCAATAATTGAAGGAGCTTTACCCACCTAAAAGAGCAAAAAAGTTATTGCCCCCAAGGAACTTCTGAACATCGCAATGTTGCAAATCTTCCCTCTACATTCAAAGTCTACATTTACTTCGAGTCTACTTGGTCTGGGCAAAGAGCAATGTGTTTCTCAAGGCACGAGAGTGAAGTGATGAGATCTTCAAATTTGCAATGATTCTCTCAATCTTCTTTAAGATTTCTTTTGGTCATTTAGAGTGCTCCTTAAAGTTGAATGTGCTTGCATATGAATTGGATGAATTAGTATACTATCTATACAACAACTGAACTTGGTAACATGCAAGTGCTCCAAGACTATAATTAAATTCATATAATTAGAAGACAAGTTACGTCTTACTATGAAATGGATAATAGGTATAATAATCAACTTGATCCGCTTTGATGTCCAAAATTGGATCCATCCATTTGATCGGAAAAAAAGAAAAGAAAAAAAAAAAAAAAAAAAAAAAAAAAGAGAGACCAATAACGATTAAAGCGGAAAAGAAAATACTTCAAACGTCCTATACCATTGTAAAAGATGACTGAAATAAGAATTGTTAAAGAATGATCTTAGGGCAAGCTTCAATCATCAATTTATGTAGTAAATTTGGTCGTACCTTTAGCTGCCTTTGCCTACGACATCTTTTCCTCTAAGAAGGTATTAGGCAAACATCCGTCATTAAAATAGCTGGATCTTTACCTTCAACAGCGTTTATCTACCACCATTTTACTCTATCCAACCTTTTAATAAGGTATTCAACCTTTAAAATTTTTGTCCTAAAGTCCTTTCTGATCATCTGGTGTTCCGAAAGAAAATAATAAGAAATGAGTACTTTGAGCAAAAGGAAAAAGAAAAAAGAAAAAATTAGAGCAATTGATCAAAGTACTAATCCTTATCTAAAACATCACCATCTGGAAAAAATAGCTACTAAGAGTCCAGCTCAAACAAAGATAGATAACAAGCTAATAGGAGACACTCTTTCTGCATAGAGACTGCCTAACTGGGACTGATTTTAAGGAATGCATGGTGAAGACCTATTATCGAAAAATTAATCTAAAAAGATATATATATATATATATATATATATATGCACGTGTGTGTGTGTGTGTGTGTGTGTGTGATCACTCTATAGTCGAACAAGACGTATAAATTATAAGTCTAACACAACAAAACATATAATATTTGAGTTTAACAAAATGATTTCAAAAATTGGAACATTAAATTCCTTCAGAATTAGATAATGCGAAATAGATAGCCATAATCCATGTTTTAATATCTAGAGATAAACTAAATCTAAGAATTTTTTCCATTGAAAGAAAAAAAAAAATAAAGAAGAGGAGCAACTGATTAAAAAAAAAAAAGGCAACAATATTTTTAAGTTTCTAGAATAGAGCACGTGCTAAAAAATGTAAACTATAAGAAATGAGAATCTTATGCTTTTTCTATTTTCAGGGGAAAAAATAGCGAGGAATAGCATTTCATTAAGAAGGTGCCAAAGGGTATGACTAATCAAGTGCAATTAAAAAAATTTCACTTAAGAGATAGAGGTTCCAGGTTACAACTACCATCAAGCAATTATTTAGCCCAAAAAAAAAAAAAAAACAACTACCATCAAGCAATTGTCTTCCATCACTCTTTCGATATTAAACTTTTATAACGTTCAGTTGAAGTTCTAACAATATAAAACACTTAGAAGAGACTTGTTTCTATAATCAACAAATCAAGAAAACAACATATTGTATACATCCATCGTTCTAAATTATCTATCTAATTGTCTGAAAGTTTATGAATTACAAAAAAATACCCCTTAAAACTACAGGTATAGGGGTCCAAGTGAACAGGAAAGAACTTTGATTAAGCAATGTCTTGGTTTACACAACAAATAAAAGCTATGGTACTTACCAAAATAAATAAATAAATACAAGCTAAATGAAACTAGGCCTTTCCTAATTCCCACCCAAAAAAAAAAAAATGTTTAAATGAAGCAGGCCCCACTTGTAGACTCTGAGGTCCATCCACATTAATAACATTTATATCCAGCCAGTCAGCCACTTCCACATTTCATGTGCATCCATGATTGCTGAAGTGCTTTCCAAATCCAGCACAGCATTATCGTCCTTATAGCTTCTACCATGATTTAATGCAAAAAATCTTACTATAAAAGTCGATCTTCTTAGATATTTTGCGACATTAATTGGCCAACTGCATACATGCATGGCATTTATAACAAAGATATGGTAAATTATCAAATTTTCTAGCAATTTTAAAAAAAAAAAAAGGAACAACATAATATATCTCTCGAGAACATCAATGATATCGTTAAAAGGATTAATTTCGCATCATTGAAATTTTTTTTTTTTTTTTGGAAACTACTTTTGAGGACCTTTTCTTATAACACTATCACGTTAAAATATTCTTTGATTTATGGTTCTCATATAAGAAGTATAAAAAATATCCCGTCTCCTACTTGATTTCAGATGTCCTGCACAGTGTAACAAGTAATTAATTTGACCGTTTGATATAATTTTTAATTTTAGTTTTAGTCTGTAGAAAAAGAGAAACAAAAACTGTGATTTTTCCGTAAGTGTTTATGAATCACATTTAAAAAAAATCTTTTTAAATGCAAAATGACTTTAATTTTTTTTTCTAATGAATAATTAAAATATTAGAATAAAATTTATAATGTCTAACTTGAACGCTAATACAAGTTTTAAAATATGTTCAAAAAAGCTTTTTCCGGAAGTCATATTTCTTTGCTTTTACAGGAAGCTCTTTGGAAGACCGGAAGTTCTTCTGGTAAGTCATCAAAACACTTTCAGAAGTAATTTTTGGACTCAGGAAGCCAAAAGTAAATTTTAAAAAAGTTTGTTAAATAGGTTCGAAGTCATGAATGATCATCATCAATAATTATTTTAATTACCCTTTTGATACGATCATTTATTTTTCTCAATTTAATCATTACGGTTGCATAGTAATAGTCTTTAATTACTTCTATTTACAATAAATTGTAATTATATGTTTGAGTAGTGAAAATATCAAAGTGTTGGTTTTGGTTTTGGCTGAAAACTAAAGGGAATAGCACAAAAATATAATTGTAAATGTCCCAATGATTATATACAAAGAACTTTACTACCACTTGGTAATCATAACCGTGTGATTGAGAAAAATATATGATTGAATCAAAAAGGCGTAATATACACAATAATTGGCGATGGCACTTACTCGTATATATGTTGGAATTCAAAGGAATACTTAAGTCAAGTAAGAGACGAGAACATATTCCATTTTGTTTATTTTAACATTAGTTATAATTTTGTTGATTTTTAGAAAAAAAAAAAAAAAAACAAATATGAAAATTTTGAATTCCAATTGGAACACTAAATAAGAGCTAATTCTTTCATCAGTTGATTGATGTAGATATCCAAAAACAAGGCAGCCACACCTGCCAACATACTGTCATCCAAAAAAGTCAACCTAAAACCTGTTATGTGGCGTTCTATCAACCACTATTAATTGTTATTAAGCCCTAATCTTTTGACAGCATTTTTCTGGTGCCATAGTAGTTTCTTTTTTTTTTATGTCTTCAATTATCTTTGCCCGTTGTAAATTTTATTCATTCTTTAAGTTGCGATCTATTTAGGAATGAATCATTAATAATGATTTGAGGTATATTTAATATTCAATACTAATTATAGTCGAGTATTCTTCTACCCAAGATTCATCAAATATTGACATTATATGAAATTATAATTTATCTTCACTCCTTCCAAATATATATATATATACACACACACACACACACCTTCACTTCACTAAAGTTCTGGGTTCCATAAATATGATGTAGTGTTCCTAATAATTAACGACATTTAAACACCAAACTTTTAAGCATGGTGTAATGAGCCCGAAAGGCTCTTTTTATTACAAAACCAATACACACAACGAAAAAAAAAAAAAAAAAGAACAATCGATTGAGATCAAGAGGCTGATTATAAAAAGGTTATCCAAAATCAAAGAGTTGGATTGATCACCTTTTTGTCTTTTTATTTTCAATTGGCCATCCCCTCAAGTTGATGTCTTCTTTAGAGATATATATATATATATATATTCTCACACAGAAACATCACACTTTTAAGCTCCAAACTATGCAAATAAAACGCGTCGACGATATTCCCCAAGAGCCCAGATAGTAAAGATATTTCGGTATGATGAGAAGTTCAACATACAGTTCTTCATGAATACTCCATTCATTTCCTGCTTTGTCAATTAATATATAATATTGCATCGTCAATTCATGCATGTGAAATCACTTAATTGATTTATATACATATATAGTAATTATAGTTATAGGTTATATACCTGTTGAGGAAAGTCTCCATCTTCCATTTGTTCGTTGATCAACAACCTTATTCCACGATGTATGGGCGTGGGATCTATCTCAGCCTAAATTAATGAACAAATTCAGAAAGAACAATTAATCTCGTTATATAAAATAAATAAAACTTTGAAGACACCATTCAAATTACCAGTTTAGCAGTATTATCTGTATCTTAGTTGTTTATTCTATTCATTTATTTAAAAGTTTCACAATACTTTGCATTTGTAGCATTTTTTAAACTTTATTAACGACTTAATCTCTATGTAATTATTCTCAATAAAAAAAAAAACTGGGTAATCATGTTTACGTTATTCGAATTTTTAGTCCTTTATCCTTTGAATTTTTTGTGATTTATAATAAACATTATTAAGACTGTTAATAAGAATATATATATATATATATATATATATATACTCACCTGCCCAGCAACAATGAGGGATAACAATGCCCATGCAGTATGAACCAAATTTGAATGGTCACCCTTGAGATTAGTGTACACCTAGAAACAGTAAAATCAATCTATAAATTTTTCAATGTAACTGTGTCTATATGCTTTCTTTGTTCCCTAAAAAAATTGCTTTCTCTGTGAAAATAGACGATATATATATGTATATATATGTCTTGTTAGTTGCTAATTTTTTTCTCTGTTTTTGTATACACACGTAAATGTGTATGGAAACATATATAAATGTGAATTAACAATTTGTTTTCAGTACCTCATTTTGACTTGAAAGGTAACTTTCTCCCCAGCCGCCATCTGGTAGTTGCTTTGAGAGTAAAAATTCACAAGATTTTCTCAAGGCAGGACTATTTTTATAATTTTTCCCACAAGCTACCAACCCCTCCACGCCAAACCATGCGGCGTAAGTGTAACAAATTCCCCAACGACCATACCTGTTAATTACATGTTAAGTTAGTCAAAAGACCCATGCATTAAGCCACATCTAATAGAGACTCCAAATAAATATATACATATATATATATATATATATATATATCTTAGGGCATGTGTTCCATTGGGCTAACTCAGCTAGTGGATAGGAATTCTCATATTCAAAATCTGAGAGTATTTTCACTTTTCTTTATTAAGTGAGAACTATGTAAAGATTATATCATAGAAAATAATGTAAAAAAAAAAAATCCATGACATGATACTTAGAGTTCTTTATCATCATTATTAATATTATTATTGTTATTATTATTATTATTATTATGAGACAGCAAACAATGTATAAACTCAAGTAATGAGAGAGAGAGAATTTCAATTTGAAAAATATTTACCATGAACCGTCAGGATTTTGTGTATTTTCAATGTATCGCACCCCTTTTGATATACAACTATGTATCTCTTTTCTTCGATATTTTGGATACAATTTCTGAAAGAGTATTAGACTCTGAAGTGTTGAGGAAGTGCACTCTACATATCTGAAAATGAAACGAAAATCAGTTTTTGGGACAAACTTCTTATAATTCCTAGAAAGTTCCATAATCTTATTTGTAACGATCTGGTTGTTAAGGAATCTTACTCTCGCTCAATGATAGCATCTTGAAGAAACTCAATGGGATTGAACTTCTGCAGGATTGCAAAAACAACTAAGTCTAACACCTGACTTATAGACCTATTAGATATATATACGTTCATGCAATAAACACAAATATTGAATTGTACGGCGAAATCAAAAATATTTAAACAGGGAAAAACAAAAATCTAAAAATTCATAATCAATTATGAACATAATAAAAATGAATAGATCAAATGATAATAAAGAAATAAATTCAGATATAAATATCGATGAAAAAAAAACTAATTGTAAATCAACTCTCTTATGCTATCCGTTAGTCTATTTTTAAATAACATTCGA
This sequence comes from Ficus carica, assembly GCA_009761775.1. NCBI lineage: Eukaryota > Viridiplantae > Streptophyta > Magnoliopsida > Rosales > Moraceae > Ficus > Ficus carica. Next base: position 354,237 of record CM019744.1, on the reverse strand, counting down.
CTTTAATTTATTGTTCTATAGAAATTATTTTAATAATTAAAAAAAAAAAAAGGACTTCGTGTATCAAAACAAATCAGATGAACCATTTATTTGAATGAAATAAAGTCAAATCTGTGGGAGAAACAATACCTCTAGCCAACGAAATGCTCTTAGGGGTTCCCAGGCAGGAAAACCACCATTATTGCTCTGTAATTGAGATTTAAAAAGTAAATAATTTAGTTATTAATTTACCTTTTTACAACTCATATTTTTCTCTTATTTAGAAAATATACATTGAATTTTGTATTTTGTATTTTATATCATTAGATTACACTTATTATACAAATTCATACTATTTCTTGGTCAACAATTAATTTTGAACTAAAAATGTCCAAAATACCCTTAAAATGTAAACTTAAATTAAGAGTTATTTACATTTTTTATCATGCATTTTGTTTTTATTCAGAACGTGAAGTTATGCATTTTTATACCACTAAAATATATTTGATTATAAATTTATATTTTTTCTTGATGAACACTTATTTTAGTTTTTTAAAGGGTATTTTATATATTTTAGGTCAAAATAAAGTGTTGACCTAAAAATTATATATTTGTACACTAAATGTTATCTGATGGTATTAAATATAAAATTTCAAAATACATGATGTAATACTTTTTGAATAAGAGCAAACTAAAAAATGTAGAAATGTAAATCACCTAAAATCAAAATCATTTACCAACACATTTTTATTATAGAGATTGAAGAACATTTAGAAAGATATACTATTCATATTTGTTAATGCATATTTTCCCCCAAAAATAAAAAAATAAAAAAATAAAACCCTCAACAGAAATAAAGATATATATGCAGGTGATAGTTTCAGGAACTTGGAATAAATTGATGGAGTTTAATATAAAGGTTGCGAAAAGCTGTGCCAATTGAGATCATGAGAAGGAAAAATGATTATGTCTTCATGCTCGAATTGAAAGAGGTTTCAAGTTGTATTAGTAAAACCAGATCTCTATTTTTCATTTCGGTTATTTTCGCTTTCCTTTTCTTGTAGTGTTATTTTTTTATTATCTTTCTTATTTTCTTGTGCTCGTTAGCTCTGAATCCCTGATCACTGGAGTCAGAATTTAAAAAAAAAAAAAAAAAAAAAAAAGTTAATAAACTAGAGTGAGAGGGTGGGGGATTGAGACTCTAGTTGCTTAGTGGGTATCAACTTAGTTGGGAACGCTCAAATTTTTCTGATATCAATTACTCTGTCTACGTTTACTCCAATATATATATAAATATATGTGTGTGTGTGTGTGTGTGTGTGTTTAGAGTATATATATATGCCAAAGAATTATTACCTGATAGGAAAGCAAGATATCTACAGCATCATAGAAGCGCTCAGGGTCCATTTGCTCTCCAACTAGGGCTGGTGAAATTTGTGAGAGCAAGAGTGTAGCCTATAAACAGAAAAATGCCAAAATAATTAAGACCAAAAAGTACTTTTCTTTTCAATTTTTTTTAAAGTAATATAGAGAGAAAGTAACTAATTATTTTAGAGAAACAAATACATGTATTATTGTTAATGGACTACTTGTCATCTTTATACCTTTAGTCCTTCTGCAGTGCAATCAGAGAGCACCCAACCGTGGTCGGGAACACTGAAAGTCCACCCACCTTTGGACCTATGTCTGTGCATTTTTGTGAAGTTTCCCGGTTGGTCTTCACGAATCTGAGTGTAACATTTTGGTTCATCAGTAATTATTTTGTTGGACTAACTAGCTCGGGGGAAAGGATGTTTAATCACATATAAACATAATAGTAGTCCAGCAACTTAAATAGCAATTTGAAATTATGGTGCAATAATTTGTGAAGTGAATAGATGACGAGCATGCTAACAAGATATCAACTGCAATGTGAAATTATGGTGCAATAATTAGTGAAGTAAATAGATGACGAGCCTGTTAACAAGATATCAACTCAATCGGGATGTCTACATACACCTATTGATTCATGTCTACATCACTAAAGGAAAAAAAAAAAAAAAAAACTACTATACACTTTAATCAAACCTGTGAAGCCTTCAAGAATTCATGTGCTTTTCTAAGTGTTAGGGCATACTCGTGATACAGATCAGTACAGGAGATAATTGCTTGAACCGCAAGAGCTACATCCCATGTTTGAGAGCCATTACCCTGCAGTATATATATTACATATAAGTGTAGCATTATAAAATATATAAATATATATATATATATATATAAAGTACTAAATGTTCTATGAACTCTAAGCCTACATTTGGTGTTCAAGTTCATTATGAACTCAATTGTACCTTACGGCTGATTTTTTATCATTTTCTGAAAAAGCTAATAAAAATTATAATTAGTTTTTGAAAAGTCAACTAATTTCAATATAAAAATTTCATTTCATTTCATTTAAAACTCAACCCAAATATCAAACGCACCATAAGTATGATTTTGCAAGGGATAAGAGCAAAATTGGGGACTAATTATTTAATTAAAAGTCTCAAAGATTTGCTTGTATCTATTAATGTATGCATATTCATGTTACAATAGCGGTAATTTTCTTTTGTGTTACTAACGGAAAAAAGTATGGAGACGGGCAATGAAAAAAATGCATTATTGGTAAACTCCACTGGAGTAATATTAACTATCTGATCTACATATATTTTGTTTATTATTCCGATGTGAGTTTGACTAGATCCAACTGTACTCAGAAACTTCTAAGGGATGAAGTAGAAACCTGACACTTAGCTCCATCTTCAGAAATCCAAACATAGTCTGGGATTCTAGCTAGGTGATACTTGTATGCTTCTGAATTTGGATCTTCAACCCAACGAGCAAGCATACTCAATATCTACATGCAGGAAACAACATATATATATATATATATATTAATAACTTTTAAGTGTCTTAGTTAGAGAAGAGATAACTTGAATTATTTTCTAAGATATATATATATATATATGAAATGTAAATTACGTTTTCTTCACTCCCTATGCATAAATATCTGGTAATTTCATCCTCATAATGAACATGTTCAATAACAACTTTAAGCGCCTTCTCTCTGATCTTAGAAAAAGGCCAACGTGCAAGAGTAGGTTCCACTACGTGGTAAAGACACCCCCAAAGCATATCTTGCACCAAAGGATGCGGATAAAACAGATCCTCCTGAAAAAAATATAATAAGCACCATTTTTTGTTTAAGGAATAAAATATAAATAAATAAAAAAACATCTTTCGAACCTAATAAAGTCATAAAACGATCGCGTGAGTTAAGACTAGTACCTTTGCAACGGTTTTTCGAGCTTTATTCCAATTTATTTTATCATAAGGCTCGGTGTAGACTTCTTCCCTTAGTGATAGAATCAGTTCAGTGATTGGCCCAACAAATCTCTTTCCGTATAAATATGCCGTTGGCAAGTAAATCATACGGGCTAAGGCTAACATTTTGCCTACAAATGGTTAGGAAATTAAAGGTTTTATTATTATTATTATTATTATGAAATTAATTAAGAAAAAAAATTGACTGTTGTAAGGAAACATCATGTAGTGTCTGTGGAATGTGTATTAATTAAGAATCAAATTGGGGAGTAAAAAGGAAGTTAGGGGTTTCATATTATTTCAATTATAAACTAATAAAGAAGGGTTTATATAGCCTTACATGAAAAATTGATCATAAAAGACTAATCTAGCTACTCTAACTAAGAAGATATAAATATAATTCCTAATATAAATCGAATTAAAATTCTCTAACAGTGTCAAACCTGGATTAATGAAAAACATTCTAGGAAAAAGCCAAAGTTCTGGGGGCACCGGATTGCAGCCTGACCACTCATATACACCAAGCACCTAAACCAAACGTCATGAAAGATCATACCTTTCAATATGTCTTGTTCGAGAGAATATATATATATATATATATATTTATATATTGTCATGTGTGTGTGTATTTGTGTGTATATATAAATATAGCATTATTAGTTTTTTCCTCAGTTTGTTCTACTTCTTCTGTGACGAACCTATATTATTTTGCTATTTGCATGGCATTAGAGATTCTGCATCTAAATAATTCAAGGAAACTAACATTTCGAAAACAAAAGAAAAAAAAGATTTGTATAAAGGTCACTGATGATTTTGATGCTTGATCCTGGAGATACACTTTTTTATATCTATTTTCGGTTTTTTACTTCGGGTTTTTCCCGATTAAAAGATTTAACAAGGCACCTTCTCTATTGATATTGGTACTTACATCCTTTAGGATTCCGTTTTTATTTTCTTTAATTTCTTTTTTTTTTTCTTTGGCATCTCTCTCTCTCTCTCTTGTTTGTTTGTTTTTTTTTTTTTTTGGCATCCCCCCCCCCCCCCCCCCCCCAAAAAAAAAAAAAAAACAAAAAAACGGAAATAAATAATTTTAAAAAAAGTACTATAAAGAGGGGGAAATACAGTTTCCAAGAATCATAATTGACTATTAGGGCCCAAAGGGGGCTTAGGCTCCCCCCGCCCCCCAATTTTTTTTTATTTGCACTTTTAGATGTGTATTTGTTTTAAATTTACATATTAACCTCCCTCCAAAAAAAAATTTTAAATGAAAGTCCTCCGTAAAAACTTACAAACTTCATTTTTCCTTAGAAAAGTTGAAAGAAAAAAGTAATATTATTTAACCAAATTCCAACTAATATACCTAAACACATAACAAGATAGTTTCCTTTAATACCATGCGATGTTTATTAAGTAAAGTCTATTTATTTTACTTTCTCATTCAGAGTTAAATAATTAATTTGTTTTGAGTAAATTTTCTCATAGTTATTAGCCCCCCTCCAAAATTCCCGGCTTGGTCACTGTAGACCACGATGATGAAATATTAGTCTTAGACCATCTCCAATGCATTTATATATCCTAATGCTATATTTTTCACACAAAAAAAAAGTGAAAAATAATATTATCTTACTTTTGACTACAATGCATAATGCTATTTTATTGTTATTTCTACTTTAGTCATTGTCAAATTTGTAAAAGTGAATTTTCAGTGTTTAAATAAATCAAAAATGAAAATAGTGTAGCGATTACATGAAAAAGTCAAGACAACAACCAATAAGAATCAAATAATAAAATTGACATTGACTTTATCTTGTAACAAATTTGCTATTATTAAATTTAGCATATGACAAATTTAGCATAAAAAATAGCATTTCATTTCGAAAACACTTCTTTATATTTAAATGTCAAAATTATAGTTGATGTAATAATTTAGCATTGCATTAAAGATACTCTTACCGTTAGCCAAACCTTTCCCCACGATGGAATTCCAACAGCACCGCCATGATCAAGAATCCATTTTCTACCCCTTGCCATAGCCCCATCCTCGCCATCATCAGGGCCCTCTCCCAACAACCTTAAGGTAACATAGCTCTCCACTGAACCAAACATTGTGCTATGACCTTCTATGTGTAATCCCCAACCTCCATCTTCATTCTGTCAAAACATTAATTATGCTTAAAAAAAAGATTATTCTCATAGTTAATTTGGCAGGTTTAAAAAAAAAAAGTTTTTGTTATTCCGTAATTTAGAAGGTTTTTAACTTAATAGAGAATTTAAATAATTACTTCATGCCCTACCTGGTGATTGTAAATGTACCGAATTATTTCCTTTCTGTGTTCTGGTCCAAAAGAAACATTGAGTGTCCCGGTAATGTATGACACGATTACCTGCATTTTGTATGAAATTATTAATAACTATGTATTATCTTCTGCAAAAGTATGAATTTCACTACAAAAGTAGCCATTGATTTTTGAACTTTCTCTCATTCTTTCTTTCTTTCTTTTTTGTTTTTTGAATTTTCTTGAACCATATACAATATGTGCAGACACGAGATGTTTCTTTTGTAGTATCATAGGTACTAGACTAGGCACAAGAACATCTAACATTTTGGAAAAAAGTACATCTGTAATAATCATGACCCTAATCTATACTTATGTAGAAATGTGAAAGTGCAGTACTATTGTACTATCACTTTTGTCCAAAACAGAGTTTTTTTTGTTTGCTCTTTGTTTTTTTTTTTTTTTTTTTCATGTATTGATTTTTTTAAAAAATTTTAGCCCTTCTATCTCTTTTTGATATTTTTTTCTTGCCTTTTTTTTTCAGGTCCTTTATTTATTTTTATATATTTTTATTAATTATCTTAATTTTTTTATTATTTAAATAAATATTCTCAAGTATCCAACAATATATATAACACATGCTTTGAATTAATATGACAACAAATTTATATATTAAACTATCACGTTATAACATTGCTGCACCAAACTACCATACTTTTTATCATGCAGCAAATTTTCGAATACTATACATTTTTAATAGTGCATAACCAATGATAATCTTTTTGGTTTTTTTTTTTTTTTTTTCCTTCTTTTTGGGCAATAGTTAATACAGAGATGAGATAAGTAGCATAAAGAAATTAGCAGAAATATTCAGGAATGTGCAATACTTGTCCCCAGAGCCAAACAGTACAATTCCTGGCATAACCTTGTTCAAATGGTCAAATATAATCATGTCAGAATTTATTATTATGGTTTCCTTGAAACAATTCTCTAATTTCAATATATATATTTATATATATATATATAATGAAATTTAAAATGAATAAAGCTAAGGGATCAGAGATGCCCCCTCATCACATGATTAGGCGGCCTATGTGGCTGTCCACTTAATTGCGGTGGGACCAATTTAAAATAAATAAAAGAATTGTTTTTTAAAATACCCCTCAATTATGTCACTAATCCCAATTTGCCCGTCAAACTTAAAAATGTACCACTGGCACCCCTTAAAACATTGCTCCATTAGCAAATGTTCAACTTCCGTCCATTGTCGGTAGTTTTTTGTATTAAAAAATAAAAAAAAAAAAAAAAAAAAGAGAGATATATATTTTTATCTTCCTGACCTCTTGGTTATCACTTCAAAGTTCAAACCCAGAGTGTTTTAAAAGTTCAATAGATTTTCTTCTTCTTTTTTTTTTTTTTTTTTAACCAATAAGAAGCTTCTCATTAACAAACTAAAACAAGCTATGAGTAGCGGAATAAAAACCTAAAATCCTTGAAAGGAGAGGAAAAATCGAATAGATGGCCCTCACGTCGCTTGAGGATTGACGGAGTTGGAGTTAGAGTTTTTTTTTTTTTTTTTTTTTCAAATGGTCCCACCTCAATTAATGTAGGCCATCACGCCATGTGGCGAGGGGCACTTATGAAAGTGAGGTCTTACAATGGAACCTACCATATCTAGTCTTATGGAGAGCTGCAGGCCTGGTCATGATAATAACTTAGAAGGATAATTTGCATATCTATGATATTATCCAAAAATAGTTTGTTTTAAATTATGCATTTTAACCTCATCAGATTATGCTTATTATACGACTTTATTATTTTTTTTCTTGGTAAACATTTAATTTTTAGGTTTTGTCTGGTATTTAAGTTTAACTCAAACTAAATTATACTTTTTCATCTCAGTTTTTATATTTTTCTGAAAAATCAACAAAATTTATAATTAGTTCTTAAAAAGTCAACCAACTCAAATTTAAAAATTTCATTTCCAACCGACAAACCAAGCGCAAGCTTAATCTAAAAGTATACCTAAAATACCCTTAAAAAACTATAATTTGAATTTGACCTTTTTGTATCACGTATTTTCTTTTATTTAAAAAGTATATCATATATTTTAAAGGCATGAATTTTTCATCATTATCTCAAATTTAATATACAAATCCGATCAACACTTTATTGTGACATAGACAATGCCCAAAATGACCTGAAAAAGAAGAACTAAAAAAGGACAAACTTTCATGCTCTGTGTGGAATAACCGTTTGAGTTGGAATTTCTATGTTGTAGTTAGTTGATTTTTTAAAAAATAGTAAAATTTTTTTATTGATTTATCAGAAAAATATACTAATTGAGTTAGAAAATTTAGGTTGGAACCGGCCAACCGAATAGAGATTTAGCTTCCGTTTGGTTTGACATCTACAACTCAAATTTTTCATGTCAATTTTTGTTTGACATCTACAACTCAAATTTTTTATGTCATTTTTTGTCTTTTTCTAAAAAATCAACAAAAATTATAACTAGTTTTCAAAAGTCAACTAACTTTAATTTAAAAACTTCATCTTCGCATCCTTAGTTTTCTTAACAAAAGATACAAAATACGAGCTAGGTATAAGAATATAAGTATCCTTTGAATTGAAACAAGAAATTGTCTTACCAAAGGAGGAAAGAAAAAAATTCCGCCAGCAAGTCCAGCAGGCCAATGCCCATCATGAGCTTGAATAGTGGAAAAAAAGCCAAGAGCCCTTTTCATGGTGGTGGTCACTGCTTTCTCTGTTATCTCTTCGTTTTCCTTCACTTTCACAGATGGAGGAATTGGCTCGCATGGATTCTTCTTTCTCAGCTGTCAGTTTTTTTTTTTTTTTTGGCAAAATAATAGTATTGTAAATATTCAAATAATCAATCAAATCAAAGTCCATAACTAGCTTGAGAACCATGAATGCAAAGTACGTAGACGAAGTTATTTCAAACAAAATATGTCATATATATGCAGTATTTTACCTGCATTCTCATTAAGAAATCAGCACTTTGTTTTTGTCCAAACCGATTTTTCTTGAATTCTTCACGAAATTTCTCGACTTGAGCACGTTCTTCCGGTGTTCCGGCATTTGGATCGAATTCCCAGTGTTGTCTACCTAAGTGATTATAAGCCGTCGTAAGCCACGGCCCTCCTTCGCCTATCTTCAACTTCCACATGATCTCTATACAAAAACAATGCATATTTAATCATGAGTTGGTTGGGATATAGATATATAGATATCTATATACACACACCTTTTTGTCTCAGTCTAGTTCGGATATATATTTTGTATAAGCAAGATAAATATTAACGTTCTGTCACATATCAACCATGTCATAAAATTTGTAGTATCATGGAAAGACGCATTATAAGTATCATGAGATCATCGTAGGTTTCTATAGCTAGCTAAAAAAAATTAAAAAAAAAAAAAAAACGTTCATGATAAATATTAGGCACGAAGAAGAATATTGAGAATATTCCTAGTTCTTTGTGCTTAAGATAATTTAAAAAATAACCGAAATTACAAATTATACTAGACAAAAGATGCACACTCTTAGTTGAACAGCCTACCCTTAGGGAATTTTAGAAGAAATATATGTACTCGCTTCTTTTCTTTTTCTTTTTTCTTTTTAAATGAAAGAAAAGACCTGTACTTGCAAAAAAAAAAAAAAACTTCAGTACTGCTCCAGGCAGAGAAAATTCAGCAAAAGGCCAGGGTTGGACTTTTTCTTGACCGTGGGGGATCCAAGTTCTTGTGCTCTATTTATAGAAAAGTGACTTTGTTATGCTTTTAACAGATATTGGCTTAGTATTTGATTATTACTATTCTCGTATGTGATTACATGCATAATTTAATAAAAATTCTCTATTTGAATATATTATAACGTATAAAGTTTAAATTCTTGTTTTTAAGTTTAAAAACAATAATAACATTATAATAATAATAATGACCTCTATTATTATTATCATAACAACCAACTACGTGTACTGTCTGACAAAATTTAATGTCATTATGGCCAATTGTTTCTATACGACAGAATTCCTATAATTATCCAATTAATCAGGCCAGTGTCTTAAGAAATTCCCACAATCTAACAAACATTGCATGTAGTCCCACTCGAATTATCTACATCGCGATATATATATTTCTTATTTCTATTCTACATTTGGGTCATGAGATCTCTTCATGTCACATGACTATCACTTTCTTCTTTCTATTTACAGTACTTACATCAACTTCACATGTACAATTCATAATTTCATATTGTGTACCTTTGTTGTCTACTCTTTATGAACCATGGAGCAAATATTAACAAGTTCCACAGCATCCATCTCTCTCTCTCTTTTTATATTAAATTAATAATTGTAACAAAAACTGGTGAAATAATTAAGATATCTAGATTATATCTACACCTCATAATGCGCAGCCTCGTCTCAGTTACTCATCACACACAATATTATTACTAACTTATCTTTTGTTGGCAACTTATCCCCTAAATTTCTAATTTTGGCCTATCTCATGAGCTTGCTAAATTATCTCAATGTAATTTATATGGATTAATTATTTATTAAATTAATCATGAAAAGCCCATGTATGCTTCATATGGAGATGAAAAATTACATATCCGACAAAAAAAAAAAAATCTGAATTAAATACAAACCCTAAAGTAAAACTTCCAATTTTAAATCTTCAATTTAATATAAAATTTACTAAAAAAGGTGCATTGCAACAATTTAACAAATTCAATTGGTAAATTTTTAAAATCAAAAGTTTAGGGATATGTTACGAAAAAGGTAACAAGTTTTAAAAGCATCAGTGCTAAATACTTGGTATTATTATAAATGGAAAATACAATAATAGTAACAAAGGGGAAATAAAAGGAACTCAATAAATATTAAAAAAACGCAGCCATCACCTACATCTTTAATTCCGACCTTCTCAAGATTGTGTAACAATTTCTTCATAAATCTCGAAATGATTATCCTTCAAACTTTCATCCTCTTGACCTTCCGCCAAATTTAATTCAGAAATTTTAATCTTTTTCAAATCTTTCCTCATCTTTTGTGAAGTGATTGTAATAAAAGTCATTTTTAGGAAACTCATGCAATATATATCTTAAAAACAAATACAAAACTGAGAACCAAAAGCAATATGTTATTAGCATATATCAGCATCAATAATAATAATAATTCTCTGCCAATGTAAATCCATCATCTTTGACAACATGAGTAGAGATAATATCCACTTGTTTAATTAAAATACAAATTCAAATTCCATTACCATCGAATTCGAATAATAATGGATATGGACCAATATGGTAGCTGAGCAGCATTAAATAATTTGGATTTCTATCCTGCAAAATATGTCCCCTAATCATATTCCTAACCAACTGGGCCACTGTTGCCCGATAAGTTTTCTAGAAAGCTCCCTGCGACACTGAACGGATATATACAGTTTATATATCTATATATATACACATTGGAATGGAATAGTCTTTGATGCCATCGGCGAACGTATACGTAAAGTTAAAAATAACCGTTCGATGGCTTAAGAACGGTGAAGATGGAAGGTGTATTGTGAAGGGCAGCCTATATAAGCTTTTGATCTCAGTAGTCGTGCAGAGGTGCAGATAATTAATGAATGAAGACTTTGACATTAACCTGTCAGGTACGGAAATAAATTGAGGTGGTTGAGCAGCAGGAGTAAAAATTGAGTTCAAATATCATAGAAATTGGGAAACCATCTTCAAGCAACAATTCATCTCGGCGGCGGTGGTGATCGACCGGAGTTATCAGCCGGCCGCCAGTGCCGGTGATGTGCTTTTTAGTGTTCTTGGCCGGGACCGGGTAGACATTCTTCACCACCTGCACCGTCAATGCTGTTTGCGGCGTACTGGGTTTCTCCGGCTGGGGTGGGATCATTGTCAGAATGTTGAAGTTTTTATTTATTTATTTTTATTTTTACTTGAGGTAGAGAGATTCGAACTCTACATCTTGTAGTGGAGTCAAACGTGAAATTTCCACTAAAATATGCCTCCAACCATGAGAATATTGAAGATGGTTGCAGTTACATGGATCCAACAATTTGCTTGAAGGAGGGCATTTAGTTAAGCTTCCGTTTGGATCGCTAATTAGAGTTAAATTTTTTAAGTTGGAGTTGGTTAACTTTTTTTAAAACTAATAATAATTTTTGTTAACTTTTCAAAAAAGACAAAAATCCTATAAAAAAATATACAATTTATTTAGAATTAAACTAAAATACCAAACAAAACAAAAGACAAAAATATAAAATAAGAATGAAAATAAATATAAATATATCGCATTCCTTATTTATTATATTGACATCTTCTCATATCATGTTGTCGTTTCTCAATGAAACTACATGTTCTTATCCTCGATGACAACATTCCTCCTCCTCCTCCTCCTCCTCCTCAGGACTCACGATCAATTTCTCTTCATTGTTATCACTTATGTCAATTAAATTACGACTTGTTTTCATGCTAATTAATGGGGGCTCATTCCTATTTCTCTTTCTATTGTACTGTCGTTTCTACACTTCTTCCATCGTTTATTTTAGCCCTTGTCTCCTCAAAATCTATACAACATTTTCCTCTTCATACGCTTCTCCAATAGTGTAACGTTGTAACCTGTTCGCTTCAATCAGACTATTACACCAAAGCACTAAATAACTGAAGAGAGAGAAACTCCATCCCCCCCTCCCGAGTAAATAACTCCCAAAGTATTCAACTATTGGTTAGTTATATATATATGTACATATATGTATTTATATACATACATATAGTCAACTTAGTGGATTCGTAAAGAAAATTTGTAATAAAAATAATAAAGTAAACATTAGAATGTTCTTGAAACTAATTGTTGTCTCTCTTTCATTCAATAAAAATATTGTAATAAGTTAATTCAGCATTAATTGGTAGAGCTTCAAATTAATACCTCATTTTGGCATGAAAGGTAATTTCCCCAACCATCATCTGATAATAACTTTGACTATTTTGACAGTAAAAACTCAGAAGCTTGTAGTTATAAGCATAGTCTATCATTAACTACATCTAAAAAAAATAAATATATATATAAAAAAAAAAACTCACAAGCTTTTCTAAGGGCATGGCTGCTATTGTAAGTCCTCCCATGTTGCGTATGTGTAGCAAATTTCCCGACGGCCATACCTTAAGCAATATATATATATATATATATATGAAGAAAATGATAATTTATTATTATGTAATTTCACTATTTTTCAGACTCTAAATTTAAAATTTAATACACTCTATTACAGGCTTAATTCATTTACGAAAAAAAGATTAAAAGAAAAATGAAGATACAAATAAATAACAATAGTAAAAGATTTTAGCATTGTAATTTTTATTTTAAACTTTTTATTGAATACATGTTCTTCTAAAATAATAATGTCTCTGTCACTGAAATCTACTACCCTTATCATTATTTTTTTATAAAAAATTTATTTCCAATCTCATTACATTCATTTACAGTTTCATAAAAAACTTGTATTATTCGCTTAAGAGAATACTTACCACGAACCATCATGGTTTTGTGCATTCTCGATATAACTTAAATGCAATTACCTATTTCCTTTCGTCGATGTTTCGGATATAAATAATTTCCTAAAGAGCACCAGACTCTGGATAACTAAGGAGGTGCACTTACGTAGCTGAAATGACAGCACAAATCAATCAATTTTAATGAAGCAAATATTTATAACTAACCAATAATTATACACACACAAGTATGTATTTTTGAATATGGGGTGTTTTAACTATTCTTCGATCCACAATGAAAATCAAGCAATCAACTCCAAAATTTATAATTCTTTTTCATTGAGAAAGAAAATAGATACATTTATAGAAATTTCAAACAACCATTGCTGAAAACAAAACCAAAAATGAAGAAACAAATAATACTTTTATACAGTAAAAAATTGAAGTATATATCAAATCTTAGAAATATTTAAAATAAACAATAAATTTTCTAAGTAAATTACTTATTAATTTCAATTTAATAAATTACTTAATAAATTTGTTTTTTTACTATTATTTACTTTAAATATTTTAAAAATCACACTATTTACTTTCAAGACACAACCCCACAACACGCCGTCAAGATTGAAAGCAATTAGACCAAGTTCTTTAAAATACTTCAAGATCATCAAAGCCCATACTACCCAACCAACTTTGCATGGACTTTTCATTCTTCGAAAATGGGTACGAAAGATATTGATATTTTCTGTTTAATTTTGATATCTTGATGTCTAAATTAATTATATTTTGACATTTTATTAAAAGAAATTATATTTTCAAATATAAAAAATTAATTATAAAGTATTTTAAATTTTTTCAGATAATATAATATAAAATTATTAATTAAATATTATTTAAGACATTAAAAATTACACAGAAGATTCATATGATTGAATGAAAGACAAAACATTCCGATTCATTTTTAGAAAAGAAAGAAGAAAAGTACATGCTACCAAAACTTGTTGGCTCAATTATGGAATAGACCCCCATCAATGGCAACAAGATTCTTGTCAATATTATTAGAGGCAAAGTCTTTGAAGTCGGACACCCACCCGTACGGTCTAATAAATATATTATTTAGACTAACGTGTAACAAACTCATTAGTTGGGGTTCGTTTGGGGATGTATCTTCAAATACATCTCTAAATTTTTTTTTATTTATTCAAAAACTACTTTTCACTATTAATCACATCTCTTAATATCTATAATAGATTCAAACTTTAAGCATCTATAACTTTATTATTTCAAGTTCAAATGAGATATGTTTTTGTTTTGTAATTATATAGAATTTCGAAATAAACTAAATCAGATCCGTATAGATTTATTACCATTAATTAAAAAATAAAATAAAAGTTCACTTTCCTTTATTAACAATTATCATGTTATAGACTTTTTTTTTTCTTTTTTTTTTCTGAACTCATGTTGATCACAAATAAAATTTGGAATAATCAAGTCATTGTTTTCATTATCAGGTTATCATAATCTGGCATTATTATCAATGTTACATAAACATTAAAATTTTAACAAAAGAAATCAAACTTTATATTTAACGAGATAGGCTAGATGGCCTAATTAAAAATACAAATAATTGAGAAGAAATTAAAAGTTTATCCAGAAAGGCACATAATATAATGTGGTATTTGATCTTGTACTGGCGGCGATCCCTTTATATCTTTCTTCTCTTTTTGCGCATTGACCTCTCACTCTATTAAGCTCATAATTAAGCAAATAAAACGCGTCGATGATATTCCCCCAGAGCCCATATGGTAAAGATATTTCGATATGATGAGAAGTTTAACACGCAGTTCTTCATAAACACTCCATTCACTTCCTGCTTTGACATTAAAAGCATCATCAATTCATGATTGCAACGATAGTTTTCCGTAAACATAATTAAAATTTCCACACCTTAAATTCAAATATAATGTATATATGTAATTATAGTTATATGTACCTGTTGAGGGAAGTCGCCATCTTCCATTTGTGCATTGATCAACAACCTTATTCCACGATGTATGGGCGTTGGACCAATGTCAGCCTGAATTAACGAACAAATTCATTAAGAAAAAACCTTTTTAATGGTTAAAAAAAAGGGAAAATTGCTATGTTAGTTCCTCAACTTTTAATTTGTGCAATTTTTGTCCCTGAATTTTTTTCCGTAGTTTGGAATGCCCCTAAACTTTTTAAATGTTACTACAATAGTCTTTTACGTTAATTTTTAGACGGGATCTATTTGCTAACATAACTTTTGACCAAATTACCAATAGCATCTGTTTAAAAATTACAAAAATGATTATTGTTGTAACATTTTAATAATTTAGGAGCATTATCTGTTCTTTTTTTTTTTTTTTTTTGTAGTTGGAATTATCATAAATTATTAAAAACTTTACTTCAGTATTTTTTTCGTCAATTTTTTGATGGAATCTGAAGTTAGCATCACTTTTTTATCAAATTACTAACAGATTCCGTTAAAAAAAAAATAACAGAAAGGACTATTGTAGCAACATTTTAAAAGTTTAAGGGCATTACAGTTACGAAAAAAAGTTCAGGGACCAAAGTTATACAATTTTAAGAGTATAGGGACTAAATGAGCAATTTACCAAAAAAAAATATATTGTCATTCCGATTAGAGAGCTTTCAAAGTACTACATTTATAAGATTTATTTCTGAATTCTATTTATAACGTCTTAACTTTGTAAAATCACCGTGCATAACTAGTACTACCGTGCGTGTATAGATTTTAGTTTCATGCATTCTAAGGTAGTAATTATTTTGAGAAGCCAAGAAATTAATACAAACGCTAATTTCACATAGATCAGATTAACATCTATAAATTACATGCAAATTGGAGAACTTTCTTATTATTTTATTCAATGAAACCATTCATGACTAGCTCGATATCCCTTACCAAACTCCATCTTGCAGTGAGCCATCAACAATGGTGGAGTCACTTGAGATTGAGTAGGGACGGCCGTCTTCTCCCTATAAAAAATTATTTTTCTCTTTTTTGCCGCAATGGCATGATCATCTTTTTAGTATACATTAGACATTTTTTTTTTTTTTTGTATCTTTTATTTCAAAAATAATCAGTGTACGCTCTCGTTAAGGTGGAAGGTTGATTTCACCACTAACCACCAGTACTTACAGCTGTGCCAATTGAAGATTTATTTTTTTTAATTGCAAATGGAACAATTAAACAATACTTTGTTTCCCTTCCTAAAATCTAAACTATTTGAGATTTTATTCCCTGATGACTTCATTTTTTACATGAATTTTGGCAATTTTACCCATACTTAGATGTCTATTAAAAATCTTGAGTCAACAACACCAACGGTTGATCACAATCATTAGTAACTTCAAATTTGCAATATAATTAATAAAAGTGTCAATAATATACATATGTGTGTGTATTTATTATATCCTCACCTGTCCAGCAACAATGAGGGATAACAATGCCCACGCAGTTTGGACTAAATGTGAACGGTTACCAACCAGATTAGTATACACCTGTTAGAGTATAGCCATCCATACATTACTTATATAATTAGAAAGAGCTTCAGAATCTTTCACTATAAGTACTGTATTTAATTTTCTTTCTTTTTTTTTTGGTTAAAAAAAAAAACGCAACTTTTTAAATATGAACTATATAGGAGTCGTATTAAATGGGGGATGTGAGCTTTGAAACCTAATAGATTTTCTTTCAAATTAATAAAATGGTTAATCTTAAAATCTTGTCAAGAAAAAACTCGTGCCTGTTATTAATTTGAATTTTTTTTTTTTTTTTTTTGGGATTTGTAGATTTTAATATACCTCATTTCGGCAAGAAAGGTAACTTTCTCCCCATCCACCATCCAATAGTTGCTTTGAGAGTAGGAATTTACAAGCTTTTCGCAGAGCAGGACTGTTTTTGTAATTTTTCCCAGAAGCTACTAACCCTTCTACCGCAAACCAGGTTGCGTACGTGTAACAAATTCCCCATCGCCCATACCTGTTAATTATGAGAAAATTATTTAAACAACCACATTTTTTTTCATCTATCAATCAACATAATATAAATTTCTCATTCTTGATCAACATAACACAAATTTTAGTTAATTTTGTGTCATGTTGATGAATTGATTTGTGTCATTCAACTGCTTTCCCTGTTAATTATACACCAATATTCCATAAAGATATATCTAATCTATTTTTTAATAGAAAAACATAGCAATCGATATATAAAATCTAAAACAATATCCCAACTAAATTCACATATGGATTAAAAACAAAAAAAGGATTACTAGTGTTAAGAAACACATTCCATAAATTGGTAACGACTCCAAAGCCCCCACTATTACTAGCCCTCGATTGATTACTCTAACAAATGAAGAAGATTATATGGCTAATATTATTGACAGGATGCTAAGAAATAAAAATACACCTAAAGACGAAATAAGCAAAAATGATAACAAGAAAGAACTATTAAACACAAACACATAAAAATAATAATAAAAAAGATTTGATCAGATCAAATCAAATCATCATTAAAAAACGAACGTTTTTTTTTCTCTCTCTCTCTATAAAAGCGAGAGATAGAGAGAAATTGATATCAGAAGAATTTTGCACATTTAGGGGGAGTTTGGCATATCAGTTCAACTTGAGTTGAACTGTACTTTTTTTGTCTTTTCTGAAAAAGTTTTTTGTCTTTTCTGAAAAAGTCAACAAAAATTACTATTTAAACTTAAAATCTCAACTCAAACCGTTTTATCAAACAAACTCTTAAATTAAAGAGGTTGGCACCAATTAATTAGCCCGCTCCAGTACTCAAATTCTTCGTTCAATTTTTTGATTAAAAGAATAAAACACAATAAATGAATAAATGAATTCAAAATCCAAATAAGAAGACTAGGTTTTATATATAGCAAGGCCTCAAAAGTTATTTACCATGAACCATCGGAGTTTTGTACATTTTCAAGGTAACACACTCCTCTTGATATGCAACTATCGATTTCCTTTCTTCGATGTTTCCGATATAGTTTCCGAAAGAGTACCAGGCTTTGAATAACTGATGAAGTACACTCTACGTACCTGAAATATTCATTGTTAGACCATCCACATTCAGTTTAAAAATTAAAATTTCTATATGATCTGGTCTATAATTTTGTCAGAAAAGAAATCTCACTCTCGCTCAATCATAGTGTCTTGAAGGAACTCTATGGGATTGAACTTCTGCAAAAATGCAAAAAATACGTTGTTAATGTTTTATGTATTTAGTATATTACCATGCAAAAACCTACTTCTAAAAAAAAAAAAAAAAAAAAAAAAAAAAGGGAGAGACAGAGAGAAACAATACCTCCAACCAACGAAATGCTCTTTGGGGTTCCCATGCAGGAAAACCACCATTGCTGCTCTGTAATGGAGATTAAGAAAGAAACTAATTATAATTATTACTAAGAAAATTTTTAATTTATTTTATTTTTACAAAAAAAAAAGGTAAAAAAATTTTGCTTCGTCCCTGATTATAAAGTCTAAAGATGCTTGACGAAAGGACAATACATGTCAAAATATATCCTGTTTATTCTATTAAAAAAAAGAAAGAAAAATTAAATCTTAATCCTTTCGTAAATAATCATTGTGATATGTACTTACCTGATAAGAGAGCAAGAGATTTACAGCATCATAGAAGCACTCAGTGTCCATTTTTTCTCCTACTAGAGCCGGTGAAATTTGAGAGAGCAAGAGTGTAGCCTGTAATCAGAACAATGCCATACCTTAATGACAAAAACCATTCTATGACTACCTCAAATATGCCTATTTACACATATACTTGCCAATGCTCAATACTATATTTATTACAAAATGTGTCAAAAAATAAACATATTTGACTTTGTACACTAATACATATCGTATTCTTTCTAATGTTATATACACATTTTGTAATCATTATTCCACTTTAGAATTTGTAAAAGTAAAATTTGTTTGACACTCCACTGATAGTTATAAGTTATGCTGATATATACATATATACATATACATAATTTGTAATCTTACCTTCAGTCCTTCTGCAGTGCAATCAGAGACTACCCAATTGTGGTCGGGAACACCAAATGTCCAACCACCTTTACAACTAATTCTGTGCATTTGAGTGAAGTTGCCAGGAGGATTTTCACGAACCTGAGTATTCATATCATCTTAGTCGATCAGTAAGTAAGAGGAAGACAAATTAAAAAAAAAATTAATTGATGACATTACAAATAATTATCTTACAACAAAAACATAGTAATATATTTTAGTTGTTAAATAGAGACATAATATTAATTTTTCTGATAAAATATGTGTGTATATAATTTTTTCTTAAAGAAATATAAGAAAAGAAAATGAAATTTCAAAAGTTGATTTCAGGATTAGAAAACTTCGTTACTGAGTAAGAGATATATATACACATACATATATGATATATATATATATATATATTGTTAATCATTAAGAATTGCAATGAGACCAAATTATTACCTGTGAAGCCTTCAAGAATTCATGTGCTTTTCTAAGAGTTGGCGCATACTCGTGATACATATTACAGGAGATAATAGCCCGAACCGCTAAAGCTACATCCCATGTTTGAGAACCGTTACCCTGCAATATATTATCAATTGATGATTAATTTTTACAAATATTATCAACCAATAATTAAGGCTAGTATTGTAAAGGGTTTTAAATTGAGAAAATGGTCATGCTTACTAATTGCTTGCTCCTTTTGCACTCTTCTCTTTAGAGAAATTAGGTGATCAGGCGATTTTTATTTTATTTTATTTTATTTTTTTGAGAAATATGATTGGTAATCGTAAAATAGTTGACTCTGTTGATTAATAAGATCCGGTCAATCACTAAATATCAAATCCATCAGTAATTGTTATAGGTTAAACAGTTTTTTTTTTTTTTTTTTTTTTTTTAATGAAAACAACCGTTTTTTTCTGTCTAATTTAAATTTTTTAACAAAACCTGGGAAATTTATTAAACAATGTTTAAAATGCCTCTCTTCCCATATATGTATATATATATATATATATATATATATATCCATTCTTTCTGTCTGTTGTATATGTTTTCAAATTTTCAAAGGTTCATATTCTTATATGTTTGTTTATAAAAGAGACATATTGTATGCATTAGCTATATTATAAAACCTGACACTTGGCTCCATCTTCAGAAATCCATAAACAATCTGGGATTCTGGCTAGGTGATACTTGAAGGCTTCTGAATGTGGGTCTTCTGCCCAACAAGCTAGCATACTCCACATCTGCATGTTATTAAAAAAAAATTATAATTTAAAGTATTTTGTTCAGAGAGAGAGAGAGAGTGAGATCTAAATTATTACACTTTCTTCGCTACCCATGCACAAATATTGGAAACGTCATCCTCGTAATGAACATGTTCAATAACAACTCCAAGGGCCTTCTCTCTTATCATAGAAAAAGGCCAACATCCAAGAACCGGTTCTGCTACGTGGTAAAGAAATCCCCATAGCATGTCTTGCACCAAAGGACGCTTATTAAACAGATCCTCCTGACAAATTAACCACTACGCATAAGCACCATTTATTATTCTTAAAGAAAAGTAAAAAACAATTTCAAGTTTCGAATCTACAAGGTTTTACACAAATCCTTCCCAATAGGATTATAAGCACCATTTATTTAATTAACAAAAAAACAAAAGAAAGATCTTGGAAATCTAAGTGGGCCCGTTTGAGAGAACTTCTCCAAACACTTCTCCAATTTTTTTTTTTAATCTTTTTCTTCAACTCAAAAACTACAATTCATTATTCAGTATATATCCAAATGTCTACAGTAAACTCAAATTTTAAAATCCTAATTTTGTTATTTCATGTCTAAATGAGATGATTTTTTTTTTTCCAAATTGCATAGAATTTTGAGAGAAATGAAATGAGATCTATATTGATTTTTTTTTTCCGAACACATTACATGTTTTTACACTTTTTTTACTCCAAATAATTTTTCTCAACAAAACAAAACACACATTATTTTTAAAACTTATCTCAACTCCAACCTAAAACTCTGTTTCCAAAACCTTCCCCATACAGGCCCCAAGTCATAAAAGATTGTTATGAGTTGAGACTAACCTTTGCAACGGTGTTTCGAGCTTTATTCCAATTTAAATCATCAAAAGGCTGGGTATAGAGTTCTTGCCTAAGTGATTGAACCAATTCGGTTATTGGCCCCAACAAATCTTTTCGCGAATAAATACGCTGCGGGCAAGTAAATCATACGAGCTAAGGGCAACAATTTGCCTGCATTATTTTGATTAGGAAATATTTTAAAAGCTGTTTGAGTTCTGTAAAATTGATTCAACAAATTTGACTATAATTTCTGAATAAAGATGTGTGTCAATTAACCTGGATGAATGCAGAACATTCTGGGAAAAAGCCATAGTTCTGGGGGCACTGGATTGCAGCCTGACCACTCGTATACACCAAGCACCTAACCAAATGAGGCTGTACCTATTAGAATTCGTTGGTCCACCTCCTAACTGCTTAACATTCTAATAAAATTGATCAATTTTTCTGGTATTAGAGTAAGATCCCCCGAATTCTACAAATTGCAGTTTCTTAACATTTCATATATATGAGTCTGTTATCTACTTTGATGCGTACATGTTGGATATTTGCATCATCCTCCCCTTCTTTTGATTGGATCCATATTTAATATTGCATTTGTTCAGATAAATATGAAGGGGAAGTAGTAGAACGTAGCATAGCACTTTTTAAAAACTTTTGAATGCACATAGTTTGTTTTAAAAATATGAAATAAATGACGTACTTACCTTGTAAATTATGTACTTATAAATGTACGTGTTACTTATTTCCAAAAGTTTTTAAAGGTGGCCTCTAGACATATATATACATATACATATATATGCTAAACATATATAAATATACTACGTATACTTCTTTATGTTTATCAAGGAGCAATTGTACCTTAATTAAATAAGGCCTTTTTATTTAAACTTTAAGTTCATCCGTAAACTAACAAATCCGAGTAGAATTAAAAACCACAGAAAAGACAGGAAAATCTTTTGTGTTAGTTATGATCTATTTCTGCTATTTGAATCTCTTCATGCTTCAACTCCTAATTATTTATATCGAGGTCTTAATGATAATATAGTATATAAATACTAGGTTAGCTAATAGATATCCTTTTTTTTTTTTTTTTAATCTCTTGTTTTAAATATGAAGCATACAAATTCTTATATCCCAGGACATATGTGTTGAACAGTGACTATTGTTAGTATACTCCTTTGGCCTTGGCCTTATCTCTCAAGGAGCGTATCACCTCCACCCCCACAAAATATATTAATGGTAAAAGTAAGGACTCATGCGGTGTGATCCCAGACACTCTTTATTAGGCTAGTAGAAAACAAGTTTTTACATTTAAAACTCTCAAAAAGACCACTTAACACTTGACTTTGGATCACTGACTTATCACTATAATCCGTTACCACTAGATCACTACACTTGATAGTATATACTTAACACACACATATATATGAAATATGATAGGTTCGTGATCTTACTGTTAGCCAAATCTTTCCCCAAGATGGAATTCCAACAACACCACCACGGTCGAGAATCCATTTTCTAGCTCTGGCCATAGCCCCATCATCAGGACACTCTCCCAACAACCTCAAGATTACATAGTTCACCGCAGAACCATACATTGTGCTATGGCCCTCTATATGTAATCCCCAACCTCCATCTTCATTCTGTCAAAAAATTAATTATGCTTAAAAAAGAGATTATTCTCGAAGTTAATTACAATTGGCAAGTAAAACAAAAGTCTCTTTTATTCCATAATTTAGAAGGTTTTTAACTTTATAGAAAAATTAAATAATTACTGCATGCCCTACCTGGTGATTGTAAATGTAGCGAATTATTTCCTTTCGGAGTTCTGGTTCAAAAGCAACATTGAGCGCCCCGGTAATGTATAACACTATAACCTGCATTTTCAATGAAATTAATAATGATTATATATTATCTTGGATGAATTTCCTATAAAGGTGGCCATTGAATTCATTTATATGGTTCTCTTGTCTCTCTTTCTCTTATGTGGACAGGAGTTTTTGACATTGCTAAATGAATAGTTCTATTGTTGTATCATAGGTACTAGGCTAGACTCAAGAGCATCTAACATTGTAGGGAAAATACATCTATAATAATCATGACTCTAATCATGACTCTATTGTTGTATCATAAGTACTAGGCTAGGCACAAGAGCATCTAACATTGTAGGGAAAATACATCTATAATAATCATGACTCTAATCCAAATATATCTTTACTATGTGTAGAAGTGTGACTTTTTTATTTTTTTTTTGGTCCTTCATTTTTCTTTTTCTTTCTTTTTTTTTTTTTTTTAATCTTTTGGCTCATTTTTAATTTTTTTCTTTTTAGTACTTTATCTATATTGATTAATTTTTTACATTTTAGCCCCTTAACCTTTTTGTATTTTTTTTTCATACTTTTTTTTTTTAAGGTACTTTGTTGTTTTCCTTTTTTTTTTTTTTTTGGGGGATCTTTCTTTTAGGTTTTTTTTTTTTTACCTATTTAATAAAATTTATCAAATATGTCCAACATGTACATAGCACATGCTTTAGAGTAGTATGTATCGAAATGCGAAAGTGTACTATTGTACATGTTCACTTTTGTCGAAAATGATTTTTTTTTTTTTGTCTTTTGGTTTTTTCTTTTTTTGTCCATTTTATTTTATTTTTGTATTGGTCAATTTTTTTTTTTTTATAATTTAGCCCTTATATCTCTTTTTGGTTTTTTTTTATGTGTCATTTTTTTCAGATTCTTTATTGATTTTTTTGGTCTATTTTTTCATTTATTATTTTAATTTCCTATTCAGGTAAGTTTTTTCAAATATGACCATCAATATGTATATATAATACATGCTTTAAACTAATATTACAACAAATGTATATATTAAAACTAGCACGTAGCATTGCGGCACTAAACTATATATATATATATATATAATTGTTTCCAATTTGCAGTGACACCATGGCGGGTCCCATATGAAAGTGGGTTTTAATGTGGAACCTACTATATCTAGTCTGGTAGAGCTGCAGTCATGATAACAACTTGAAGGATAATTTACATATTTATTTATGATTTTACTTAAAAAAGTATATTAATTTAATTTTGAAATTTTTCATTTTTATTTCGTCACATTATATTTAATATACAATTTTATATCTTTTCTCAGTCAAAGATTTTTAACTTAATAGATCCAAAATATCCTTATCCAAAAAGTATACCATATATTTTAAAGACGTAATTTTTTTTTTATCATTATATCAAATTTAATTTATAAATCCGATCAACACTTTACTGTGACCTAAAAAATGTCGAAAATGACCTTAAAAGGAAAAACTAAAAAAAGACAAACTTTTAATTTCCATAACAAAAGATACAAGATATGAGGTATAAAAATATAAATAACCTTTGAATTGAAACAAGAAATTGTCTTACCAAAGGAGATAAGAAAAACATCCCGCCAGCAAGTCCAGCAGGCCAATGCCCATCATGAGCTTGAATAGTGGAAAAGAAGCTAAGAGCCCTTTTTATGGTGATGGACACTGCTTCCTTTGTTATATCTTCGTTTTCCTTCACTTTCACAGATGGAGGAATTTGCTCGCATGGATTCTTCTTTCTAAACTGTCAGTTTTTTTTTTTTTTTTGGCAAAATAATAGTGTTGTATATATTCAAATAATCAATCAATCAAAGTCAATAATTAGCTTGAGAACCATGAATGCAAAGTACGTAGACGTAGTTATTTCAAACAAAATATGTCATATATATGCAGTATTTTACCTGCATTCTCATTAAGAAATCAGCACTTTGTTTTTGTCGGAACCGATTTTTCTTGAATTCTTCACGAAATTTCTCTACTTGAGCACGTTCTTCCGCTGTTCCGGCATTCGGATCGAATTCCCAGTGTTGTCTACCTAAGTGATTATATGCAGTGGGAAGCCGTAGCCCTCCTTCGGCTATCTTCAACTTCCACATGATCTCTGTACGAAAACAATGCATACTTCATCATGAATTGGTTTGGAATGCTATATAGATATATCTATCTATATATACACACTACTATATTATATATAAGCAAGATATAGTTAAAATACTAACGTTCTATCAAACGTTAACCATGTCATAAAATTTGTAGTAACGTGAAAAGACGTATTATAAGTATCATGATCATCGTAGGATTCTATAGCTAGCTAAAAAAAATTCAAAAAAAAAAAAAAAATTCACGATAAACACACGTAATTCTTTGTGCTAAAGAACGAAAATAAAATAATTGCTCCTGCTCATCATTTATGATTAAAAAGAGAATCGAAATTACAGATCGCACTAGATAAAAGATGCACACTCTTCAGAAATTTTTAGAAGAAATATATGTACTCTCTCCTTTTTTTTTTTTTTTTTTTAAATGAAAGAAAAGAACTGTACTTGAAAAAAAAAATAATAATCTTCAGTACTGCTCCAGGCTCAGAGAAATGAATTCTAACAAAAGGGTTCTTGGCCGTGGGGAAGGGAAGTTCTGGTGCTCTCTATTTATTTATAGAAAAGTGACGTTACGTTGTTATTCTCTTTCGCTTATATTACTGATATCTACATTCGATTATTACTGTCGTTTGTAGTGCAGCTAGATTTTTTTTTTTTTTATTTATTTTTTTTCAGAAGGTGTCATCAAAATTTTAAGCGTTGTTTTATAAATAGATCTGAATTATACATCATGCCTTGCATTAATTACTGAATTTTGAATTAACACATTTTTTAAACTTTTTTTATTAAAATGCAATGATTCCTTTGTTAATATATTGTTAAAAATTAGTAGAATTAAATTAAATATATTGTCATCACATGAGTTTTATTTATAAATAAAGTCATAATTAAACATTTTTTAGAGGGAAAATGAACCTCAAAATCGGAGATATTTTGGAAATAAACTGTACTAACTTCCAGCAAAGATATACAACATCATAAAAAATATTTTAGAGGTACGATTTCCCCTCGAAAAACGTTCAATTATGATTTTAGCATTATTTAAAGCTTGCACGGTGTGAAAGTATTTTATTTTCGTTTAGTTTTTATCGACATAGGTATCGTTTGCGTAATAGCCCAAGATAGTATAATGTGTAAAATCAAAAGTCAATAAATTGATTTAAGACTCGGTAATTTAGGGGCTCTTTACAAGAATAACTTAAATTTTAAATTAAACTATTGTTGTAACTATATTTTTTTTGTAGTGTAAATTACTCATTTAGTACCTAAACTTTTAATCTTGTGCAATTTTGGTCCCTGAACTTTTTTTTGTAGATGAAATGCCTTTAACTATAAAAATATTACTACAATAGTTCTTTCCGTTAATTTTTATATGGAATCTGTTAGTAATTTGGTCAAAAAGTGTTGCTAATTACGGATTCCGCTCGAAAATTAACAGAAATGACTATTGTATCAACGTTTTTAATAGTTTATGATCATTTCATCTACAAAAAAAAAAAAAAAAAAGAACAGAAAATGTCTCTAAACTATTAAAATGCTGTTACAATAGTTATTTCCGTTTATTTTCAGACAAAATTTGTTAATAATTTGGTCAAAAAGTTATGTTAACTAATGGATTTTCACAAAATATTAATGTAAAGAACTATTGTAGTAATATTTTAATATTTAGATGTATTCTGGCTAGAAAAAAAAATATTCAGGTACCAAAATTACACAAAGATAAAATTCAGAGACCAACATAATAATTTATCATTTTTAATGTATTAATATGTACTAATAAATAATCATACCAACTAACCAATATCTAACAAAATTTAATATTTCTATGGCTACTTGTTTCTCTACCACATAATTCTCAATGATTATCCAATTTAAGCGGCCAGGGTTTAAAGAAATTCGAACTAACCAAAGAAATATTATTGCTTGTGGCCCTGTTCGGTATTTATGTCACGACACTTCTTATTCGTACCATATGTTGGAACGTGAGTTCTTATCATCACTGACTATCTCTGACTTTCTCTCATTTATATTTACAATGTTATATATACAGGAAATGTCTTCGGTGCGGTGTCGTATACATGCGATGGTTTAAAATTAACCGTTTGATTAGGAGCGAACTGTGGAGATGGGCAATTTTGAGTATAAGGGCATCCTATCTTATCTGTAGACTTCTGTAGCTGAAAGGTGTTAGAGAAGGGTCAAGTATTTGAGGGGTATTTTGTTGGATTCTGAAATAAACGCGGGTAGAACGATGTAAAGAAGTAATTTTGGACGAGGTGGAATTACTTATACGGAGTCTTGTTCGAGAAGGATGGGAAGAGGGAAAACCAGAGTCGGGTTGATGTTGGTTGTTTTTTTATTTTATTTTATTTTTATTATTTTTTCTATTTAGATTTTGTGGAGACGAGAAACAGGATGTAGGGTAGCCATTTTTAAAAGGGGCTTCAAAATTAAAATTAATCTGGTGGTTTTCCACTGGTGTTTGACAGCTGAAGATGACTATTTGTCTTCTTCGAGGATATTTTGGACACACTTATATGCTCGCTCCTCATTTATTTCAACTTCTTCCATGACAAAAATGGCCGTCATGGCCTGCTTTATCTATAAATCATCTTCGAGTTGGAAAATTATAAAACAAATTTTGTCTGATCAGAATATATAATTTCATTAATGTCCGAATATCAATGCCAAACCATATGTTTTATCTATATTTAGTGTCCATTTACTTCACCGGTCGGAACTAAACTTTTCCATCTCATTTTTTTTTTTAAGATCAACAAATAATTTTAACCTTGTTTTTTTAAAAATCAAACGCCTCAAACTCAAAAAGTTTAGTTCCATCTAGTTGAACAAACACAAACTTAACCTCCTATACCTTTCAACTGATATTACTTTCGTTTGAGATAACACATGGATATACAATACAACATTCAACACACTGGGGTGGTGGAATTATAAAATCATATAGAATCCTTACAATATATCTGTGAGAGATTCAAAATGAAAATTTTTATCTAACACCAAATCATCAAATGTTGTTCGAAGGATAGGAAGTAAGTTCCCAGAGCCAAGTGATCAAACACGCTTATTTTTATGTTCACTTAAATAATATGCCCCTCTCCTTGACCCAAAAAAAAAAAAAGTCTATCACTAGACACGACATGTCGTTGGAATGAAACGACAGCTTCTTGACCACCCCATTTACTTCTCCTGTGAGCTGGTTGATTATCTTCTTTGTAACTACTCCTTCAAGTAAAAACAACAACTCACCTAAAACGACGTCACTGGATATAAAACTGCAGGTAACACAAACAAACCCCTTCAGATATCTTTCTCCCTTCTACTCGTGCATTTACCTTATTAGCCCCACTCCAACCAAATTTCTTCGCCCACCTTTGGCACTTATCACATACATTTTCTTTCTTGCAGACTTTGTCTTACACGTGCAACAACTCCATCTCTCTGCTTCTCCTGCACATTTCCTCTGCCAATTTCAGTCCTTAGGCCCACGTAAGCAACGCATGGCGAACGTTGGCGCATAATGGACTCGCCCTATATATATATATATATATATATATATGTTGATAGTTTCTCTTCACTTTTTTTTTTTTTTAATTGAACAATAGATTTGATTAAGTATGAATTTATTCATTATATGAAATCTTTTTTTCTTAGTCCATAACAAATTTAGC
Source organism: Ficus carica (assembly GCA_009761775.1). Taxonomy (NCBI): domain Eukaryota; kingdom Viridiplantae; phylum Streptophyta; class Magnoliopsida; order Rosales; family Moraceae; genus Ficus; species Ficus carica. Next base: position 325,316 of record CM019744.1, on the reverse strand, counting down.
CAAATATGGATTTAATCATTGTGATGCTCTAAGATTTAGATCGATTTGATCATTGTGATATACAGTTTTTTTTTTTTTTTTTAATATATCAATTTTTGAGTTCTTATGTTACGACCATCCTGCATGTTCTATGAAGATCTCTCCATAATTCATTCTCAACAATATGACGACCTAAAGGGAAACACATCATGATATGGGCATGAATATGCTATGAATCCTTTTATGATTTAATGTGGTCCTTATGATCTGTCTGTAATGTAATTGATTCAGATAAGGAAACTAGTTTAATACCCGTGCGTTGCACAGGAGAGAAAAATAAATAGATAAATAAAAAAGAAAATTAAATAACATTTAATAATGACAGTTGATTATGATAAATAATATAATTACAATAAGTTTCAAAAAATATAAACAAAAAAGAAGGTCTTCAATAGTTCTCTTTGCAGTCCTATTCCAAACCATCATCACCGTAAGCTAGAAAAACAAATTTACATAAATCAAAAATCGAAAAACAAAATATATAAATCTAGGGAAAAAAAAAAAAAAAAGAAGCTAGAAATAACTTATAAAAATAAAAAACAAATCAAAAGAAAGCAGATCATACCTATATTTTGCTCCATCTCTTTTGTCTTTATTTTTTTTTTTTTTCAGGATCTCTCTCAATCATAAAAATGTAAACTAATAATAATAATAATAATTTTAAAAAAAACTTTTCTCCGGTAATGCAAAGATAAAGATAGAGAAATAAAAATGATCACGATAATTAAAATTAAAAATAGAAAAAAAAAAAACAAAAGGAGAAAAAAACTGAAGAGGGGAAAAAAAGATTGGAGAAAAACAACAAAACCAAAAACAGATTCTATTATTTTATTATTTATTGTTTTTTACAAAAAAAAAAAAAAAAAAAATTCAGTTAGATTATATACATGCAAAACACAAAAATTAACTATAACATTTAAAAAAACAAAAACCAACAATTAAAAAGCCAAAAAAAAAAAAAAACCAAGCACAAATCGAAAAAAGTGATAAAAAAAATTTGAAAATCAGAATATGGAAACAAAAATCATTAAAAATTATAAAATAACAAAAATACGAATAAAAGATGAATAAAAAACTAACTTTAAAATTTAATTCTTAGAAAGCAGGAAAAAAAAACAGGAAAAAAATAAAGGGAAAAAAAACTAAAAAGGGGAAAAAAGATTAAAGAAAAACAACAAAATCAAAAACAAATTCTATTATTTTTTTTATTGTTTAAAAATAAATAAATAAATAAATTTCAGTTAGATTATATACATACAAACATTGCACTTTAACACATCTTCAATGGACAAAATAAAAAATGTACATTAAAAAGGTAACAATGGCCAGTTATTGTAGTTATCAGAAAAAGCAACTACAAAGGAAGGGTAATCCATGATAATTTTAGAAGGACAAAGTTGTCCTAATACTGTAACAAGCTGTAAAAGTAACTAAAGCCCAAGGGTAAAATTGTCAATTGAAAAAAAAGGGTAAAACCGGAATAACACTGTAGCGAAGGAAAAAAGCAACTACAAAGAAAGGGCAAAATCGTCCACTAATAATTTTAGAATGACAAAATTATCCCAACACTGTATCAAATAGTAAAAGTAACTAAAACCTAAGGGCAAAATTATCAATTGACCAAAAAAAATAAAGGGTAAAACCGGCATAATACTGTAGCGAAGGGAAAAAATAATTAGTGATGAAAGGCAAAAAATTTATTACACTGTAGAAAAAAGTAAAAGTACTGTACATTACTGTAGCTAAAGCAGCGAAAATGGAGAAAAAAGCAAAATGAGTATTATATATTACTGTAGCTGAAGCAGTGAAAATAGAGAAAAAAAAAAAAAAACAAAATGTATTGTTCATTACTGTTAGGAACAGTAAACCCTTACATCCTTTAATATATTTATATAATATGACGATAAGGTATTTATAATATTAAAAATATTTATCATTATTCATCATAGTGATAGATAATTTCCGTAAAAATACGAGTTATTTTAAAATGTTATCGTAACGACCTCAATCCTCGTTTTTAGTCATTAATCTTTTATAAGGACGTGGTCTTTAGCGTGATGAGCACAACACGAATTATTATAACAGTATACAATATTGCCTTTTAGAAAAATGGAATCAAAATCCCATTTAAAATGGAAATTTTAGGGCAAAAAGGTAAAATAGACAGGATATTATGATCGAATTTTGCTTATAAATGAATGAAATCAGATAAGGATTGGAAAAAAAAAAAAAAAAAAAGGAAATAAGTTTTCATTCCTTAAAAAGCTCACGCTAACTGCCGAATACGTTTAATTTTGAAAATGAAATATCACTTATCAATAAAAAAAATTGAAAACATGATCCAAAAAAATGAGGATACAAGAACTGCAAGAAATGGAAACAAGGTGAACGGTTTTCCATAAAAAATAAATTCAGAAATAAATAAAAAATAAAAAAAATCAGCGACCAAAGTGGAAGGGTAAAGAAGGAATAAAAAAGTTTCAAATTTGCAAATAAGTTTAAATAAATTTAACTTTCAAAAGCGGTGTTCAAAAATAACCATTTTATATAAATACTTCTAGATAATATTTGTTAAGAGAAAAAATTTAAATACCACTACGAACTTAAATAATGGATTTGGACGTAAAATAATAATAATCATGGATTTGGAATACAGTAGCTGAGCGGCATTAAATAATTATATTTATGTCTGTATCATTCTTTAAAATATGTTCCTAATCCCATTCCTCACCATGGCCACCATTTCCATAGAAGTTTTCTATAAACCAAATACCATAATATCTTAATACATTTTGATACTACTAGTTGCTTCTACTCATAGTTTTTTTTTAAAACAAAAAGAACATAAAGAAAGACTAGATAGAAAGATGGACACTCTTATTTGAATGTCGAGTTTTTTTTTTTTTTTTTTTTTTGAAGAAATATACCTTTTTTGAAATCTACTTTCTTTTTGGAACAAACTCCCAGTCCACTTGTTATTAAGAGCAAATATTTAAATACCACTACGAACTCAAATAATGGATTTGGACGTAAAATAATAATAATAATAATAATAATAATAATGGATTTTAAATATGGTAGCTGAGCGGCATTAAAATTAGATTTCTATCTATATTGTTCTTTAAAATGTGTCCCTAATCCCATTCCCTACCATGGCCACCATTTCCATAGAAGTTTTCTATAACGAGAACCCAATACTGAAATATCTTAATACATTCTAATACTACTAATTGCTCTTGCTCATCGTTTTTATAATAAAATAAAATAAATAAATAAAAAAAAAAAAAAACTAGATGGAAAGATGCACACTCTCATTTGAACGTTAAGTTTTTTTTTTTTTTTTTAAAGAAGAAATACACCTTTTTTGAAATCTACTTTCTCTTTGGAACAAACTCCTAGTCCACTAGTTATCAAGAGCAAAAATTTAAATACCACTACGAACTAAAATAATGGATTTGGACGTATTATAATAACACTAATGGATTTGGAATATGGTAGCTGAGCGGCATTAAATAATTAGATTTCTGTCTGTATCATTCTTTAAAATTTGTGCTCAATCCCATTCCCTACCATGGCCACCATTTTCATAAAAGTTTTCTATAGTTTTCTATAACGAAAACCTAATACGGAAATATCTTAATACAGTTTGATACTATTAGTTGCTCCAGCTCTTTTTTTTTTTTTTAACAAAAAAGAACATTAAGAAATACTAGATAGAAAGATGCACACTCTTATTTGAACATCGAGTTTTATTTATTTATTTATTTATTTTTATTTTATAAGAAATGTACCTTTTTTGAAATCTACTTTCTTTAGGAACAAACTCCTAGTCTATTTCTCATGTAACCACCCTGACTTTGGGATATTAATCCATCAGTAACATTATTTTGTTAGTAAAGTTATGTATCACTGAAAAATTACATGATAATCAATTAATTGCTATATTGACGTACAAAAAAGTTATACTGTTGTTTTATTAAAGATGCAGATTATGAAACAATAGAAATATAACTTAAAAAAGGAAAGGGACAAAATACGAAAAATTTATGAGGTATTTAAAACGCTTTGCTGTCATGAGCTAAATGAAAGTATTTCTGGGTATGAGATGTTTTGACTATTCTTCTATCCACAACGCGGAACCACGGATATGAAAATCAAGCACTCAACTCCAAAAATTTCTATTATTTTTCATTGATAATAAAAATAAGTACGTTTCTAGAAATATCAAACAACCTTCACTAAAAACAAAATCAAATGCGAATAAATAAATGATATTTTCACAGTCAATAATTAAACTACAGATTTTAAAAATATTTAGTGTCAATAATAAATTTATTAAGTAAATAATTAATTTATTGCAATTAAATATTTTCTTAGTAATTAACAATTTTTTTTTTCCATAAACTTACTATTTTCCACCCTGCGAATTTGATTTCAAACCACAACCCACGACTCTTCAGATCGGAAGTAATTAGACCAAGTTCTTTTAAATACTTCAACCCCTGCGCAACCAACTTGGTAGACTTTTCATTCTTAATATATCTCTTACTTATTTAAGAGCCAATGTATCTTTTGGTCTTGCCTTCCTTACTTGTCACGGGATAGTCAAATAATCGTCACGTTATACCACATCATTGCCATAATTTTTTTTTTAAAATTTTGTTTTTCTATTCTACACACACAAAGTAGGTGCCATACAACTAGTGGATATGAAAAACATGGTTTAATGAAAAACGATGACTTTTCATTTGTAAACATAAAAGGAAACAAGAAAAAGTGCAGAAGTTGTTTATGTTACCCATTTCACCTCGTAGGTCAATTGTGTGAAATGGACTTTGTCAACATCATCATGATTAAACTAAATACGGGACAAATTTTATAGTTTCTCCTGAATTGTAGATATTATCACAAATTGTCTGTTAACTTTAATTTGTAACATCTGTTCCTCTAAATTTTGAAATATTGACAAATCTATCCCTCCAGTTAGTTTTATTAACGGAATCGTCACATGTCAAGTTATAAGATAATGAGATTAAACAAATGAGTGGAACTACATATTAACCCCTTTACGCTAAATATTAAATATTTAAATAAATTTCAACTTAATCATAAGAAGAATCAAAATTTAAAAGATCAAATACTTTTACTAAAAACAAAAACAAACAAAATAACTTGACCACGGGCACCAATTTAACAAAAGATCAAACACTCAAATCCATTATCAATTTTTAAAAAAAACGAGGAAAAAAAAAAGAAAAAAAGAGAAACCATTGTGACTACGTTCATTCGGAGATGAGCAATACTGAAATCAAAATATTTCTAACTTCTTGAATCAAGGAAAAATAATAATAAGACCACAATCCAATAGCAAAAATTATCATCTCTGTCCTCTCATCTCATCTTTCTTGCCATGCTCTTTAATCTCTCTACAAAAAAAAAAAGAAATGCGAGGTTGGTTGTACATAAACGCGAGCTTGGGGTTGGGCAAAACCAAGAGGGGGTGAGATCCTGTCGTAAGCGATAGAGGGCAAAGGAGACGACGTCGCACGCAGCTGGAAGGAGGTGGTTTCATTGGAGTCCTTGATGTGTTACTTCATGGGAAAGAAGACTTTTTTCCCCCCCTTTTCCTTTTGCACCCAAAAAAAAATCTTTTTAAAAACCTAATTGAGGGTAATTGGCAAACGTATCAAGGTCGGGAGGAATGAATATTACAAACTAAAATTCATGAGGGATATTTTGTGACAACGTCGTCTAAATTAGTTCAAAGGACAACGTGAAATTTATCCTTAAATATATATAAGTAAGATCTTAAATATAAAAGCCATAAGTCTCCATCACTATAATATCAAAATTAATATCTTATAATATTAACTCATTAAAAAATGTGTAATAAATTTTTTTTTATACATATCTCTTATAATAAAATTTCAAAACATAATATGCTACATAAAAATTATAAAATTATAAAATGTTAGACGTAAATTAACTATAGTAATTGTATGAATCTAAAACAAAAGTTACATTCGCTAAACTACGCACATTGATCTTAAAGTTAAGTTGCCACTCCTGGATAAAGCTGGCCCCACCTGTAGACACTGAGGTCCATCCACATTATCAACACATTTATATATCCAGCCACTTTCCAAATCCAGCACAACATCAACGTCCCTGTACCCTGAATTCAACGCAAAAGTCTTCTTGATTGGCCAAAAAAGTCTATCTAAATAAAAGTCAATCTTCTTCCATTTTTGTCATATTAATGGCCAACCGCATGCATGATGACAATTATAACATGGTCAACTATTCATTTAATCCTTAAATTATTAAGTTTGAGCTATTTCAATCCTTGTTTTTTTTTTTCCGTAGTTTAATTATCCTAAATTATTAAAATTTTAGTTTCTTTCCAGTAAAATTTAAACAAATTCCATTAATAATTTAGTTAAAAAAATGATGCCCACTAACAGATGCCGTTCAAAAATTAACAAAAATTTTGTTGTAATATTTATGTGCTTGTTTGGAAACAAAGTTCAAACTACTAGTTTGAACTAAAAATTTTGTCATTTTCCCAAAAAGTTTTTTATCTTTTCTGAAAAAGTTTTTTGTCTTTTCTAAAAAGTCAACAAAAATTACTATTGAAACTTAAAATTTCCAACTCAAACTCATTCACCAAACGGACCCATAAAAGTTTTTAATATTTAAGATCACTTCACCTATGAGGAAAATAAATAAAGTAAAGAAAAGAACTTGGACCAAAGTTAAAAATTTGAGGATAACCATAAAAATTATCCTTATAATAATGATATGTTGGTGTCATAATATTCCATAGTAAATTCTTCTCTTCTTCTTTCTTCTTCATCTAGTTGTTGAAAGACAACTAACTATACCTCCTAGTTTTAAATATTTATCAGTTTATCACTCTATTTTTAGTTTATGAAAATATGTTGGAACCCAACCTTTAAATTTTTTTTTTTTCTATATCCAATTTTTCAAGATATTTTAACACTGATGCTTCCAAACATGTCATCATTTGACAACTTGCCCCTTAAACTTTTAATTTTTACAATATACCTTTTTGAACTTTCTAAATTATTACAATATTTCCCATTTATTTAATTTTATATTAAATTGAAGATTTAAATTTGGAAATTTTCAAAGAAACCATCACTTTTTCCATCTAATTTAACAAGATGTGGGGTATTTATTAAAAAATGTTTAGAAAGCCTATCTTCCCCCATAATATCTATATATATATATATTATAAATGTATTGTGTATTCAAAATTTCAATTGTACATATTCTTCTATATATAAAAGAGACATATTGTATGCATTAGCTATATTATAAAACCTGACACTTGGCTCCATCTTCAGAAATCCATAAACAATCTGGGATTCTGGCTGGGTGATACTCGAAGGCTTCTGAATGTGGGTCTTCTGCCCAACAAGCTAGCATACTCCACATATGCATATTTTTTTTTTAAAAACTTTTATTTTAAAGTATTTTTGTCTAGAGAGAGAAAGAGATCTAAATTATTACACTTTCTTCGCTACCCATGCACAAATATTTGGTAACAATTTCATCCTGATAATGAACATGTTCAAAACAACTCTAAGCGTCTTCTTTCTGATTATATTATAGAAAAACGCCAACATGCAAGAACTGATCTGCTACGTGGTAAAGAAACCTCCAAACCATGTCTTGCACCATAGGACGCTGGTAAAAGGGATCCTTCTGACAAATTAACCACTATGCATGAGCACCATTTATTTCTTAAAGAAAAGTAAAAACAATCTCAAGTTTCGAATCTCTGAAGCTTTACATAAACCCTTTCCTTTTCACTTACTGAGCTAAGCCCAACAGGATTATAATTAGCACCATTTATTTAATTAACAAAAAAAAAAAAAACCGAGATCTTGAAAATCTAAGGGCCCATTTGGGGGAACTTCCCCAAACACATCTCCATATTTTTTTTAAAATATTTTTCTTCAACTCAAAAACTACATCTTATTAATTATTAACATATCCAAATGTCTATAGTAAACTCAAACTTTAAAAGTCCATTATGACTGTGTTATTTTATGCCCAAATGAGCCATGCGAGCAGGATGCTTGCAAGAAAGGGCAGACTTCATGGATTCAAAAGACGTGGAACTTGAAAAGCATAATCCTAGATATGCAGCATAATCCTAGAAAAGCATAATCATCCAATCCGCCGGAATAATAAACCCTAGATATGCAGGATTTACCCGAAAAATGTATGTTATAATTTTTTAGCTTACGTTTCAAATTTATTATTTATTGGCAAGAAAAAGTAGTTTATTATAAAAGTAATACTAGAAACACCAATTTTAATCCTAACTTTTGAATACCACTCAGGAGGCCAATAACGAGTTGTCATATTTTTATTGATAAATAATCATAATATAGAAAAACTTTAAATACAATTACTAAATAAGAATAAAAACTCAAATATTTTAAAATTATTATTAGAGTTAGTGTTTAGAATGTTTTTCTTATAATTGTTATGAGTGGGGTAATTGTCATACCTTTCACTGAGACATCTTTCATTGCTCTACGTAGTAGCCCAGGTAAGGCATATTGTCACCCAGCCTCAGAGTTTCATTGATTACCTTTTTACAAAAGGTCAACAAGTAAATTGTACAATCGAACTAATTCTTGGATCCCTATATAAATATATATATGAATGTATATGAAATATCTCAAGTTCAACGGTCATGTGTGTGTCCAACAGTTATAATATTTTACTTAGATTTTTGTAACTAGTAGTTGATTTAAATGTAACTTCTTATATTAGATTATTGTATCACGATATTAGATAGAATTATCAATGTAAAAGATAAATATTACTAAAAAAATATTACATGACAATCAACTGACTGTTATAATAACATCCAAAAAAATTACAGGTTTTGTCTTATAATGATATCTAATATGAGACTGAACGCCTATATATGCACACACCTCCTCCAATCCGACGTAAATTTGACAGAAAAGTATATGTAAAAAAATTAAATATTTGATTTGTATACTCTATATTCTTTTATATATATATATATATATATATATATATTTAGGAATGTAAAAATAAAAATGTTTGATTCGTTTATTTTGTGTTCTAATTTATAGGGATACTCTTGGGCAGTCAAATAGCACGTATGACAGTTATAACTTTCTAGTAAATAACTTGTAATGATTAATCGTCTTATTTATTATTTTACGTAAAATTATGTGTAAGATATTATTCAACCAAAAAGTAGTCATAAATATCACCGCTGAAAAATGTCATAATGAAATGTTACATAAGTATAATATATATACACATACATACATATATATATATATATATATAAATTCAGCTGTCCGTAAGAACATATAAAATATTTATTGTGTCTTTCTTGTTATGGGCTATATATTGTGTTTTTGTGGAATATAAAACTAAGCAGCCCATACATCTTTTTCTTTATAATATTTTTATTGGCATAATGAAACCATTTCTTATTCCTCTAATTCGCTACATCACTTAGTAAGATTTCGATGGTGTTAAAATACATAATTAATAAGAAAAAGAATGAGGAGCATATGAAGTTTGTAACAAACTTTTAGAGTAAAGGTCATCTACTTGTATTCCTCCCAAGTGAGTGGAGAATTTGGATGTTTTCTTTTCTTGAGAATTGCTTCCTGCTCAGCCTGATAATAATTAAGTAGAAATTGATCAATATTTGTATGAAAAATACTATAGATACCAACTTTAATCTCAATTTTTAAGTACTAAACTTATGTAGTATATGAGTTGTCATTTTTTATTAATAAGTACTTAAAACATTACCACATCAATTGGTTGTATTATTAATCAAATATATATGACACGTGAATTGATACTTAAAAAATTGAAATTAAAGTTGGTGTTTCAAACACTACTACTTATTTGTAAAGAAGCTCAAAAGATTTTGCTGCGTATTAGTATACTTACTATCAACTCCTCTACTACCGAAGGATGCTCGGAGAGCAAAATGAAAGCTAAAGCCACCAATGTAGCTACAGACTCAGAGTTAGCTAATAATATCCCATAAATCAGGCGGGCAACCAAATCCTCATTCAAGAACTTCTCCTTGTCCAAGTCCTTGATCATCTGATCTAAGAAATCTCCTTCATTTATCCGATCATTTTGTGAGGTACTCCGTCTCTTCTCTAGCACTTCCCTCAACATTGCCAACATCTTTTCTTGCTCCTGGTCATTACAATTAACAAACAAATATTATTGTTTTGCTTGATATCAAATTAACCTCTAAGTATCAAATCAGTCGTTCTTTTTGCTGGAATCAACAATCCGATATTTTTTGTTTAGTTTATGGAAATTACGATAACAATTTTACTAGGAACATCAACTCTAATATCAAATTTTATGTACCAGCTTACGAGGCAGTGAATCGTCATCTTTTTTTTTATTATTGATAGGTACAAACTCTTATCATTATAACTGAGGTGATAATCTTTTAAACACATTCTAATAATAAAAATTAATAATTCATATGTCATATCAGTTGGTGTATGAAAGCATATATGAGCAGAGTAAATGTCCTTGACATTATTCATGAATACAACTATTTTTTATAAAAATTTCGTAAAAGCCTCTTCAAAAAATGAAAACTTGTTCGTATAATACCTCCCTAATTATCCGTTAATTAAATAGTTATTAACCCCCGATAAAAAAAATTATGGCGCCGTCACCCTACGTACCTTTTTGCTTTCATGGTATTTGGTTCCGGGGATATTTAAGGGAAGAGACATGAGACCGTCCACGATTCTGGCGTACTTCTGGCTTCGATCTTCAGACGAATTTTCAGCATCATAACTAAAAAGCTTCTTCGCGTTAAAATTTAGAAGCATCTGTAGTTTTCAAAGAATACATGATGAGTTAACAGAAGCAACAATCAAACAAGCAGTTCAGATTTAAGAGCGTCCGCGGAGAAGGGACGCAAATTAAAGCGCTTTTTTTTCTAAAAAAAATAAAATAAAAATACAGAGAGAGAACAATTAGTATCAAGGTCTCACAACTGAAGTTGCATGTCTCACTTCGACGGACGCCTCGGTAGACCATGCACTTAGACTTTATTTGACGCATTCTTCTATTTGAAGGATCAATTTTTCCTTGAGGCTCTCAGCACCAAATGATTCAGAACTGTGGTCCTCATGTACTTATGGAAAGTGCCAAGGATTTTGCTTGTTGGAGATTCAGAACCCTGTGCAAAAAATTTAGAAAATGTCTCCATGTACCATAATTCAACCAGCTTACCTTCTTGTTGAATTATGTAGTTGTTGAATTCAGGATCTACAGATATCACAATCTGGTGACCCAGTATGTTCGTTCGAAATATAGATCCATATCTGAAATATAAACGAGATGTAAATTAAACCTTAATAATAATACGTAAATACATAGAGCAATTTTTATAGTAATATAACCAAATTATATAAGTTTTTTTTTTTTAATACGAGAGAATAATTGATATCGAAACTAGGTAGAACAGTTTAATAGGATTGCCATCGATGACCCGTCTGGCTGAACTTTTGCTTATGTTTTTAAAGCCCGTCTGGTAAAGCTTTTGATTTTAGTAAACAGTCAGTAGAAGAAGAGAAGTAAAAGCAATAGCTTTTCAGTAAGTGTTTAAAATTATATTATAAAAATAGCTTTAATAAGTCAAAATGTTTTACAATTTTCCAATAATCAATAAAATATTACAATAAAGTTTCTTACGTTAGACTTTTATTATTAGAATTTTAAAGTATGCTTATAAGAGCTTTTTTAGGAGCCACATTTTCTGATTTTAACTAGAAGCTCTTTTGGAGATATAACTTAACTTTTGAAGTCAGGATGCTAGCAACTTCTGGAAAATTATGCCAAATAAACCCAAGAAAAGATCAAGTAAAGAAGTGTATAATAACCACATCTTAAAAAAAAATTAATAGATTAAAACGACTTAAAATTTTCTAATTATAAGCAACAAATATGTTAGAATGAAGTTTATAATTTCTTCCAAAATTTAGGTTTCAAAGCCTATTTAGAAAACTTTTTTTCAAAAGCCATATATTTTGTTCCTTTGACTAATTAGAAACTCTTGTGAAGAGTTAAAAGTCTTCAAACAAAATAGTTAAATAAACACTTTTAAAAATAACTGTTGAACCTAATAAGTCAAAAGTGTTGTCAAACATACTCCCATCCTTTATCAATGATAACATATATAAATTTATATTTATATATATATATATATATGTATATATGTATATATATATATATGGGTTAACATAAGAATTATTTTCCGTCTGACGGTACAACCCGTGCAAGAGACTGACACATGGAGAAGAGCACGGTACTCCCTAGAGAGAGAGAAAGAGAGAGAAAGAGGGAGAACTTTCCCATCCAACAATCCGACAATGTCGTATGGGAAAGTTTCTCGTGTGTGTGTGTATATATATATATACACACACATTTACATGTATGCACATAATCAATCACCTTTGAATCCTGGTATTCATGAAGGGGTGGAGGTCTAAGGAGTAACTAGGAGTGATGAATTGTAGATCTCTCCAAAGAGAGGTAAGCCTGACGAGCCTGGTGGCAGAACCCATTATTGCATCGCCGATTCCTCCACTTCTTCACTATCCATTGACTAATCCACACGACTACCACCGTCACTATACACACTCCGACTGTCGACGACATTATTATGAAATCCCTAACACTTTGTCCGAGAACAAGCAATATGACCGACAAAGTTAATAAAAACCCTACTATATATAGCAAAACAATATCTAATATATATCTATCATATATATATTTATTTGCTTTCCATCATCATTTGAATCTTCCTGCATATATTCTCATTTTTAAGCAGCACGTTGCTTAATCGACGGCTAAAAATAAGTAGAACTTCCGAATCAATCTTCGCTGTAAGATATCGCTTCGGGATTCGGAGGCAGTTAAGAATATTAATAGAATAATAGACCGAGCACAGCTGCCCACTTCTCGTTAATGCTATATGTTTGGTAGAGTGAAAAAAAAAAAAAAAAAAGATAAAGGAAATTAAAAGATCGATTTCAGAGAGGAAAATATGATTTTAATTGTTCAGTAGAATGAAAAATGGTAAGGAAAGAAAATTGTACATCCTTATAACCCATCTTAATTTAAATCTTTCATTGGTGGAAAGAAAGTATGAGGGAAAAAAGTTTGACAAAGAAAAAGGTGAGGTAAAATAACTATTTTGTTCTTTAAAGCTTATATATGCGTATAATTATAAAATCTATTAGATTTGATATTTTTATTTTTATTTTATTAAACAACATAAACCAAAAACCCTCTCTTCCTATTTATTTCCCTCACCTACATATTTTACTTTTTTCCTTCTTGAGAAATTTGTCAAAGTGACAACATTAAAAATTGAAATTAGTGAAATAACCTTCATTTCATTTTAACACTGGAACGACTTACTAAAAATTGTTCTTAGTCATTTTCAATCATTTCAAAATCATTTACAAATTAAAATTTTTTAAAGATTATTAGACGAATAAAAAAATGATTCAGTCATTTTACTGACTGACTCCTTACTTTATTTTTCTATCACTCCTACCAAACATGGTATAAGGGAAAAAGATTGAGGAGTGATTATGAAGTTATGATTTTTTTGGCTTCGTTTGACATTTAAGTTTAACTCTAACTAGACTGTACTTTTTCATCTCAATTTTTGAATTTTTCTGAAAAATCAACAAAATTATAACTAGTTTTTAAAAAATCAGTCAACTTCAACTTAAAAATTTCAACTCTAACTAGCAAACCAAACGCAAGCTTAGTTACAAGATGTCAACGAAAATATAAATTTTCTCTTGTTCACTCGTATGTATATATAATCTTACTATCTCAGGTTAGGTTCCTCATTGATATTTGTTATGTAAAAACAATTGTTAATTATTTTGTGTTCAATCGTCGGTTATTTGATTAATTTTGATATTCGTTGAAATTGATTTTAGAGTAATCTTGTTTTCCAAGTTGTCATTTTTTTGTTAGAAAAAATTGCAGGTGGATCTGGTTCACTACAACAAATTGTAGATTAAGCCCCCAATTGATTGATTGGTTTGAGTAAAAATTTTTATATTGCTTTTCAAAAATCAGTTAAGAAATTAATTTTTTTTTCAAAAAGACAAAAAACTGGATTAAAATTTTTAAATTAGAGTTAATGAACCAAACAAACCATAAAACAATGAAGATTGGACTACGATTCCTTTAAAAACCGTTGGTTGAAAAAAAAAAAAAAAAAAAAAAAAGGAAATGGCAAAGAGATTTCTAAAAACAGTCATTGAACGTAAGCCTCTCGTGATGGTTTTAAAAAATCTCCAAATAAAAATCGTCATAAAATCTTCTATTGAAAAAGCACAGCATGGAAAATTTCCGAAAACCATCATTGAACATAAATGTTTAACGACTGTTTGAAGGGCGACGTTTGTCGTTAATTACCATTCCATGAATAGAGAGGAACAAGAAAAAAAAAAATTCAATGAATAGAGAGAGAGGTTGTAACAAAGTTTAGGTTGCGTTTAGTTTGTCGATTGGAGATGAAATTTTTAAATTGAAATTAGTTAACTTTTAAAAATTAGTTATAAAATTTATTGATTTTTTAAAAAAAGATAAAATTTAATTTAATTAAAATTAAACTTAAAGGGTAAAACTGTAGTAAAGCCCCTATTATATACTCTATCGATAGAGTTCGTTTTTAATCATTTAGATGTAATCAAATGACTGAGATATTACTTGTATACTGTAATTATCATATACTTTACCTTATAGTAGTATTTGACTAATAAATTAAAAAAAGAAAAAGAAAAATCCAGCGGTGGTGGAAGGTTGGGGGGAGGGGGGAGGGGAGTTTCTGTCGCTAGAGTCAAGAAGAAGGAAGGAGTGGGCTAGTCGGCGTCAGGGGAGAGGGGCAGATTTGGTAGGGGGGAGCGTCACCGATGTTGGGGGGTGGGGATGCCTGGGCTCGAGCTCGTGGGGGGGTCGTCAGTGTCAGGGAAGGGGGGCGTCTAGGTTGGTCAAGGGGGGGATTAGGCTGGTCAATGTTGGGGGGGAGCAGAGGCCCGTCGCCGGCGTCCGGGGGGAGGGGACTAGGTCGACACCGACGTGAAGGGGTCTGTCGCCGGCGTCGGAGAAGGAGGTTGGATTTTTTTTTAATTTTTTTTTCATTTATTAGTCAAATACTGCTGTAAGGTAAAGTGTATGATAATTACCGTATAAAAGTAATATCTTAACCGTTCGATTACATCTGAACAATTTAAAAATAAACTCTATCAATAATATATATAAAAAGAACTTTATCGCAGTTTTATCTAAACTTAAATGTCAAACAAGTCTTAGCCCACGTTTTGTGATACAGTTGAGTTTAAATTCAACGTATTTTACGGTTGGTTTTTTGTCTTCTTCTTAAAAAGTCAATAAAATTATAACTAATTTTTAAAAAATTAATTAATTTTAACTTAAAAATTTATTTTATCTTAAATTTAATCCGAATACCGAACGAATCCTTAATTTATCGATTTGTTTTATACCAAATAAAAGCAAACATTAATTAATAGGGGAATTTTTTTTTTTTTTTTCCTTGAGTAATTAATAGGTGAGATCTTAACACAGACCATCTTCTTCGGAAAGACAAATCTTTGGCTGCAGTGCAGACCTTTAGTCATGTAAGTGGGCCATCTAAAATCTTTTTCGTAAACAAAAAAGGAAAAAGCAGCCACTTGGGAAAATCCAAATGTAAGACAATTGTGATCGAATTATCAATGAGTTTACATGTTATAATCTTATTTATATATCAAAAATGATAAAGGAGTATGTATTTACAACTTGGCTTTTATTATATGTCAGATTTGAGAAGAGATATATGTAATATTTAGACTCTATTTGGGAGCACATTTAAATACGGTATTTAGAGGTTATAGATGGTTTGAGTTTTAAAAATATGTGTTTAATGAAAATAAATTTTTTAAATAAAAAAATATAAAAAACTTAAATTATGTTCGAAAAAAAATCAATATTATGGATATTATTGCTTTCCTCTTAAAATTTTATGTAATTTGAAAAAAAAATCATCTCATTTCGACTTAAAATGATAAAATAAATTACTTTTAAATTTTGATTTTTTAAAAAATGTTTGAAAAAATGAATAATAAAATTAGAGGAAAATCACAAAATAACTTTTGGAAGCATAGTTTCTAAAGGCATCCCCAAACAGATTTTTATTGTTTGCTAAAAAAGATTATGTGATGCTTGTTTTTGAAGTCTGAGAATCTATTTAGAGGTCCATTTGGCATTTGACATTTAATTTTAAAATTTTTTTTCTCAAGTAAAGCTTACTTTTTGTTATTCATATCTTTAAATATCTACAGTAAACTCAAACTTTAAAAGTTCATAAATTTGTTATTTCAAGTCTAAATGAGATAATTTATTTTATAATATATAGAATTTTGAGATGAATAAAACAATATATACATTAATATTTTTTTTTCAAATACATTTTAAGTTTTTATGTGTTTACCTCCAACCAGTTTTTTTAAACCAAACACATATTTCCAAATTTTAATTTAAATATCTACAAACTACATCTCCAAAACCTCTCATAAACGGGTCCTAAAATTTACTACCTAATAATGAAATCTGGTGATAAAATTCTTATACCATCAGTGTGTGCTCATCCAATACCTATTGAAACAAAGAACGTGAGAATACTATCGAGCTTTTTATTTTTTTTTATTTTTTTATTTATTATTTTTTTTTGAAAAAAGAAGAATTGTTAGGTCTCAAAACAGGCATGGTTCACCGCTCCATATGTGGATCTGTGGAAGTCAACATACGGCATAACATATAAATTTTCCAAATACAAATATATATTCTTTTTTCCAAATTTTAATTTCCCAAGTCCATGGTTTTCAGTCTACTACGGAGGGAAAATAACTTTGTCACACCTTTTGGTCGTAAATTTAAATTTTCACTCATCTTTCTATAATTTTCGAGTACTCTCTGTTTTCTTCTCCAAAACCTCACTCTCTGAAATTCTCTCTAGTTCTTCCATCCCTCTCTAAATTTTCAAACTAAAAATATTTAAATCTCCACTCTCTTTGAATTTCCTCTCTTTCTTCCTTCCATTCCCTTTCTCTTCCTCACTCCTGACTCCTTCACCTAGTGACAGAGCCAGAATTTATTGATAGGGGGGCCAAAAAAAAATTTTGTCAAGCCACTAAGCCTACTAATGTTTATGTTTTTAATAAAACTATTTTATTTCTTAAAATCCAAATTGTTTTCCTAACAAATTATGAGTGATTATATTTACACCCACAATATTGATAAATATTCCCACCTAATAAATATTTCCAAATATAAACATAGTAAATCTGTCTTTTTATAGATACTTTTTATATAATATCATATATAACCCTCTCATACATCCACTTTTATTTTAAATTAGTTATTTTGTTAAAATAAATTAACAAATCTAAATAAGAAAAAAAAAGGATATATTTTCATTCTCAAAAAGAAAATATAAAGTATCTCTAAAAAAAGGAGAGGAAATAATAAAGAAGAAAAACTCAAGTAATGTCTAAATAAAAAATCAAGCAATGTCATACTACATATAAAAAAAAAAACATAAATATAGAATCATGTAATCGAACATAGTAAGAAAAAAATAAATAAAAAGAATAATCATATAAAAACCACAAGGAATCATTTTGAAATACTAAAAGAAAAGAAAAAAAAAATGCATAAGACTAATGAATTAAAAAATAAAAATACATATTTCAATAGTTGTTGGCTCTTCAAGAGACACATTTCTTTTGTTTTTATTTCACTTGAATCCTCCATTGAAAATTTTCGTATAATTATAAAAAAATTTAAGAAAAGAAATTGATAAAGACAATTTAGAGTTTAGAACATTTTAGAATAATTTCTTAGAATTTTTTAAAATATTATTTCCATTAATGATTAATGTGGTGTTTGTTTTTTAATTATTTTATAAAAAATATAGTTATATGTATGTGGGGATATGAGCAGTATAATGGTTTCAAGGTAATTTTCTTCTAGGGTAAAAATATATTAAAAATCTTTATTGACTTTATGGGGATATTTATCAATATTGTGATTGTAAATAAAATCTCTCTAAAAATTTAAAGGGTGTCAAGACTAATTTAAACACCTACACACTATATTAAATTTTTAAAAAACCTACTTATTAAAATAAAATAAAAAAGAAAAGAAAAAATGCTCGGGGGGCCAGCCCTCTTCCCTTCGCCGTTGCATTCACCCCTGCCACTTATCGCTGCCAAGACCCTTTATTATTAGATCTTCAGCTCCCACCATGACTACTGGAGACGGACACTTTTAGGATTAATTTATTGTTTTTGCTGTTATTTTGGTTGTGTTTAGATTTGGACTTTGATAGAATTTTTTTTTTTTTTTGAATTTGAGTTATATATTTGGATTCATGTACGAGCTTTTTTTATATTAAGTATTATGTGTCAGTTACATATCAGTGATATATAGCTTTTGATGATTGTTAGAGTTGTGTTGATGATTTTTTTTAATAATTTTTGGATAATATTTGAAGAAATTGTTACTTCAGCAAGGACATTATTTTCAGTTAAAATATTTTTGTTTACTTTTTTTTAAGGACATTTGATATCCTAGAAAAAAGTTCAACATTTGACCACAATTTTTCCAAGAAACTATATTCAATTGTGCCATACCAACAGGAAAAGGTGCGGTAGGAAGGACTTTCCACGAAAAAAATCGTCGTTATATGTCACAAGACGATTGTGGATTTTGCGATGATTTTAAAAAAAAAAATTGTGTGGAATCAACTTTTTCTAAGTCGAATTTCTTATATGATCAAATTTGAATGAATTTTCTTCATTTTTTTTTAATATATCTGAGCATTTTGTGATTAATCTAACAGAAATTAAAGTCATACAAAGTATTTATAATAATTGAAATAAATTATCATTAAAAATTTTAAAAGATAAATTACTAAAGGGTGATAACGAATTTAGAGAGCAGCAAATTCCCTTTAAAATTCGAATCCCACACTCGGGTTCCTAAACATCCTAAAGGTTGGGGATCAAAGTTGCAAATACACCTTTTTCCCTTTATGTCGTTTTGAGGAAACATTGTCGTTTGTTAAACAACCTTGTGAGAAAATGAAAGCCCAGGTTACCAACAAACCAAACAAACACCAGCCATGGCCGGCGCAGCTACTTCGTCTCTGTCTCTCCCCAACTTCCTCACTTCTCTCCTCCCCTTAACATCGCCGTCGCCGCCGCCGAGCATCGTCTCTCTCCCCAAGATCGCCTCCGCGAGGGCCCCGCCGGCCACCACCTTGGGCCCCACTTCTCCTTCCACCGCCGCCGTGGTTTTCCCGTCGGTGGCGAACTCGAACAGTCTGTTCTTCAAGTCGGCGTACAACGTGCAGGTGATCGCGGAGGAGAACGAGCCCGAAGAGAGGCTTCTGAATCGCTTCAGGAAGGAGGTCTTCAGGGCTGGTGTCTTGCAAGAGTGCCGGAGAAGGAGGTTCTTCGAGAACACCCACGACAAGCGCAAGAGGAAATCTAGAGAAGCTGCTAGGAGAAATCGCAAGAGGTTTCTGATTTCTCTCTACTCTCTCTCTCTCTCTCTCTTTTAATTATTATTTCTGTTTGTTTCCGAGAAAACTTTTGGGAAGGAAAAATTGCAATTTCGCCTGTGTTTCTCTTTGAGATTGTTTAGGTTTAATAGAGTGTGTTTAATTTCCCAAATCAGGATCATGATATAGTAGCTGAAGTGAGAAGTGTCTGCTCTACAGATGGGTTATATAAACATGTAGATATATATGTGTGTGTGTGTGTCATGCGTGTGTATAGGTGTACACACATATACATTTGGTTCTTCCAAGGAATATGAGTCCTGAAAAGGGTAATGGTCAAAGTTGAGATTTTGAGCTTTCTTGGCTATGGTTAAAACCTAGATACAGAGAACAATCCTTGGATCAAAAAAAGTTCATACATATATATACACGTGTGTGTGCATGTATGTACACACATATATATATACGCATATATAGATGGTTCGTCTAATATATGTTTTCTTCAACATCCGAACTATTTTGATGCTTTTGCTTTTCTTTTTATTGTAAAGATTTCTTCTTGTTGCTCTCGATTTTTCAAAGAAGAAATTATAGAAAAGGCCTTTATTTTGATCTTTGTGAGTTTCTTGAGAGTCCAGCTTTTCAGTTATGCTTACTTAATCATGAGATTATACTTTCATGTTTGCTCATTTTCTGTTTTGGAGAAACCTGGTTCACTCATAGATATAAATATCTGAATCCTTTTGTTGTTGCTCAATGTCAGGGTCCCGCCATCGAAGCTCCAACTAAGGGCAAACAGGAAACCGGTACAACAACGAAGGACGACGACAAAGACGATAACTGGGATCATTTCGATGTAGAACTTCCATATTGAGTTGGGAATAAAGTATTCGGAAATCAATCCATTTTAAACCGCACAGAAATGAGTAGTTAGACCTCCTGATCTCCGAACTGAAGTGCAAACTGCTTAGAGTTTGTTTGTGTTTTCGTTTTGCAGATGCAAACATAGAGTAGTGTTTTTCCATCTTTGGGTTGGGACCTCATTGGATTAAGGTTCTTCCCACGTACAATTCCCTTTACAGGTTGCTTGCTTTTGAACCAAGGAACAATTTGGTTTTTTGGTTCTCGGAATTCTGCTATTTTACAGGAACTCATTCTTTGTCAACTGCTTTTTGGGGACTTTGGTTTTCTGTGGAAAATTTATCGCACATGAGCTAAAACAAATATGATATTTGGCAAGGTTAATGGCCGACTTCTATTACGGCTTTAGTATTAGCCTATTGGTAAGAATCTCGACGATCTATCGACGCTTAAAATCTTATAGATTGCCAAACAGTCGTAGTGTTTCTCCGCACTTCTCCCAGTCATCTTGTTGTAATAATTTCCGACAAGGTAAGACGGTCACTTAACCATGTTGTGCATACTACTAGAATGCATCTTGTTGTTTACCGTTTTTTTTTTTAATTTTTTACTTGGGACGAAGGATTTAAATTATGCACCTTATGACGGAAGTAAGTGTAAAATACCCACTAGGTTATGTCCACAGCCCTTGTTGTTTACCCTCTTGTATTGCTGTAAGAAAATTTATGCTGCTCCTTTAAATTCTTTTGCCGTTATCTATTGAAGTTTGTTGCTTAATTTTAAATGGTAAGCACCAGCAACTATCCACATTTGGTACAATTACAAACTTTGAATGCATTGAACTACTGCCGAATTCTTTTCCATTGCTGCCTTGAAAAAGAACGGCTCTTACACTAAACAGTTAAAACGGATTCAAAAGATCACGACTTTCATTCCTAAATATATCTTTAATTTACAATTAACACATCTTAATCCTAGATTTTCCAAGGTATGTCACCGAACTAACTTGTGCGTTAAAGACGTCATATTCAAAAGAATTGGCTTAGCCACTTTACAAAAAATGTACATACTGTCTGCTTGATGTTATGGACATCGCGTTGCAACGACACCAGAATGCACTACATCGCAAAAGCAGTCCAAGTCTTCGGGGTTAAACCAATTTCTCTTCATCTACACGGTTTCATTCAAAGGAAAATTTCAATAACACATGATATCAAGTTATCGGTAGATCGAGGAACGAATGAACAAACAATCAACAGGATTAAAAAGAAAGGAAAAAAAAATACAAAATAAGGGTAACAACAATCAACAGGATTAAAAGAAAGAAAGAAAGAAAGAAAAAAAAAAAAAAACATACAAAATAAGGGAAACCCTCCGTGCTGAAATTCTCTGGAGCACTGTCCATGAACAATTTGATGAAGTAGAGAACAAAGTTACCGCATTCCCAATCACTTCTCTGTTGCGGCACCTGATTGTTTTTTAACTGATATTAAGTAAGAACTAATGAACCAAAAAAAAAAAAAGGAGCAACAGAGAAGTCATCGAGAGATTAATGTCACCTGAGGTATTAGGAGAGGAATTTTGGGAATTTTTTGTTGAGTCTCGGGCCTGTCTTCTGTTCAAAGAATGTCATATACAAATCTAAAAACAAAGATAAGCCAATTCACAATCAGGAGACTCTTTTAAAACAAGGAAGAACCGGTTTTTAAGAATGGAAAGACATGCTTTCTTATATCTGGTTCAAGCTGCCTCGGATCTGTACTTTCAAGACAATCCAACAACAACATGCACGGTGTCCTGGTTTTGATTCCAACCTCTCATCAAAGTTGCAGAAGATCAGGAGGCTCCAATGGCTCCTAAAAAGAATTGACGTCTAAAACATTAAAAACCATAGACACTGACATGCCCTGGTTTTTTCTTTTTCTTTTTTTTTTCTTTTTTTTTCATTTTGCCCCAATGTTAAATAATCTTTTAAATATGTCTCAACAATTTTTTTTCTTATTATTTTTCAAATTGTTATGTTTCATTTTATGAAAAAAAAAAAATTACAGATATAATTTTAAAAAAAAATCAACACATTAAATTCACAGGTGTAAACGTGCCTAAAAACAAGTAAAGTTGGATACATGAAGATTAAATATAGATGGCCTCACACGTACATATTCTGAGGTCCATCAACGTTAATAACACATCCTGCCACTTCTATATTTCATGTGCATCCACAGACTTCATCTTAATAGCTGAAGTGCTTTCCATATCCAACAGAACATCATCGTCCTTATAGCTTGTACCATGATTCAATACAAAAATATTATTGATTAATTATTAGTTCCTTCTGATGGTCTGGTCCAAAAACTGCATTGAGTGCTCCAACTACCATACAGTACTATTTACCTGCCTTTCTTATCTGATCAGATCATGAATTGTTCACTTCAAAAGTAGCTGGCATCATGTGTTGATTCATTGTAACTTTCTTCCTCTATTATTGATAGAGATATGCCCGTTTTAACACATTGTTAAATTATGTAATTTTTTTTTCTATATTCATCTTCTGTCTAATTTTTATATCCTAACTAATGTATAACCATGAATCACATTTTATCAGACTATTCCTATGTAATACCCGAAATTTTGATGACTTAAGAGTTCCATTGGAACAACGAAAACCTAAGTCTGAATCATGATCAGAGTTGAATAATAGTATATGTTTGAGTTCTCGTTTAATTAGCTACGAGACTCAACAATAGTTTGCTTAGGCAAATATAAGACCTTTTGGAGGAAATGGACAAAATAGGAATTTATGATTTTCTTCGGGTCAACTTTGACCAAGGTTGACTTTAGTTTGACCAAGTTGACTCTTGGTTTGACTGAGAGGATACTGCAGTATAATTTATCGGTATAGAAACTATACTGCAGAAAACTGTCGTTACGGATGATTAAGCGAGAACAAGGTTTGAAACGACGCTAGAGGAAAATCAAGCACGATTTTTAGGACATGAAGGACTAAATGGTTTCAAGTCCTGAGAAAATTCTATATGCAGTCCAATTTTATGCAAAGGAATTCTGGACTGTAGTCCAGTATAATAGTACTGTTTTGTGAAAAAACAGTATTAGTACTGATTAAGTTAGTAGGAAAATAGACTGCATATTAAGAGACAAGCCAAACGAGGCTTTAAGATGACATCACCTCACTTTAGATTTATGACATCATTTCTTGATTAAAGAAAATTGGAAAGTATTTGATGGCTCTAGAACCTCCCAAAGGCCGGCCACTTGGAGGGTAAAAATGTAAAAATTTGCCTTTTGGGGCAAAAGTGTAATTTTTAGAAAATAGTGATGTAAGCAAGTGATGTCATCAAGATGATGTCATCATGATGAGGTAAGCAAGGAAACTTGGTCTCCAATGAATGAACAAGGGCCGGCCGCCTAAGAGGGATCAATTTGCAAAGATTTTGTCTTTAGGGGCAAAATTGTAATTTTTAAAATATGATGATGTAAGCATGAGGTAAGCACATGATGTCATCATGATGAGGTAAGCAATACTTGGGCACCAAGGGGAGCAATGGCCGGTCACCACCTAGAGGGACTAATTAGCAAATATTTTTGCTTCAAGGATCAATATGCAATTTTAGAAAAATAATTAAATTTAAGTTCAAGGACTTTTTGGCAATTTTGAAAAGTTCAAAATCCCTATAAATAGCAGCAAGGGGGGGCGGATTTTGAGGGAGAAAAATAGAGAAATCTAGCCAAACTCTTGCAAAATTTTCTCTTACACTCTCCCTCACAAAACCGAACACTAGGAAAAAAAAAAAATTGGTGGCCGGACTTGGTCTTGAGTGGCCGGACTTGGTGGCTCAAGCTTGAGGTATGGCCAAAAATTTGGAACTCCATCTAGCCATGAGAGGCCGGTTGTTGGAGAAGGCAAGAGAAAGGGAGGAAAAACCTTGGGTGGAGCTAGGTAATCTCTTAACCCTAAACTCTTCAATTTAAATTTCAATTGAAAAATTTAAATGTATTTCAAGTGGGATTGTATGAGCATAAGCTCAATTTCAATTATTGCCCTAGATTAGAAATTTTAGGGTTTGTGCTTGATTGATTAGGATTTATGATTGGTGGTTTAAAATGTTTGCATGTTAGGTGTTTGATAGATTGCTAGGGTTTTTATGCTTAATGTATATTTCTAATTTTGATTTGCATGGATGTAAGTTTTACGTTAGAAAACACTGCATGTGTGCTATCTAGGCTCCCGCGTGTTCGGTTGAGTTAGCTTACACGAAATAGGACGTAAAATGAATGTGAGAACAAAAAACTGCCAGTTCAGATGTGAACTGCCCAGTTTTCTAAAAACGTAAAACATAAAAGTTGTAGAGAATGATTTTTCCTAGAGGGCAGCGTGGACGGATTTCCAAAATAAGGCTCCAATGGCCTTCGTTTTCACAAAAAACCGAGCCTGATCCGTGCCCAGGATTTGTGCACGACCAGAAGAGTTCAAACGGCAATATGAACCTGTTAGAGTCTGAATTGAATTTTTCGTAAAACATGAAAGTTTTAGGATTTTTTGAGAACTAGAACTTTCATGAAGGAAACTTTTTCGAAATCGGATTGGATCTTTAAACTGACACGGTTTTATAAAGACTGTGCAGGGAACATGAAATTCCTACACAGGATTTTCTAAAAACAGTTCGGAAAAATTGTTTCTTTCCTCAAAACCACTGTTTTGACTATGGAAACTGTTCCAATAGCAGTTTTCAGCCCTAAATGATTTTTATAAAGACTTATTTCAAGAATATGAATTGTTATGAGTTGAGTAAAAGATTTTTGAAGTTAATTTACCCAAGTTTCTAAAGAAATGGAAAATGGATTTTTAAACCAAATTAGGTAAGCAAGATGATTACGGGTAATAACCGAAAGTGATATCCGAGTTACTGGACCAAAGCCTAAAGCTCAAGTTTGACCCATATAGGGTTGACCTTAGTTGACCAAAGTTGATTTTGGTTGACCAAGAGTTTGACTACAATTAACCTTAAGGGTTAGTCAAGATAACCCTAAGGGATATCAAGATTAGTAAAATTGGGCTAAGATATAGGGTTAATTGAGGTAACCAATAATTATGGACAAGAATAAAGCCCAAGGTTAGGAAGGTAACCTAACCCTAACGGTATGTATAAAGGTTTAGCACATGAGGTTATCCAAGGTAACCTCTTAAGAATTAATCCATATTGGGTTGTTTTTTTTAGATAATAGGGTTACTATTTGTAACCAGTAAGACATCTAGTATCGGGGACATACAACTAGGATTATGTAGGCATGTTGGTTAGATCACCAACATTCCACAATACTCATTAGACCCTTACCTATGTCCTTCATCAAGCAGGAGGAAACCTGCAGCTGTACTCAGAGGAGAAGCAGCACTACGTAGGACATAACAAGAGAAGTACACTACTACAAAAACTGTCATCTATAACAAGAGAAAAATGCTATGGTCATAAATTATAGCGGATAGGTAAACGCTATAACAGGCCACGTTATAAGAGGTCTATACATTTCATAGCGTTTTTCTGATGCCATTAAATCGCTATAATATATTGTTTAATAGCATTTGTTTGGTGCCATTCTAGGTTTTTAAAAGCATTTTAGTTGTGTAATGAAAATGACTTTATTTATTTTATATTAATATAATAGCATTTTTAAAACACTACAAATATATTTTTATCTGGTTCAAAATTTGCAGTCAAACTATAAGTATTTTTTCTTTCCTTATTGGAATATGTTTGATAGTTAATTAATAATTATACTAGAATTTCGATTCACTTAAAACTTTTGGAATTATTGGAATAAGTAATACAATATTTTCGAGGAATAATTTTACAATCCATAATACTTCAAAAGTATTTGACATGATATCTTTTCATGAGTTCAGAAGTGCTAGAATAAGTACCTAGTCTCATATATTGTTTCCTGATCAGAAGTCTTTAAACCAACATATATCAAAACATTAAACCAGGGAGGTTTCCAAAATACATGCATTATTTACAAAAATAGAGTTAAACTAGTCCCAAAAGAATCCAATACATTTTAGGTCAATTGTTCAACAGAAAAGTCATTCCAAGACATTTCTTTTAAGCACCTGAAAAACAACCCCATGGAGTGGATATTAATATTCAGACATAAAAACATAGAAACAAGTTGCAAAGTATGTCATTTATGGTCTACTCACCCTACATAACGTTTGGGCATTTACAGGGTCTACTTCATGTGATTTTGCTTGTCCTCCTAATTTGTAAAGCTTTCTCTTCTTTTGATCGGCCATTTTAATCGAACCTGCATATTAAAAAAGTATCATATCCAAAACAAAATAATAATAATAATAATAATAATAATAATAATAATAATAATAATAACAATAGTAAACAAACTAAGTTGCTAGTGACCGATTGAAACATATGGAAACCATCTAATAGTTTTTTGTTGTGTTTGAAACATTTGACAATTAATCAGTTTCTAGTCTTTTGGTTTGAAACATTCGACAATTATGTCAGTTTCTAGTCCTTTAGCATTTATATCACATTTGATAATCCTTCTTTCCTTAATGATGTGAACCTATTTGAGAATTTCCTATAAGCATATGCCATCACCCGTTTTTTTGTACTGAAACAAACAATAGAACAGAAGAACCAAAATGCAATCAATATGTAAATTTTTATATATTTTGCTGATCTCTTTGCTAACTTGTTTGAGTCGTTTAACATTCACTGGGTAGCTCTTGTTGCTACCCTTGCTGTTGTGCTCCTCTTGTGATTACCGATTCCTATTTTACAGGAAAAAAAAAATTTCATTCTGAAAACACCCAAACAAACACAGAGGAAGAAACAGAGATGGGCAGAGAAACAAAAACAGAGGAGACTAATCCAATAACTCTGTAAACTAATTGAACCATAACTCTGAGCAATAAAATTCTCAGAAGAGAAAAATACCTCAAAACTGGAATGGCAACTCACACACTTGGATTGCTTTGCAATGGATGAAAATGCAATGAAGTTTAGAGGGAGAAAGCCTGTCGTTTAACATTCACTGGGTAGCTCTTGTTGCTGCCCTTGCTGTTGTGCTCCTCTTGTGATTACCGTCCTATTTTACAGAAACAAAAAAAACAAAAACAAAAATCAAATTTTTCTGAAACTGGAAATCCACAACCAATATGAAAACAAAAGGGAAGAAAATGTTACAGAACAAACAAAATTTTCATATACCCAAAACCCAAAATTCATAGAAAAAACCAAAACCAAAACCAAAAAAAAAAAAAAAAGAAAAAAGACGAACCAAGAATCTACAGAACAGCAAAGAAAAAAATATTTTCTAAAACCCAAAATCCAAAATCCTAAACCTAAAACAAAAACAATCAACAAATAACAAAACAAACAAAACTTTTTATTGCCCACCAGATGGCTTGTTAGGGCGTTTGGAATCGGAGGAAAAAGACGACGTCCTCCGTTCCTTCATTATCTTGTCTTTTTCCTTGGAAATTAGAGAGAAAGAGAGAGAGAGAATAAAACAGCTAAACCAAGCTGACCTCAACTTAATAGTAGTGCACAAAGTATTCTCGTTTTCATTAAAAAAAAAAAAAAAAAAGAAATCCCTCTTATTCTGAAAACACCCAAACAAACACAGAGGAAGAAATAGAGATGGGCAGAGAAACAAAAATAGAGGAGACTAATCTGATAACTCTGTAAACTAATTGAACCATAACTCTGAGCAATAAAATTTTCAGAGAAGAAAAATACCTCAAAACTGGAATGGCAACTCACACACTTGGATTGCTTTGCAACGGATGAAAACGCAAGGAAGTACAGAGGGAGAAAGCCCCTCTGGTTTTGACGAGCAGTATCGTGGGAGAAAGCCCCATAAATCTCCCTCCAGTTTCTCTCACAAGCTCTTTCTCTCTCAACTTTCTCTCTCCTACACCGAATAATGTGGAGGACTGGCTCGTATTTACTAAAGCCAAGCAGTACTATTGATATTTACTTTGAAAAAAAAAAAGAGGGAAGCTGCTCCCGCTTTTTTTTTTTTTTTTTGGCTGAATGAAAGCTAGTCTTGCTTTTGGTCAAATAATTCCCGCCTTTAAAAAAGGAGTAATTATCACACTTTTTCAAACCCGCTATCATTTAATGCTATTAATGAGCACTTTTGTTGTAGTGGTAAGTACAAACCTCACCTACAGTATGGAAAATAGTAAGCTATTTTCAAATATATAACATGTTCCATGTATGCCATGTTATGCTATGCTATGCTATGTTATGCCATGTATGCCATGTTATAAGAATGTCATGATTGACAAAAATGCCATGTTTTCAAAAATGTCATGGTTTCAAGAATGCCATGTTTTAAAATGCCATGTTATGGCAAGGGTTAAGTATGATATGATATAGTGACATCATGAGGCATGTTGACTAATATTAAACCACATGGTAAGATAAATCAAGTAAGGTGTCGTACCAACCTCCCGTGATCGTGGAGGCTACATGTTTTAGTTGTGATCTTGACCGTCCGTGATCGTGAAGGGTCAAGTTTACAAGACCTTTCGTAAAATCGCAAAGGCTTATAAAATTCCCAGAACTGTTAGGGATCTTGCAAACCCTAGCTTTGTCTGGAGGCTGCGCGCTTTTGGTACGGACACTATGGGCCCACAGATTGAGACAAGATAATAAATTAAAGATAGAGTCTATAATGAAGCATAAGACATTCAATCAATCATAAATGGTTCATGCATAAGTTACATGATGATTGGCATGTTTCTAAAATGTTTGAAATGTTTTTGTGAGATTATGTTTGTACTTGCTGGGCGAAAGCTCATCAGATATTTCATACTGTAGGTAAGATGCCTGCAGTTGTACTTGATGGGCCATGGAGACGATGCAGCAAGTGAAGGGTGGTGTGGGATACCACTACGTAGATTTTTCCGCAATATTTTAAGTATGAAGTGGTATATGTATGATTGAGAAATATGTACCATGTTATGTTTCCAAGGTCCGGTTTAAAAGGTTATGGTGACCTTATAATCGGCATAACAAGTAATGGGTAGGCATGATGAAGTTTACCCATATGGACAAGTTTATTTAAGTTATGTTAAGAAAAAAAAAATTATTCTGTAATTTTCTGAAAGATCAAGTATTAGAAACTAGCAAGTAAGTTAAGTAAGTAAAGTGACGGCCACGTCTACGTAGTCGGCCCTACATGGGAAGTTGGGGGCGTTACATCCTAACTAGTATCTGACCAATCACATTATGTCATATCACTTAAAAAAAAAGTAGAATATAAAGAGTTTGTTTGACATATAGATTAAGATTGGAAAAAAAAAAAAAAAACAAAATATATATATGTATATATATCAATTGAGCTTCTCAGTTTAAATAAGTTTTTTCAATTCAAATATGTGTGTGTGTCTAAATACTTGTGATGTTTAGCTTCTAGGAGAAAAAAATTTAAAATGCTCTTGTTTGTTCCTACCCTCAAACTAATAGAATGCAATTTTCTTTATAAACTTGGTTGAATAAAAAATTTTATAAATCTCCCAGTTATCTGTATGAAAGGAATATGTTTTTACTGTCATTGATGCTAGGTATTCTCTCTAATCCTAAATGGTCTCGATTTCTTGACTTGATTGGAACTTAATAATAAAATGAAAACATAGCTGAACGAAAGATGAAGACTTTTCTTAAAATCGAACGCAATTATGGCGCATCAGTGACACAATAATAACAAGAATTTAATTTCATTGTTAATCCTCAAAAATTGAGTTTTTTAGTTCATCTCATATTAGACCAAATTCAATAACTTTGTTTATCCCAATACTTATTTATAATAAAAGAATGTGAAAAATTAATAATTTTTTTATTTTACATTCCAATGCATATAATTAATGCTATTTCTAATACTATATATTATTTTCGTCATCAATATTATTCTACAGTAATTAACCCCAAAAAAAAAAAAAAAGGTCTCCATCTCTTGAGAGCATCAATGATCTCGGATTAAGATCCACATCTATTCAGTTTCAGGTATAATGTCCGAAATTTCCCTCGAAAATGAGGTTACGGAGTCAATTGTTTCAGTGATGCCACGTACTAAAGGATAAAGATTTTAGAAGGATTTGTATTAGGAGAATCAATTTTTAGTGGAGTAAAGTGAAAAAGAAAATGTTAGGGTGTTTGGGTGATGAGTTTAAACTCATCACCATCAACTCAATTTTTATCTTTTTCCTCAAAAGTTTTTTGTCTTTTCTGAAAAAGTCAACCAAAATTTTTGAAAGCAAAATAGTTATTAAAAAAAAAAAAAAAAAAGTCCACCAAGGATGGCCATAGATGGTTCCGCTCCTGAAGGGTGACCCTTTAAAGGTTTACTGATTCGGCAAATGACATAATTATCAAGAGTTTTTGGATGCCAATGTTCCCATCTTACAATATCATCATATAAATGCCAAACCTGAGTGTTTGTAGGCAACAAACGTCATTTGTTTCGTTCAAAAAAAGAAAAAACAAAAACAAACAAACATAAATTGTTTCAGGCACAACACAAGAATATTTTCTTGTAGTATATTATTATGCAAAAAGAACCCGTCGACGATATTCGCCTAAAGCCCAAATAGTAAAGATGTTTCGATACGTTGCGAAGTTTAGTACTCCGTTCTTCATATATACTCCATTCACTTCCTGCATTTTTGGGTGCATGTCTTCGTCAATACCAAAATCTTGGTACGTACAGTTTTATGAAGGAAGAAAAAAAAAAAAAAAGGACATAAAACACTTATGCAAATTATATATTTCAGAAATATAAATTTTTTTAGTTTACTACTTTTATTTTCTTTATTAAAGAAAGAAAGAAAGAAAGAAAGAAAGTACCTGTTGAGGGAAGTCACCATCGTCCATTTGTGAGTTTATCAGCAATCTTATTCCACTATGTATTGGGGTTTGATCTCTCTCGGCCTGAAATGAAAGAAACGTTAATTATATAATTGTACATATAAAAAGAAATGGAACTAGATAAGAGCCTATTAATTAGAAAAGTACCTCTACTCTATTAAGCTCTATGCTCTTTACGTAAATACATATAAAAAATGAAATTGATATATTAATTCATATATGTCAATTGCAACACTAACCTTTTTCTCTTTTTTTTTTTTTTTTTTTTTGAAATAAACTTCGCTTATTCAACTATATATGTATGTCAATTATGAACACTAAAAGAAATGTTTATTGTATTTATTGTGGTGGAGTAAATCTATAATTTTAATAGATAATAAATTTTTAAGGGGAGTTTTATAGAGATAATCAGTGTGGACAAAATAAGAAAAGTGTTGAGATATTTTTAGATAAAATTGAACAAAAAAAATCATTGTAGGCAGAAACCCACTTAATTATGGGTGGCTCCATCCCAATCTATGCATACACTCACCTGGCCAGCAGCAATGAGAGCTAACAATGCCAATGCAGTGTTGAATACTGTTGAACGGTTACCTTCTAGATTAGTGTATACCTGTTTCAAATCCATCAATTTTCATTTAAAAAAGAAATTAATTTTCCTCTAAAATAAATAAATCTTGAAATATATATATCTCTAGTCGTTCCCCTTTATCTGCGATGATTACAGAAAACAATGTTAATGGGGTTATCTGTGGCACCTAGATATATATAGCCAACTTAGTCTTAGTTAGTCTTTTGGATAGGAAAGAAAACTTAGCTTAATTAGTTAATTCATAAAGAAAACTTTTAATAAGAATCATAAGGTAAAGATAGTATTAGTGGGAGCATTCCAAATTAATTGATATTACAAATTGTCCTCTCTTTCATCAATAAAAATATTGTAAAAAATAAAATAAAATTCAGAATTAATTGGTAGAGCTTCAAACTATAATACCTCATTTTGGCTTGAAAGATAACTTTCACCCCAACCACCATCTGGCAGTTGCTTTGACAATAGAAATTCACAAGCTTTTCTCAAGAGATGGCTGTTATTGTAAGTCCTCCCACAAGCGACCAACGCCTCAACTCCAAACCATGTTGCGTATGTGTAGCAAATTCCCCATCGACCAAACCTTTTATCATACCAAAATCATTATATTGGAGGAATCTAATTATATATGAAATGTGTATTATATATCTACATCATACACATTGAAAAAAATATCATGGTTGTCAAGAACTAAGAAGGTAGAAAACACAGGAGAAAAAAGTGAGAATCACAAGTGGTTTATTGCTTTCCTATAATCTAATCATGTATTTACCTATGAAGTCGAGAATATTATAGGGCTGCAAATTAAAATGAATGAGAAAAGTGGATGTTAATCCCTATGTTTTCTTGATATTGATTATTTATTATTAAAGGAAATGGATGTAAATATGAAAATGATATTTACATATAATTATATTGATAAAATTACTCTTATTAAAATTAGCAAATACTAAAAAGCAAATTAGTCTATTTAAGAGTACTGCATATCATCTAAATACATAAATTAACACTAGAAAGAAAATCGACCAATTTTAATTATTGCACATTTACTTTTCTATCAATTCATCGCATTTTTATACGATTTGATAAACACGTCTTAATGTAATATTAGCTTAAGAGCATACTTACCATGAACCATCAGGGTTTTGCACATTCTTGATATAACTTATTGCTTTTGAAATGCAATTATCTATTTCTTTTTTTCGATGATTCGGATATAATTTCCTAAAGAGGACCAGAGTCTGGATCACTGAGGAGGTGCACTCTACGTAGCTGAAATGAGAGCATGTATATGTCAACCAATTTTAATATAGCAAATATAAATAACCAATATACATATATATATATATCAATAAATGTTGATGTGTAATATGATCATTCAAAAATCTTACTCTCGCTCGGTAATAGTATCTGCAAGAAACTCTGTGGGATTTAAGTACTGCAAGTAACAGCAAATTAATTAATATTTAACATCGTTGAATGTTATTAATCACATTGAGTTTAAACAAAGAAACAATATATATAGTTTGCTTCTATGTATATAAAAACCTAATTTTCAATTAAGCGTATATTAATTTAACAGTAAATCACTCGTTTGATCCCTAATTTTTTTAGGAACCTGTGAGTCAGTCCCCAGCTTTTTTGTTGCGACTAAAACCTCCCTAAACTCTTTAACATGGTGCAAAATGATCATTTTTGTTATCAGATACTAAAAATTTAATAGAAAATGTCGCATGTATCACACATGATATACTATTTAAAGATAATTAATACAAAATAATTATATCATGTTCAACTTATATATGTTCAACTTACGTACATTTGTCATACACATAATCTGTTTTTTTTTAATCTAATTTTTAACCTTTGTTAGTAAAAATGACCCTTTTTTCACTCTTTTAAAGAATTGACAGCTTTTAACTTTTTAGAAGAAAAAAAAAAGTTGAGGACCAAATTTTAACTTTGAAAAAATTTTAGGGACCAAACAAGTAATTTTCTCTTATTTTAATTTAATTTAATGTCAAGAAACAATACCTCCAACCAACGGTATGCTCTTTGTGGTTCCCAACCAGAAATACTACCATCGCTACTCTGCAGTCGAAATATCATATATAATTAAATAATCATTAAAGCGGATTTACCAATAACCAAAAGTTCATATTGAGAAACTTAGATTTCATTTACCTTTTAATTCAAATTCATTTTCAAAACTTAAAAAGTACTTAACAATTACTCAGAAAATACATCATCTTATACCGATAATTGTTTCAGTTTTTATAAAATGAATGTATCTTTCTCATCCTGCAGCCCGTCATCAATCTTATATCAGAAGGACTACTGAACCCGGCCCACAACTAGAACTGCCAAAGTCCCCCACCACCAAAACACCAACTATGTCAATGGCCATCAAAATTTTGAAAAGGCCGAAGAAAGTGTCCTCCTCTTCAAGGTCAAGATCTTGTGGATTCGAGATCCCATGGGATCCCCAAGGTTATCACAAGAGGCACCGTGGTCTTTTTTTTTTTAAATAATTATTATTGTTTTCTTACAAAAAAAAAAAAAAAGACCAGGAATGCCCATCAGACGATGTCACAACGTTCAAGAGGTTTAACAAACGTTATCAAAAGGATCATCAATGCAACACATTTTTAAATTAAGGGGGTCAATTGCCGAACTTTGTTTTCCCCCAGGGACTGATTTACCACAATACAGAAAGCTAAGGCATTAATAAAATAAAATAAATAAAAAAAACAAAAAACCAAAACCAAAACCAATATTTGAATAATCACTAAAGCACATACCAAGAGAAAAAAGTGCAAATCGGAAAACAAATATTTCTTGAGAAAATATTTGCTAAGTTCTTACCTGATAGGAGAGCAAGATATTTACTGCATCATAAAATTTGTCTGGGTTCATTTTCTCTCCAACTAGTTTTGGTGAAATTTTTGAGAGCAAAAGTGCAGCCTGTGAACAGAACAATACCAAATTTAAAAACAAAAGGCCACATTTCAAATATCACCCCCGTTTGGATCTTCAATTTGATCCTTCAATTCAATCTTTTTTTTCCACGGTGGTTTCTCTC
The DNA here is from genome assembly GCA_009761775.1 of Ficus carica. NCBI lineage: Eukaryota > Viridiplantae > Streptophyta > Magnoliopsida > Rosales > Moraceae > Ficus > Ficus carica. The sequence goes on along the minus strand of CM019744.1, from coordinate 290,157 downwards.
AGAAAACTTTTGAAACTTATTTCAAACTTCAAATATACGATCCAGATGGGGCAATCGTGAATGTGTAAGTAAGTCCTACCTTTAATGCTTCCGCGCTGCAATCAGAGACTATCCAACCTTGATCCCCCATATTAAAGGTCCATCCACCTTTACATATATGTCTATACATTTGAGTGAAATTTCCAGGATGATTCTCACGAATCTGCGTACATAACGACGAGTGCCTGGTTCGGTAAGTACGTAGTAATACATGGACTAACCTGCCAATTGAAGTAGGTTATATATGTCAATAACATCAAACCTGCGAACCCTTCAAGTACTCGTGTGCTTTTCGAAGTGTTGGCCCGTACTCTTCATTTAGACCGCATGAGAGAATCGCTTGAATTGCGAGTGCTACATCCCATGTTTGAGAACCAACACCCTGCAATATAATACAAGTAAATTTGTATTTCAGTGAAATATATAGATATAGATATTGTGGACTTGGTTAATTTTCATTTTGTTTATGAAGAAGACTAGCAAGGGATAACTTCGATATATAGATCGAAACCTGACACTTGGCTCCATCTTCTGCAATCCAAAAGAAATCTGGAATTCTAGCAAGGTGATACTTGAATGCTTCTGAATTTGGATCTTCGACCCAACGACCAAGCATACTCAATATCTGCAGAACAAGCTCTTAACTGTTAAAACTTTTGATTAGAATATGCATACCATACACACACACACATAAATATATCAGAATTTGATCTAAGCTACCTTCTCTTGACTTGCAACAGAAAGATAATTGCTAACTGCATCCTCATAATGAACGTGCTCAATAGCAACTTTAAGCGCCTTCTCTCTTAGCATAGAAAACGGCCAGAGCTTTAGAATTGGCTCTGCAACGTGGTAAAGAAATCCCCAGATCATATCCTGGACTAAAGGATGCGGAAAATAGAGATCCTCCTGAAAAAGCACAATTTATTCAGGAATTCAAATATCATTTTTTGTTTACCTTTGTTAATATTTTGCCCTGTGAAACTAAGTTATGTTACATGATGTTTTGAACCAATTGAGTTCAGACAAACCTTCGCGACAGTGTTCCGAGCTTTACTCCAGTTTATTTCATGATACGGCTCGTTATACAGTTCTTGCCTTAGTGATTGAACCAAATCCGTAATTGGACCAACGAATCTCTTCCCATACAAGTAGGACATGGGCAAGTAAATAAGACGAGCTAAGGCGATCATTTTCCCTGCATTTCATTTGGCGAACTAAAGTTGTTGATAAACATTTTTTTTTTGTTTTGTTTTTTTTTAACGATGCAAACAGCAAGTCTACTTTGCAATAAAGAATGTCAGATTTTGTCCAATTGACCTGGATGAATGCAAACCATTCTCGGCAAAAGCCAAAGTTCCGGGGGCAGTGGATTGCAGCCTGACCACTCATACACGCCAAGCACCTAAACCAAACGATAGAGCAAAAGACCAGTGATACAAATTTTGGCCAAAATTTTTAGCATTTCCCCGGGAAAAAATAAATTAAACGCGTAAAATTAATGCGTGGTAAGATCAAGTAACTTTCTTACCGTTAGCCAAAACTTTCCCCAAGATGGTATTCCCAAAACGCCACCGTGATCAAGAATCCATTTTCTGCCTCTAGCTACAGCATTATCCTCGCCATCCTCAGGACCCTCTCCCAACAACCTCAAAGCAACGTAGCTCTCCGCGGAACCAATCATCGTGCTAGGACCCTCAATGTGTTTGCCCCAACCTCCGTCTTCATTCTAATTACCATCGAGACGAATAAATAATAAATAAACAAAAACGACATCCTTAGCATCACACGTACATCTGATTCACTTAATGCAAAATGTATTAGAGTTCTGCAGACGAAATTACTATGTATTTAAAAAAAGAAAAAAAGAAAAAAAGAAAAGGATTACCTGGTGATTGTAAATATAGCGAATTAGTTCCTTCCGATGCTCAGGTCCAAAAACTGCATTGAGTGCTCCAGTAATATACAGTACTAGTACCTGCATTTCTTATCTGATCAGGTGAATTGTTCACTTCAAAGTAGCTGGCATCATGAGTTGATACATTATAATTTTCTTCCTATATTATTGATAGAGATAGCGTGTATCAGCACAATATTAAATTATATAATTTACTTTTATTTTAATCTTTTGTCCTTGTTTTTTCCTTTGTCCCAAATTAACATGTTGCCACATTATATTAGAGTAGTCCTAACTATTATCTGACCAATTATATTATGTCATATCAGTTAAAAAATTTGAAATGCATTGTAATTGAATTTTCCTGCATGTTATGAGGCACTAAATTTAACATTAACATAATTTGGTTTCCCAAGACCCTAATGGCATGGGAAGGGGGTCGGGGACGGCTTTGTATGAGGTTTTGAGTTCGATTTCTCTTTTAATTTGAGAAGAACTACAAACATATTTATTACTAATGTGGGTAAAAAAGAAATAGAAAGTTTCTCAATCTATTTACAGCATGTATATATATATGTTAATTAACAGGCATTATTGGTATGAAAGTAGAAGAAATGTCTTACCAGAGGAGGTAGGAAAAACAATCCGCCGGCACATTCGGCCGGCCAATGGCCGTCATGGGCTTGGATAGACGAAAAGAAGCTGAGACCCCTTCTCAGTGTGGTTGTCACTGCATCTTTTGTTATCTCCTCACTTTCCTTCACTTTCACCGGCGGTAAAATTGGCTCACTTCCATTTTCCTTTCTAAGCTGTAATTAGAGGTGGAACATTACAGTTAAAAGAAAAAAAAAAGAAGTGGTATAATAATAATGATAATAATAATAATAGTAAAAAATTCTCATAAGACTCCGCTGGACTAACTCAGCCATGGTGGAAGGGAAGGGGGACATTGGATGAACTCTCAAGTTCGAAATCTATTAGTATTTTATTTATTTTATATAAGTGAGCTCCATGCCATTAAAAGCATAAAAACTTTAAAACTTCTAACGTTCAATCCGAATGTGGGAGTTCACATTATGTTTTACATAAATTTTGAGATTACATATTTTATTTGACTAATCGAACAACCCTATATCGATTTTAGTCGAAACTAGCATTTATACAAAACAAAACTATTATCCTTCATAAATTTTTTTATTAAAAAAAAAAAACAACGGTTCTTTGAAGTCCAAATACATCAAATTTGATCTTCAATAATTTTCGGCATTTAGGAATAATCCCCATTTAAAATAAATATCTTATGAATCTTCATTCAAAATCTCCCTTTCGAGATTTTTAAATAAGTAAAAATTTAGGAGAATATATAAAATAGAACAGAAGAAAATATTTGTGATCGTGATTTGTTTTTTTGGAGTTTTTTTTTTTATATAAATAATTTGATAAAGCTCTGTTTTTTTAGCATAAAAAAGATGGTAATTTAAGGTTAAACAAATTTCAATCGCGAACATGCTCTCCAATAGTGGCATTTGTGGCTACAGTCGCAATTACCTTCTTCTTCTTTTTACCCCAGTGATATAGCACCAAAAACAACAAATAAAAAGGGAAAAAAAAAAAACTCTATTTGTTATTTTATTTTTTCATGCATTAGCAACAGTACGAAACATATCAAAAACAACAAAGGAATATAAAAAAATTTTGAAGAAAGAAAAACAAAACTCTATTTGTTATTTTATTTTTCATTCATAAGAAACAGTATGATATTTTAATGTTGAAGGAAATTATTCTCCTAGATTCTGATGATGAGTAAATATGGAAAATAAATAGAAGATAAAAAATAACGTGAAGAAAAAAAGTATTAAAATGGCTTCAATGTCTTGTTCAAATGAAGAATCATTTTGGTTAGTTACCTTTTTACGAAAGAAAAGTAAATGTAATCATTTTGCTGAGTTACCTTTTGAGAAAAAACGCAATCTAGAAAGAAAAAATTCAAAAATAAGAAGGAATCTTTAATTTAGATTTTATTTTTTTTAAAAAAAAATTTAAAATGGCTATGTTAAGTAGGCAAATAACAAGTTAATCATCCCAAATATATTTAATGAGCTCTCTAAGTTCAATACTCATTAATTTTCATTAAAATTTTTGACCAACTATCTAATTTCTTTCAACCATTGGATCTATATCCTACAGTTAAAAGAGCAATATTTATCCATAGGTAAATATCAGAGTAAATATTATGGATAATTATGTAGTCTGTTAAACATAAATATAGTGGTGCTACACTTCTACTGGAGCCTAGAACTTTTAATTTCCGGTTTGCTTTCTTGTCGAACATGTACTAAAACAAGGTGAAATATTCTGATTTGATGGATTAAGAGTATTAAGATAGAATTTTCCAAACGAAAAAAATGACCTAGATTTTTTTCGAATAAATATATTGTTATAGAATATTATAAACAATCCTCATAATAGTAGCTTCCATCTTTCTTTACTAGTCTAAAACATATGCTATGTACATGTTGGATAAATTTAAGAAAATCTATTTAAGGGAAAATTAAAATAATAAGCAAAAAAAAAAAAAAAAAAAGCCCAAGAAAAGGCATGAAAAAAAGACAAAAAAGATAAAAAGGACTAAATGAAAAAAATTATCAATATGAAGAATGGCTAAAATGACAAAAAAAAATACAAAAAAACGCAAAAATGACCCAGAAAAAACAAAGGACCAAAAAATAAATACAAAAGTAAAAAAATGACTAAAATGAAAAAATATATATATATCCGGGGAAAAAGTAAAAAAAGGACTAAACTGAAAAAAAATAGTCCAAAAAAAACCGGAGGACCAAAAAATAAATACAAAAATTTTTCGTCCAAAACAGGATAAAGGGTTGCAACAACAGTACCATTTTTTGGTAATTCTATATATAGTATAGATTCTCTACACCTACTTTCTAAATACACACCCCTCTTTAATTTAAAAATGATTAAAATTACTTAATACACCCTCATATGTTCTAAATTTTAGTCTAAATCTGTTGTCTCACTTTCCTGTCTTAAAAGCTGTCCCCTCAATAGACTTTTGACAGCTCATCAATTTGTTCAAGAATTTTCAATGTTTAGTATTTTTTTTATGTGGTTAAATTATTAAATTTAGATGATATGGCATGACACTATTAGAGGGACAACCAATGCGATAGGAAATCCGGGATAGCAAATCTCAATTCTCTGAAATTACTCTAATTATTTTTCCTAAATAAATATTATTTCAACACTACAAATTATCTTTCCGTACTCATCATTTCTTTTTTTCTTTTTTTAATCGTTGTTTTAGTTTTGGTCATTAAGCCTTTTTTTTATATACGCAGCAAACTAGAAATTAAAAAAATATTTTTTTTAATTTATTTCTTTTAGTCGGATATATTTACTATTTCAGGTATTATCTTATAATTTTTTAAGAAAAGAAGGTTTTTTTTTTTTTTTTTTTTTAAAGAAGGCAGACCTTTGATAATAAATAGTACTGTCGTAAAATTTGTATAACATATACAAGAACAAAAACGGCTTTCAGATAGATAAATTAAAACTATCGTTTAAAAAAGTACAAGATTACAAATATATATATATATATATCAAAATTTATCTGTTTTGTATTATTCATATTTTATATACATTTATTACATTGATATATGAATTGTTGCAAACCCCAGACAAAAATTATGGTTTTATAAAGAAATAATGACTACAAATGAATTCAGTTAAAGACACGGAAAAAAAAATTTTTTGAAGTATTTTCTATCCCATTTTTCAAAAGAGTCGTTAAAAGTGAAAATATTTTAGTTCAAATTTTGAGAATTAGAGAAATTAAGATTTTGATTTTAGATTAATTCAAAATAGCAAGAATGTATTTCTAACTACAATCATGTAATTTAAGTCTATTAAAGTAATGTCCTTTTTTTGTCATTTCACATGGACTTTTCGTAATAATGAATTTCAAGGGGTGCATCAAAAGTAAAAATGAAATCACCCTTTAAAAAATTAGAAAAAGTTTAGTAAAATTTTTTTTTTTTTTTTAACGAAACTAAATGAAGCAAATAACATGATTTTAAAACATTTGAATTGAATAGCGGTAAAAAGAAATTTAAAAAAAAATGATTAAGTAAATAATAAGTACATTTGCTATTTACTTTTTTAATCAGGAAATAAACTATTTATTGATATTATTTTAGATATTTTTAAAACAAGTTATTTATTTGAATGATTTACTCAAAAAAAAATTATTTAGTTGTTTCTACATAAAAAAAGAATCATTTACTTTTAAAAAATAAAAGCTAAAAATTTGGCTATTTTATTTAGCAGAGTGATAAAAATTAGTAATGATCACCTTTTAAAAAAAATAGTGATCATTAAAAGAATAGAGTATCGCGTATTATAAAAATGAAACATTGAGTATATGTCATAATCACCGATTTCATTACTATGTTATTATGACATAAAAAATTGACAGTAAACCATAAACGATACAAAAATAAAATTAAAATATCTGTCATGTAAATCAAAAGAAATTGTATCATGTTGATTAATAGATGAAAAAATATACCCGTTGGATAATTTTCGCAAATGAAAAATGCAAAAAAAGAATAATATTAGCATATTTTCACAAGAAAAAAAAACTACGAACACAGACCCATGTATATATAATCATAAAACATATTACGTCTCTGCATAATAACTTTCATTTTGTAGGACCAATTTTTTATTTTTTTATTTTTTTTTTTTTTGAAGGGAGTAGGACAAAAATTTTAAGGACTTACTTTTTTAAGGACTTACTTTTTTTTTTTTTTTTTAAATAAGGAGCACGAGGCCTTAAAAGGAAATTTGGCAGCATAAAAGCAGCAACTTAAAAGAAAATATTAAAACCTTCTAATTACGAATTCTAAGATAATAATTAGTTAACTTGTCATTGTTCTTGCTTAAAATATCCAATATTCTACTTTTTTTTTCAAGAGAGCGAAAAATTAAGAAGAAAAAATAACTGATTTTTATATAAAGCATTTATATGTGTATGTATGAATTCATAAGATAATAGTAAGGACTTCCATAATATAATTACTTCTTTTAGGTAACATTATAACTACTGATTTAAGTATGGATAAAAAGAAAAAAGTCGCAAAATATTTTAGACTAGATTTTAAAGTTTAAAAAAAATAAAATCAGTGGAGGCTGCCCCCACTCAGCCCAACTTCCCTCCCCCACTGGCTTCATTTATGTGAGAAAATCTTAATACAAGTTTCTTTTCTTTTTGGTTTTTACAGTTGTCTATTTTTTTCTTATAAACGCTTAAATTTAATTTCAAACTATAGCTTTTATTTGTGTATAAATACTAATAAATAAATAAATATATATATATGTATATATATATATACAAGGAACTAATTCACCTGCATCCTCATCAAGAAATCAGAACTTTGTTTTTGTCGAAAGCGATTTTTCTTGAATTCTTCACGAAGTTTCTCGACTTGAGCAATTTCTTCTGGTGTTCCGGCATTGGGATCGAATTCCCAGTGTTGTCTACCTAAGTGATTATATGCCGTCGTGAGCCACGGCCCTCCTTCGCCTATCTTCAACTTCCACATGTTCTCTACATGCAACTAGGCATATTTCATCATGTGTTAGTTTGATAAGATATATATATATATATATATCTATATATATATATATATAATGTTTTTGTATCAATCTGTGATATTTCTTTATAAGTAAATATTACTAAACTAGAAAAACAATCAAATCAAACAAAATAATGAAAAAGAAAAAAAAATCTAATTGGGTTACTTTATTGTCTCTTCTCTTCTCCTTATTTATAGTGTGCGTATGCTTTACTATGAAAATGAATACATACAGCTTGAGTTAAAAATTTTGAGTTTAAGTTGAGTTGTACGTTTGAGTTAAAGTTTAAAGCTTTAAAATTTTGAAATTTTATCGAAAAAAAAATCAATATGGATCTTATTTCGGCCGTTTTAAAATTCTAAAATATATATTTATTGGGACTTATATATACAAAATTATGGGCTTTTAAAATTTGTGTTTTTAAATTATAGTTAAAATTATGAATAGTGAGACTATGTTAACTTTTCAGAATAGGGTAAAAACTGATCTGAGTTTTTCAATTCCAACTGGTGAACCAAACCTATGCCTTTAGGTTAGACTTGTTTTTCAAATTATAAAATAGATATCATTGTAAATTAATATTAGTGTTAACTATCCAATCAACTACGTAACAGACTTTGTAGTATCAAGAAAAGACTTTGTAGTATCAAGAAAAGACGTATAAATATCATGATAGGTTACTAGCTAGCTAAAAAAATGTGCATAAAAATATATATATTTTGCTTCAAAAAAAGGGAATCATGCACATCCTATTCCCCAACCCTTTAAGCTATTCATTGCAATCCCGGAACCACCGAGGAGTAGATCAAGGCTGAATATTGATCTCCCCTAGTCTTCGATCCAAGACCACTACCATTTGCCGCCAAACTCGATGCTTCAACTGCCAAAGCTGGAGCAGAGACAAATGGGGATTGCGGGGTTTCAAAACTAGGCAGAAGAAGTGAGAAAGCCTAACAAAAACATCATAACCACTACACTACAACCTTGATGGTATAATCATGACAATATTAGGCACAAAGGACAATATTGAGAACAAACATAATTTCTTATGCTTGAGAACGAAAACCAAAATAATGTAATATTTTAATATATTTTGATACTAGTTGTTATTTCTCGTAATTTCTATTAAAAAAAAACAAAAAGAATAGAAAAAAATACTAGAAGAAATGTACCTTTTTTTTTTTTTTTTTTGAATGAGAGAGAGAAGAAATATACTTGCAAAAAAAAATATATATATATAACTTCAATGCTCCAGTCTCAAAAAAAGAATTCAACAAAAGGGCTTGCCCCTGGGGAAGGGAAGTTCTTGTGCTTTCTATTTATAGGAAATTGACGTTTCGTTATCTACACCAAGTGATATATATAAATAGCAAACAAGTTGCATAGCATCCATCGCCTTTATTTTATTAAATAAATGACAGTGAAAGAAACTAATTAATGGATTCATCAAGATATTTATAAGATCGACATCTTTTTAATATCTTCATTATTTACCAATTCTATATAGTATAAATAATATAAAAGAAAAATACAATAATGTTTGTAATGAATGTAAAAATGAACAAAAGCAACTCCAAACAATAGACAACATCAAAAACAGGGAAAAAAAAATAGCAGCCATCGCCTACGTACGTCTTCCGACCTTCTCAAAATTGAGTTAGAATAGTTCTTCATGAATCTCAAATTGATTACCCTTCAAACTTTCATCTTCTTGGCCTTCCTTCAAAAGAATTTTTATCTTTTCACATATATTTTGATGTAGTTCTAAATAATAATTAATAAATAAAAAAAAACAGTACATATAAGGGAACTCGTGCAATATATCTTAAAAATGAATACAAAAGTGAGAATCAAAAGCATTCTGTAGTTAGCATATAATTCTCCTCAGCAACTAAAAAAGTAATAATAATTCTCAAACAATGTAAAACAACTTTGCCAACAATAGACATGTTATTAGTACCCAAATTTAAATATCACTGCGGACTCAAATAATGGATTTAGACGTAGTATATTAATAAAAATAATAATAATTAATAGTAGTACTAGTAATAATAATGGATGTGGACCATGGTAGCTGAGCAGTATTAAATAATTTGGATTTTTGTCCTATCGTTCTTCAAATACATCCCTAATCCCATTCTCGCACAAAGATAAAATTCAGAAACCAACCTAACAATTTATCATTTTTTAAAGTATTATTATGTATTAATAAATATTCATACCAACTAACCAATATCTAACAAAATTTAATATTTCTATGGCTACTTGTTTCTCTACCACAGAATGATCAATAATTATCCGATTTAAGCTGCCAGGGTCTAAAGAAATTCGAACTAACCAAAAAATAATTGCTTGTTGCCCCTATTCGGTATTTATATCACGAAACTTGTATGTTGGATCATGAGTTCTGATCATCTCTGACTAACAATTTATCATTTTTTAAAGTATTATTATGTATTAATAAATATTCATACCAACTAACCAATATCTAACAAAATTTAATATTTCTATGGCTACTTGTTTCTCTACCACAGAATGATCAATAATTATCCGATTTAAGCTGCCAGGGTCTAAAGAAATTCGAACTAACCAAAAAATAATTGCTTGTTGCCCTAGTCGGTATTTATATTACGAAACTTGTATGTTGGATCGTGAGTTCTGATCATCTCTGACTAACAATTTATCATTTTTTAAAGTATTATTATGTATTAATAAATATTCATACCAACTAACCAATATCTAAAAAAATTTAATATTTCTATGGCTACTTGTTTCTCTACCACAGAATGATCAATAATTATCCGATTTAAGCTGCCAGGGTCTAAAGAAATTCGAACTAACCAAAAAATAATTGCTTGTTGCCCTATTCGGTATTTATATCACGAAACTTGTATGTTGGATCGTGAGTTCTGATCATCTCTGACTATCTCTTTCTCTCACTCATTTATATTTACAATGATTATATATACAGGAAATGTCTTAATTTGGTGCCGTGTCGTATACATGCGATGGTTTAAATTAACCGTTTGATTAGGAGCGAACGGTGGAGATGGGCAGTTTTGAGAATAAGGGCATCCTATCTTATTTGTTGACTTCTGTAGCTGCAAAGGTGTTAGAGAAAGAGTCAAGTATTTGAGGGGTATTTTGTTGGTTTCTGATATAAATGGGGTAGAACGATGTAAGGAAGTAGTTCTGGACGAGGTGGAATTACTTGTACGGAGTCTTGTTCGAGAAGGATGGGAAGAGGGAAAACCAGAGTAGTGTTGATGTTGGTTTTTTTTTTTTTTTCCCTTTAGATTTTGTGGAGACGAGAAACAGGATGTAGGGTAGCCATTTTTAAAAGGGGCTTCAAAATTAAAATTAATCTGGTGGTTTTCCACGGGTGTTTGACCACTGAAGATGACTATTTGTCTTCTTAGAGGATATTTTGGACAAATTTATATCCTCGATCCTTATTTATTTCAACTTCTTCCATGACAAAAATGGCAATTATGGCCTGCTAGACTAAAAAGTAGAGCTTCTGTGTTTGAATATCTCCTAAATACAGATAATTTTATAATATTTACCACGCATTGGTTCTCAAGTCCACAGCTTGTAGATTATATCATCTTCGAGTGGGAAAATTATAAAACAAATATAGTCTGAGAATATATAATTTCACTGACGTCCAATTATCAATGTCAAACCAAATGCTTTAATTATATTTAGTGTCTTAACTTTTCCATCTCATTTTTTTTTAAGATCAATAAATAATTTTAACCTTGTATTTTTAAAATCAAACACCTCCAACTCAAAAAGTTTAGTTCCATTTAATTGAACCAAAACGCAAACTTAACCTCCTACCTTTCAACTGATATTACTCTTATTTGAGATAACACATGGATATACAATACAACATTCAACATACTGGGGTGGAATTATAAAATCATATAGAATCCTTACAATATATCTGTGAGAGATTCAAAATGAAAATTTTTATCTAACACCAAATCATCAAATGTGGTTCGAAGGGAAGCAATGTTCCCAGAGCCAAGTGATCAGACACGCTTATTTATGTTCACTTAAATAATATGCCCCTCTCCTTAACCCAAAAAAAAAAAAAATTTAAAGGACAAAAAAAGAGCCAAAAATGGATTTAGTCATTGTGATGCTCTAAAATTTAGATCGATTTGATCATTGTGATATACAGTTTTATTTTAATATATAAATTTTTGGGTTCTTATGTTATGACCACCCTGCATGTTCTATGAACAAAACATACAGTCGGCATCTCTCCATAAATCATTCTCAACAATATGACGACCTAAAGGGAAACACATCATGATATGGGCATGAATATGCTATGAATCCTTTTCTGATTTAATGTGGTCCTTATGATCTGTCTGTATTGTAATTGATTCAGATAATGAAATATGACGATAAAGTATTTATAATATTAAAAATATTTATCATTATTTATCATAATGATAGATAATTTCCATAAAAATACGAGTTATTCTTTAGAATAATATCAAAACGACCTCAATCCCCATTTTTACTTATTAATCTTTAATAAGGACGTGGTCTTTAGCGTAATGAGCACAACACCAATTATTATAACAGTATACAATATTGCCTTTTAGAGAAATGGAATCAAAATAGCATTTAAAATGGAATTTTAGGGGAAAAAAAGTAAAATAGACAGTATATTATGATCGAATTTTGCTCATAAATGAATGAAATCAGATAAGGATAGTGGAAAAAAAAAAAAAAAAAGGAAATAAGTTTTCATTCCTTGAAAAGCTCACGTTAACTGCCGAATACATTTAATTTTGAAAATGAAATATCACTTATCAATTAAAAAAAAATATTGAAAACATGATCCAAAAAAAATGAAGATACAAGAACTGCAAAGAAATGGTAACAAGGTGAATGGTTTTCCATAAAAAAATATTCGGAAATTAAAAAAAATAAAAATAAAAATCAGCGAACAAAGTGGAAGGGCAAAGAAGGAATAAAAAAGTTTCAAATTTGCAAATAAGTTTAAATAAATTTAACTTTCGAAAGTGGTGTTCAAAAAATAACCATTTTTTATAAATACTTCTAGATAATATCCACTTGTTATTAAGAGCAAAAATTTAAATACTACTACGAACTCAAATAATGGATTTGGACGTAAAATAATAGTAATAATAGATTTGGAATTTGGTTGCTGAGCGGCATTAAATAATTAGATTTCTATCTATGTCGTTTTTTAAAATATGTCCCTAATATCATTCCCTATCATGGTCACCATTTCCATTGAAGTTTTCTATAACGAGAACCCAATACTGAAATATCTTAATACATTTTGATACTACTAATTGCTCTGCTCATTTTTTTAAAAAACAAAAAAGAACATAAATAAATACTAGATAGAAAGATGCACACACTTATTTGAACATCGAGTTTTTTTTTATAGAAGAAATGGACCTTTTTTGAAATCTAATTTCTTTTTGGAACAAACTCCTAGTCCACTTGTTATTAAGAGCAAAAATTTAAATACCAATAGGAACTCAAATAATGGATTTGGACGTAAAATAATAATAATAATGAATTTGGAATATGGTAGCTGAGCGGCATTAAATAATTAGATTTCAATCTATATCGTTTTTTAAAATATGTCCCTAATCTCATTCCCTACCATGGCCACCATTTCCATAGAAGTTTTCTATATCGAGAACCCAATACTAAAATATCTTAATACATTTTGATACTACTAGTTGTTCCTGCTTATCGTTTTTTAAAAACAAAAAAGAACATAAAGAAATACTAGATAGAAAGATGCACACTGTTATTTGAACATCGAGTTTTTTTTTTTAGAAGAAATGGACCTTTTTTGAAATCTAATTTCTTTTTGGAACAAACACCTAGTCCACTTGTTATTAAGAGCAAAAATTTAAATACCAATAGGAACTCAAATAATGGATTTGGACGTAAAATAATAATAATAATGAATTTGGAATATGGTAGCTGAGCGGCATTAAATAATTAGATTTCTATCTATATCGTTTTTTAAAATATGTCCCTAATCTCATTCCCTACCATGGCCACCATTTCCATAGAAGTTTTCTATATCGAGAACCAATACTAAAATATCTTAATACATTTTGATACTACTAGTTGTTCCTGCTTATCGTTTTTAAAAAACAAAAAAGAACATAAAGAAATACTAGATAGAAAGATGCACACTGTTATTTGAACATCGAGTTTTTTTTTTTTTTTTTAATAGAAGAAATGTACCTTTTTTGAAACCTACTTTCTTTTTGGAACAAACTCCTAGTCCACTTGTTATTAAGAGCAAAATTTTAAATACCACTACGAACTCAAATAATGGATTTGGACGTAAAACAATAATAATAATGGATTTGGAATATGGTTGCTGAGCAACATTAAATAATTAGATTTCTATCTATATCGTTTTTTAAAATATGTCCCTAATCCCATTCCCTACCATGGCCACCATTTCCATAGAAGTTTTCTATAACGAGAACCCAATACTGAAATATCTTAATACATTTTGATACTACTAGTTGCTCCTGCTTATCGTTTTTTTAAAAACAAAAAAGAACATAAAGAAATATTAGATAGAAAGATACACACTTATTTGAACATCGAAATTTTTTTTTTTTAATAGAAGAAATGTACCTTTTTGAAACCTACTTTCTTTTTGGAACAAACTCCTAGTCGACTTGTTATTAAGAGCAAAAATTTAAATACCACTGTGAACTCAAATAATGGATTTGGACGTAAAATAATAGAAATAATGGATTTGGAATATGGTTGCTGAGCGGCATTAAATAATTAGATTTCTATCTATATCGTTCTTTAAAATATGTCACTAATCCCATTCCCTACCATGGCCACCATTTTCATAGAAGTTTTCTATAACGACAACTCACCCGATACTGAAATATCTTGATACATTTTGATACTACTAGTTACTCTTGCTCTTCGTTTTTTTTTTTTTTAAAACAAAAAGAACATAAAGAAATACTAGATAGAAAGATGCACACTCTTGTTTGAACATCGAGTATTTTTTAGAAGAAATGTACCTTTTTTGAAATCTAATCTCCCTTTGGAACAAACTCCGAGTCTATTTCTCCTCTAACCACCCTGACTTTGAGATATTAATCCAACAGTAGCCTTATTTTGTTAGTAAAGTTATGTATCACTGAAAATATTACATGATAATCAATTACTTAATTGTTATATTGACGTACAGGAATATAACCCCAAAAAAAAAGAGACAAAGTACGAAAAATTCATGAGGTATGTAAAGCGATTTGCTGTCATGAGCTAAATGAAAGTATTTCTGGGTATGAGGTGTTTTGACTATTCTTCTATCCACAACGCGGAACCACGGATATGACAATCAAGCACTCAACTCCAAAAATTTCTATTTTTTTTTTTTTTCATTGATAATAAAAATAAGTACATTTCTAGAAATATCAAACAACCTTCACTAAAAACAAAATCAAAGGCGAAGAAATAAATGATATTTTCACAGTCAATAATTAAAATTCAGATTTTTAAAAATATTTAGCGTATAAAATAAATTTATTAAGTAAATAATTAATTTATTACAAATAAATATTTTCTTAGTAATTAACAATCTTTTTTTTTTCCATAAAATTACTATTTTCCAACCTGCAGAATTTGATTTCAAACCACAACCCACGACACTCCAGATCGAAAGCAATTAGACCAAGCTCTTTTAAGTACTTCATCCCCTGAGCAACCAACTTGGTAGACTTCTCATTCTTAGTATATCGCTTACTTATTTAAGAGCCAATGGATTTTTTTATCATGTCTTTCTTATTTGTCATATGACAGTCAAATCATCATCACGTTATGCCACATCATTATCATAATTTTTTTTTATTTTGTTTATATATTTTATACACACAAAATACGTACCATACAACTAGTGGATTCGAAAAACATGGTTTAATGAAAAACGATGACTTTTCATTTGTAAACAGAAAAAGTCCAGCAGTTGTTTATGTGACCCATTTCACCTCGTGGGTCAATTGTGTGAAATGAAAGTCAACATTATTATGAGTAAATTAAATAGAGGATAAATTTTATATTTTCTCCAGAGTTATAGATATTGTCACAAATTATCCGTTAACTTTAATTTATAACATCTGTTCTTTTAAATTTTAAAATGTTAACAAATTTACCCCTCTAGTTAGTTTTATTAACGGAATCACCACTTGTCAAGCTATAAGATAATGAGATTAAACAAATGAGTGGAATTACATATTAACCCCTTTATGCTAAATATTAAATATTTAAATAAATTTCAAAATAATCATTAGAAGAATCAAAATTTAAAAGATCAAATACTCTTACTAAAAACAAAAACAAACAAAAGAACTTGACCACGGTCACCAATTTAACAAAAGATCAAACACTCAAATCCATTATCAATATAAAAAGAAAAAAACTAGGAAATCACTCAGAGATGAGCAATACTGAAATCAAAATATTTCTAACTTCTTGAATCAAGGAAAAATAATAAGAAGACCACAATCCAATAGCAAAAATTATCATCTATGTCCTCTCGTCTCATCTTTCTTGCCATGATCTTTAATCTCTCTACAAAAAAAATAATAATAATAATAAAATGCGAGGTTGGTTGTACATAAACACGATCTTGGGGTTGGGCAAAACCACGTGGGGGTGAGATCCTGGAGGATAGATGGGATGAGATCATGTCGTAAGCGATAGAGGACAAAGGAGACGACGTCGCACGCAGCTGGAAGGAGGTGGTTCCATGGGAGTCCTTGATGTGATCTTCATGGGAAAGAAGAATTTTTTCTTTTATTTTTATTTCCTTTTCCTTTTGCACCCAAAAAAAAAAAAACTTTTAAAACCTAACTGAGGGGTCACTGGCTAACGTTTCAAAGTCGGGAGGAATGGATATTAAAAGTAAAATTCAGGGGGAACATTTTGGGACAACGTTGTCTAAATTAATTCAAGGGACAAACGTGAAATTTATCTTTAAATATATATAAGTAAGATCTTAAGTATAAACGCTGTAAGTCTCGATAACTATAATATCAAGATTAATATCTTAAAATATTAACTCATTAATAAATGTGTAATAATTTTTTTTATACATATCTCTTATAATAAAAATTTCAAAACATAATATGCTATATAAAAATTATAAAACGTTAGACGTAAATTAACTATAGTAATTGTATGAATCTAAAACAAAAGTTACATTCGCTAAACTACGCACATTGATCTTAAAGTTAAGTTGCCACTCCTGGATAAAGCTGGCCCCACCTGTAGACACTGAGGTCCATCCACATTATCAACACATTTATATATCCAGCCACTTTCCAAGTCCAGCACAACATCAACGTCCGTGTACCCTGAATTACATTTTTGTGGCATTGATGGCCAACCGCATGCATGATGACAATTATAACATGATCAAATTATTCGTTCAATCCTTAAATTATTAAGTTTGAGCTATTTCAGTCTCTGTTTGTTTTTTTTTTTTTTTTTTTTTTGGTTTAATGATCCTAAATTATTAAAATTTTAGTTCCTTTCCAGTAAAATTTAGACAAATTTCGTCAGTAAATTAGTCAAAAAAATGATGCTCACTGTAACGACCCGCTTTACGTAGGCCGTTACCGTACTTATCTTACATAAAAACTGACACTTACTTAACTAACAAAAAATAAGGGATATTTTTTTTTTATATAAGTATAAAAGTAACTCGACCAAAATACTTGCTTATAACCATATATACATATTTGTTTGAGTATTTAAGTATTAAACTTATTTTAACATACAACTGATTAAAACTAAATAATAATAATTATATTAGAACACAAAACGCGTAGCGGTCTCCATCCCGTAGTTTCACGGTTAGCCATGCCATGCCCCACCGTCTTGTATCAAGTATTGCTAATAGGGAGCTTACCTACAGCATAAACGTAAGTCGTGAGCTTTCGCTCAACAAGTACAACTATTAACCCGCAAAAATAATATGACAATGCATAAACCAATTATGTTTCATTTTGCTTTCTTAAGTTAGCATATTTTTGGGCCCTTACTTAATATAAGTGTACGTACCGTGGCGCGCAGTCATGAAGTGGTTGGGGCGGCCAGCCCAATCCAACTCAAACCATGAACCAAACCTGACCTAGTGCAGGTCGGTACGACACGATTAACTTGCTTAACATCTTACTTAAAAACATTTTCTTAAAACAATCTCTTACTTGAAATTTAATCTTAATCTTACCATGTAAATTATCATTAGTGAACATGCTTCATGATATCACAATAATAAAACATGATCATATGCATCACACATATAAGTGCATGAGTTTTAAAAACATGCAATCAGTAAAACAATTAGCCTATGCTGTAGGCGGAGTTGTACTTACTGCTTATACTAGATCTGGGCTTTGTTGCTCCCACGAATTACAACAACAGGTTACTTTCCTGTTTTCAAAAAGGACGTAAGATAAGAATCATCCTATCTTACCATAAATCATTACATTAAATGTTGGTATCCTAACCAACATTCAATATTAACCCTAGTTATATGTCCTCCACATACAAACATGGTATCCTATTCGGTTACTAAATGTAACCTTAGGGTACCTGACCTAACAACAATCAAACAGTATCTTGTTTGATTACTTAATACTAATCTTGGTTAGTTATACTTAAATAGTATCCTTTTAGGCTACTTCTAGTAACCCTGGGTATAAGCCCAAACATAATTAGGTTAATGTCCTATTGGGTTACTAAGACCCAATAGTGGTATCCCATTTGGTTATTATAAGTAACCTTTGGTCCAAAACCTATCATATAAAGTTAGTAAACTACTTGGTTACTATAAGTATACCTTTAATTTTCTTGTTTCAATAATAATTTTTTAGTATCATAACCGATTACTAAGTGTCTTACTATGGTTACCATATACTTAGCCTAATTTAATTATTTTTTTCTTCACAAAAACCTTATTTAATTCTTTTTAAATCATTTTATAAAACTGCAATTGATTTATTCTATAAAAATAGTAACACTGTGATATTTTGTAAATTGTTTTATGAAAACAGTCTCATAATTTCAGTTAGCAGTGCATGTGCAGGAATTTACCTGCTCATGCACTGTTTTGAAAATCCTATGCAGGAATTGCATATTTCCTGCTCAGTTTTTAAGATTCAGTTTTATTTTAAAATCTTCTTTGAATTTGAAAAAGTTTTCTTCATGAAAGTTGTAGATCTCAAAAAATTCAGCAACTTTCTTTTTTAACTCAAAATCTAATTCTACTCTTAACCTATTCATATTCCTCGTTGAAACGTCCTGGCTGTGCACAAGGTCTGGGCTGGCCAGGCTCAGGTTTTCACAAAAACGGAAGCCTTTGGAGCTTATTTTTCAAAATATGTCCATACTGACCCCTAGGGTTTTCAATTTTCTACAACTTTTCAGTTTTAACTTTTCCCAAATTCTGCCTCTAAGGGCCTCAAAATTTCATTTCCAGATTACTGCCCAGTTTTATCTGAAAACTGGCAGTTTTACTTTTGGTTGTTTGTTACGTAAAATAACACACACCCTACCTCAAACGGTCACAACCGTGAGCCTAAATCAAACATGTGGCGTATTACGTAGGTTTCCATTAACATACACTTGTTTCTCATCCAAATAACCCATATAGTAAACTTTTACCAAATTAGGGTTTTAAGTTGGTTTTTCAATTTAATTCATAAGCGCAAAACGCGTATTCAACCAGTGGAAACAAATATAATAGGTATCCTCCACGAGATATACGATGTTGGCTTCGAGACGATTAATTTTCTCTTTTAAATTATCGTAAATTTGCCAGCTCATTTATTTAATTAATGCCGATGGAAGAACATTAATTATTTTACAGTTAAATTGATGACCTGCAAAGCAAAAGCTCACAATAATATATATAGGCTGCATTTACTTCGAAAGGAAACAAAAGTATACAATTAGTGAGCATGTCTCTCCAATCTAAACATACAAATCTAAGCATTGTATGTTTATTTACGTAATTTAATCCATATACTCTATTGTTTTTTTTTTTTTTTTTTTGAAAACAATATACTCTATTGATATTGATTTCCTGTTAAAGAAAATAGATATCAAATTTACTGATATGCCCTCAATAATTTTCTATTTTACGTCTCAAGGATTATAATTTAATTATGGACAAAGACTTTTTGAGAATTACATTAATAAGATTACTATTCCTAAGTTCAATAAAAACTAGAAAAAAGTTGGAAGATTTGCTATCCCATTGTCATATCTAATAAGTGTGCGTTTATTTTGCATGAAAAGGAACTATTGGTTCTTTCTGCATTTAATCATGTGTTTATTTGTAAAATGAAAATGAGAGTTTAGTTATTCCCGCACAATTTAGGGAATAAAAAAAATGAAAAATGACAATCCTTATAACTCTGTAGTATCAATTCCTTGTCAAATTAAATAAATTATACCAAACTTACTTATAAACTATTGATAAGTTCTCATAATAACATTAGACTAGTAAACACTAGAAAAGGAATCACTAATCATCTTTCTTATTTCTTTACTTTCTTTTCAATCTCAAACACAGAACCATGAGAAAACGAGCATAGATATATATAGCCAGTGGAGCAAAAGGTGTCCCTTTAATTTTTACTTATCCGAGAACTTGACGTGAATGCCTTCTCCGAATCCTAACATAGGATTTCGATATATCTTTCCCCCTTTGATTTTTGTCCACCTATTATAAATAAAACAGAAGCTTTAAAAAGTGATTAACAGAATTATGTCACGTATATATATATAAATATATATTTGTTTTTTTTTTTTTTTTTAAAATCATATTGTAGCTACTCTTCAGTCTTACGAAAAAAATGCACCTGTATTTAGTGAACAAGACGTGGAAAATAATGGCCAGAACCACTCTACTGTACTCCGCTCCTGCACATTGTCTTACTCCTCCACCAAAAAGAGTGAAATTCCTTGATATAACATGCGGTTCAAGCTCATAATTTCCATGAATTATCACAAGCAGTACGCATATTATAAAACTATAGCACTTCGTTAAATTTTGCTCGTTTAAGTCGAAAAAAAAATGAACATAGCACAGTATTCGGAGTGGAAAAAATAAGAACAAGAACAAGAAGAAGCAGCAGCTAGCAAATGGAACTCAACCTTCCAACGCCACGGATTGAACTTGAGGGGATCCTTGAATACGTCGGGACTAAGCTGCAGAGCCGATGGGACAAGCATAATCATCCAACCCGCTGGAATATGCAGGATTTACCCAAAAAATGTATGTTATAATTTTTTAGTATATACGTTTCAAATTTATTATTTATTGGCAAGAAAAAGTAGTTTATTATAAAAGTCGTACTAGATACACCAATTTGATCATAACTTTTGAGTATCACTTAAGGAGTCAGTAATAATTTGTAGATACATCAATTTTAATCATAACTTTTGAATATCACTTAGGGAGTCAGCAATAAGTTATCATGTTTTTATTGATAGACAATCATAACAATACTTTAAATACAATTACCAAATAAAAAATAAAAACTCAAATATTTAAAATTATGATTAGAATTTGTGTCTAGAACGTTTTTCTTATTATTATTATTATGAGTGGGGTAATGTCATACCTTTTACTGATTTATTTGATTCGTATACTTTGTTCTTTTATATATATATATATATATATAGGAATGTAAAAATAAAATGTTTGATTCGTTTATTTTGTGTTCTAATTTATGGGGATACTCTTGGGCAGCAAATAGGCACGTATGACAGTTATAACTTTCTAGTAAATAACTTGTAACGATTAATCGTCTTATTTGTAATTTTATGTAAAATCATGTGTAACATATTATTGTTCAACCCAAAAGTAGTCATAAATATCACCGCTGAAAAATGTCATAATGAAATGTTACATAAGTATAATACATATATACACATACATATATATATATATATATATATATTCAGCTGTCTTTTAGAACATATATAATATTTATTGTGTCTTTCTTGTTATGGGCTATATATTGTGTTTTTGTCGAATATAAAACTAAGCAGCCCATACATCTATTTCTTTATAAATATTTTTATTGGCATAATGAAACCATTTCTTATTCCTCTAATTCGCTACATCACTTAGTAAGTAAGGTTTCGATGCTGTTAAAATACATAATTAATAAGAAAAAGAATGAGGAGCATATGAAGTATGTAACAAACTTGTAGAGTAAAGGTCATCAACTTGTATTCCTCCCAAGTGAGTGGAGAATTTGGATGTTTTCTTTTCTTGAGAATTGCTTCCTGCTCAGCCTAGATAATAATTAAGTAGAAATTGATCAATATTTGTATGAAAAATACTATGGATACCAACTTTAATCTCAATTTTTAAGTACTAACTTATGTAGTATATGAGTTGTCATTTTTTATTAATAAGTACTTAAAATATTATCACATCAATTGATTGTATTTATTAATCAAAATATATATGACACGTGAATTGATACTCAAAAATTAAAATTAAAGTTGGTGTTTCAAACACTACTACTTATTTGTAAAGAAGCTCAAAAGACTTTGCTGTGTATTAGTATACTTACTATCAACTCCTCTACTACCGAAGGATGCTCGGAGAGCAATATGAAAGCTAAAGCCACCAATGTAGCTACAGACTCAAGAGTTAGCTAATAATATCCCATAAATCAGGTGGGCAACCAAATCCTCATTCAAGAACTTCTCCTTGTCCAAGTCCTTGATCATCTGATCTAAGAAATCTCCTTCATTTATCCGATCATTTTGTGAGGTACTCCGTCTCTTCTCTAGCACTTCCCTCAACATTGCCAACATCTTTTCTTGCTCCTGGTCATTATAAATTAACAAACAATAATATTGTTTTGCTTAATATCAAATTAACCTCTAAGTATCAAATCAGTCGTTCTTTTTGCTAAAATCAACAATCCGATATTTTTTGTTTTGTTTATGAGAATTACGATAACAATTATACTAGAAACATCAACTCTAATATCAAATTTTGTATACCAATTTACGAGGCAGTGAATCGTCATCTTTTTTATTATTGATAGGTATTAACTCTTATCATTATAACTGAGGTGATACTCTTTTAAACACATTCGAATAATAAATTTAATAATTCATATGTCATATCAGTTGGTATATGAAAGCATATATGAGCAGAGTTAGTGTCTCTGACATTATTCATGAATACAACTTTTCTTTTTTAAGGAAAAAAAAATCCCATGATTTTCAATAAAAATTTCGTAGAAGCCTCTTCGAAAAATGAAAACTTGATCGTATAATTCCTCACTAAATATCCGTTAATTAAATAGTTATTGGCCCCGGATAAAAAAAATTATGGCACCATCACTCCACGTACCTTTTTGCTTTCATGGTATTTGGGCCCGGGGATATTTAAGGGAAGAGACATAAGACCGTCCACGATTCTGGCGTATTTCTGGCTTAGATCTTCAGACGAATTTTCAGCATCATAATTAAAAAGCTTCTTCGCATTAAAATTTAGAAGCATCTGTAGTTTTCAAAGAATACATGATGAGTTAACAGAAGCAACAATCAAACAAGCAGTTCAGATTTAAGAGCGTCCGCGGAGAAGGAACGCAAATTAAAGCGCTTTTTTTTTCTAAAAAAAATAAAATAAAAATACAGAGAGAGAACAATTAGTATCAAGGTCTTACAACTGAAGTTGCATGTCTCACTTCGACGGACGCCTCGGTACGTAGACCATGCACTTAGACTTTTGTTGACGCATTCTTCTATTTGAAGGATCAATTTTTCCTTGAGGCTCTCAGCACCAAAATGATTCAGAACAGTGGTCCTCATGTACTTATGGAAAGCGCCAAGTATTTTGCTTGTTGGAGATTCAGAACCCTGCGCAAAAAATTTAGAAAATGTCTCCATGTACCATAATTCAACCAGCTTACCTTCTTGTTGAATTATGTAGTTGTTGAATTCAGGATCTACAGATATCACAATCTGGTGACCCAGTATGTTCGTGCAAAATATAGGTCCATATCTGAAATATAAACGAGATGTAAATTAAACCCTAATCATAGAGCCTTTTTTATAGTAATATAACCAAATTATATAAGTTTTTTTTTTTTTTTTTAATATGAGAGAGAATAATTGATATCCAAACTAGGTAGAACATTTCAATAGGATTGCCATCGATGACCCGTTTGGTTGAACTTTTGCTTCTGTTTTTAGAGCCCATCTGGTAAAGCTTTTGCTTTTAGTAAACAGTCAATAAAAGAATAGAAGTAAAAGTCAATAAGTGTTTAAAATCACATTTTAAAAATAGCTTTAATAAGTCAAAATGTTTTAACAATTTTCCAATAATCAATAAAAATGTTATAATGAAGTTTATAATGTTAGACTTCTATTATTAGAATTTTAAAGTCTACTTATAAGAGCTTTTTTAGAAGCCACATTTTCTAATTTTAACTACAAGCTCTTTTGGAGATTATAACTCTTGACAAATTATCACACTTCCAGAAACAGCTTTTGAAGTTAAGATGCCAATAACAACTTATGAAAAATTCTGCCAAATACCCAAGAAAAGATCAAGTAAAAGAAGTGTTTGTAATAACCACATCTTAAAAAAAGCTTAATAGATTAAAACGACTTTTAAATTTTCTAATTATAAACAACAAATATGTTATAATAAAGTTTATAATTTCTTCCAAAATTTAGGTTTCAAAGCCTATTTAGAAAACTTTTTTTCAAAAGCCATATACTTCGTGCCTTTGACTAATTAGAAACTCTTTTGAAGAGTTAAAAGTCTTCAAACAAAATATTTAAATAAACACTTTTAAAAATAACTTTTGGACCTAACAAGTCAAAAGCGTTGTCAAACATGATCCCATCCTTTATCAATGATAGCATATATAAATATATATTTATATTTGTATATATACATATATATGTGGATTAATATAGGAAATTATTTTCTGTCCATCCGTGCAAGAGACTGGTATATGGTGAAGAGCACGGTACTCGCTAGAAAGAGAGAAAGAGAGATAGAGATAAAGGGAGAATTTTCTCGTCCGACAATCCGGCAGTACAGCATGGGAAAGTTCTCATTTGTGTGTGTGTATATATATATATATATACACATGTACATGTATACACATAATCAATCACCTTTGAATCCTCGTATTCATGAAGGGTTGGAGGTCTAAGGAGTAACTAGGCGTGATGAATTGTAGAGTCTCTCCAAAGAGAGGTAAGCCTGAGGAGCCAGGCGGCAGAACCCCATTATTGCATCGCCGATTCCTCCACTTCTTCACTATCCATTGACTAATCCATACGACTACCACCGTCACTATACACACTCCGACTGTCGACGACATTAATATGATATCTCTAACACTTTGTCCGAGAACAAGCAAATATGACCGACATAGTTAATAAAAACCCTACTATATTTAGCAAAACAATATCTAATATATATAAATATGTTACATATATTTATTTCCTTTCCCTCATCATTTGAATCTTCCTGCATGTTTTCTCATTATTAAGCAGCACGTTGCTTAATCGACGGCTAAAAATAAGTAGAACGTCCGAATCAATCTTAGCTGTAAGATCTCGCTTCGGGATTCAGAGGTAGTCAAGAATATTAATAGAATAGTAGACCGAGCACAGCTGCCCACATCTCTTTAATGTTACATATGTTTGGTAGAGTAAAAAAAAGAAGATAAAGGAAATTAGAGGAAAATATGATTTTAATTGTTTCCGGGGAATGAAAAATGGTAAGGAAAGAAAATTGTACATCCATGGAATGGAACCGTCTTAATTTAAATCTTCCATCGTTGGAAAGAAAATATGAGGGGGAAAAGTTTGACAAAGAAAAATATGATACTATTTTGTTCTTTAAAGCTTCTAATTTATATAAAGGTATAATTGTAAAATCAATTAGATTTGATGTTTTCTTTTCTATTTTTTTTTCTTTTCTATCAAACAACAAAAACAAAAATCCCTCCCTTCCTATTTATTTCCCTCACCTACGTATTTTACTTTTTTCCTTCTTGAGAAATTTGTCAAAGTGACAACATTAGAAATTGAAATTAGTGAAATAACCTTCATTTCATTTTAATACTAGAACGACTTACTAAAAATTGTTCGTAGTCGTTTTCATTCATTTAGAAATCATTTACTAATTAAAATTTTTAGAAGATTATTTGACAAATAAAAAAATTTTTGATTCAGTCATTTTACTAATTGACTCCTCCTTTCTTTCTATTTTCTATCCCTCCTACCAAACATGATACAAGGGAAAAAGATTGAGGAGTGACTATGAAGTTATGATTTCTTAGGCTTCGTTTGGCATTTAAATTTAACTCTAACTAAACTATAGTTTTTCATCTCAATTTTTGAATTTTTCTGAAAAATCAACAAAATTATAACTAGTTTTTAAATAGTCAGTCAACTCTAACTTAAAAATTTCATTTCCAACTAGCGAACTAAACACAAGCTTAGTTATAAGATGTCAACGAAAATATAAATTTTCTCTTGTTCACTCATATGTATATATCTTATCTCAGGTTAGGTTTCTCATTGATATTTGTTATGTAAAAACAATTGTTAATTATTTTGTGTTCAATCGTCAATTATTTGATTAATTTTGATTTTCGTTGAAATTGTTTTAAGAGTAATCTGGATTTCAAAGTTTTTTTTGTTAGAAAAAATTGCATGTCGATCTAGTTCACTACAACAAATTGTAAATTAAGCCCCCAATTGATTGGTCAGTTTGAGTTAAAATTTTTATATTAATTTTAAAAAATCAGTTAAGAAATTAAATTTTTCAAAAAAGAAAAAAACTAAATTGAAAATTTTAAATTAGAGTTAATGAACTAAACAAACCATAAACCAAT
Source organism: Ficus carica (assembly GCA_009761775.1). Taxonomy (NCBI): domain Eukaryota; kingdom Viridiplantae; phylum Streptophyta; class Magnoliopsida; order Rosales; family Moraceae; genus Ficus; species Ficus carica. The sequence goes on along the minus strand of CM019744.1, from coordinate 263,604 downwards.
GAAGATTGGACTACGATTCCTTTAAAAACCGTTGGTTAAAAAAAAGAAATGGCATGGAGATTTCTGAAAACTATCATTGAACTTAAGCCTCTCATGATGGTTTTAAAAAATCTCCAAATAAAAATCGACATAAAATCTTCTATTGAAAAAGCACAGCATGGAAAATTTCCGAAAACCATCATTGAACATAAATGTTTAACGACTGTTTGAAGGTGATGTTAGTCGTTAATTACCATTCCATGAATAGAGAGAAACAAGAAAAAAAAATTCCATGAATAGAGAGAGAGAAGTTGTAACAAAGTTTAGCTTACGTTTGGTTCGTCGGTTGTAGATGAAATTTTTAAATTTAAATTAGTTAACTTTTCAAAAATTAGTTATAAATTTTATTGATTTTTTAAAAAATGAAAAAAAAAATAAAAAATATAACTTAATTAAAATTAAACTTAAATGGTAAAATTACGGTAAAATCCCTTTTATATACCTTATCGATAAAACTCATTTTTAAACCATTCAGATATAATCAAACGGCTGAGATGTTACTTGTCTACGGTAATTATCATACATTTTACGTTACAGTAGTATTTGACTAATAAATTAAAAATAAAAAAATAATTTTAGAAAAATCTACCGGTGGTTTACGTCGCTAGGGTCGAGAAAGAGGGAGGGAGTGGGCTGATTGGCATCGGGGGAGGGGGGCAAATCTGGTGGGGGGAGCGTCATCGGCGTCGGGGGGTAGGGGATGCTTGGGCTCGAGCTCGCGGGGGCATGGGGGGAAGGGGTCGTCAGCATTGGGGAGGGGGGTGCCTATGCTAGTTGAGGGGAGGGGGGATTAAGCTAGTCGGTGCCAGGGGAGAGCGGGGGTCTGTCGCCAGCGTCTGGGATGAGGGGGGAGGGACTGGGTCGACGCCGACATGGGGGGTCTATCGCCGACGTTGGAAAAAGAAGTTGGATTTTTTTCAAATTATTTTTTCATTTATTGTTCAAATACTACTGTAAGATAAAATATATTATAATTACTACATAAAAATAATATATCAACCGTTTGATTCATCTAAATGATTTAAAAATAAATATTATTAATAAAATATATAAAAAAATTCATCTAAATAATTTAAAAATAAATATTATTAATAAAATATATAAAAAAAACTTTATGACAGTTTTATTCAAATTTAAATATCAAACAAATCTTAATTTATCGATTTGCTTTGCACCAAACAAAAGCAAACACTAATTAATAGGGGATTTTTTTTTTTTCTTGAGTAATTAATAGTGGATATCGGAATTGAGCTTCCCAAGATCTTGACAACCATCTTCTTGGGAAAGACAAATCTTTGGCTGCAGTGCAGACCTTTAGTCATATAAGTGGGCCATCTAAAATATTTTTCGTAAACAGAAAGGAAAAAGCAACCACTTGGGGAAATCCAAATGTTAGACAATTGTGATCGAACTCTCAATGTGATAGAGAGGCTCTACCGGTAAAAAAAATTTTTTAGGTTATTAAAATTTAATCAAACAATTAAAATAATATTGGTGTATCATATTTATCATATATCTTACCTTATATTATCCTTTCCATCCATAATCTTCTCCATCGCCGATAACTCACCCCCGACGCCGGCTATCCACCCTTGGCCCCCCCACCGTCGGCCCCAACCCCAGCCGCCCCCACCCAGCCCCGACCCCCACTCTCCGGCCCCCTGCAACCCCCCTAGCCCTCCCCCGCCAGCCCCCCGGCGCACCCCCCACCCCAGGTCCCCCTCCCCAGACCTTCCCCCACCCCCCCCCCCGGTGCCCTTCGGCACCCCCCCCCCCCGACGGGGACCCCCTACCCGCCTCTCTCTCTTCTCCTCTCTCTCTCTTCAACTCTCTCTTTCTTCCAGGCCCGCGACCCCCCCACCCCCAACGGGGACCCCTCATCCCCCCTCTCTTTTTCTCTCTCTTCTCCCGTTGGGGGTTAGGGGGGGGGGGGGGGCGCGGGCCTGGAATAGAGAGAGAGGGGAAGAGAGATAAAGGGGAAGAGAGAGAGGGGGGGTGAGGTGGTCCCCATCGAGGGGGATGCCGAGAGGCACCGGGGGGGGGGGGGAGGTCGGGGGAGGGGGACCTGGGGTGGGGGGTGCGTCGGGGGGGCTGGGGCCGGGGGAGGGTTGCGGGGCGCCGGAGAGTGGGTGGCCGGGGCCGGGTGGGGGCGGCCGAGGCTGGGGCCGGCGGTGGGGGGGCCGAGGCTGGGTCACCGGCGTTGGGGGTGAGTTACTGGCGTTCTTCACCGACGGCGGGAAGGTCACCGACGACGGAAAAGACTTTGGGTGGGAAGGGTAGTATGATGTGAGGTGTATGATACGTATGGTACACCAACAACATTTCAACCGTTTGATTAAATCTCAACGACCTAAAAAAAGACTTTACCGGTAGAGACCCTCAAAGGGTCTCTACCACAGTTTCTCTCTTACATATTATACCTTTTTTATATATCAAAAAAACGGTAAGGAGTTTGTATTTACAACTTCATTTTTATTATATCTCACATTTGAGATGAGATATGTGTAATATTTAGGCTTTGTTTGGTGAGTTATCTTATCTCAAACTAAAATGTACCTTTTTATCTAAATTTTTATCTTTTTCTATAAAAGTTTTTGTCTTTTTCTGAAAAAGTTTTAGTCTTTTTCTGAAAAGTAACAAAAATTTTCAACTCAAATTCATTCACCAAACGGACCCTTAGACTCCGTTTGGAAGTACATTTGAAGACGGTATTTTGAAAGTTGAAGATGATTTGAGTTTTAAAAATATATGTTTGATGAAAATAAACCGTTTGAAATGAAAAAATATAAAAAACTTAAAATGTATTCGGAATAAAATCAATAATATGGATATTATTTATTTCATATCGAAATTCTATACAATTTGAAAAAAAAAAAACATCACATTCGACTTAAAATGATAAAATAAAGGACTTTTAAAGTTTAAGTTTTTTTAAAATGTTTGAAAAAATAAATAATAATCAGAGGAAAATCATAAAATAACTTTTGGAAACATAATTTCTAAAGTGTCCCCAAACAGAATCTTATTGTTTGCTAAAAAAGATTATGTGATGCTTGTTTTTTAACTCTGAGAATTAATTTAGATGTACATTTGACATTTGACATCTAATTTTTAAATGTTTTTTTTCTCTCAAGTAAAGCTTACTTTTTGTTATTCATATCTCCAAATATCTACAGTAAACTCGAACTTTTAAAGTTTATAATTTTGTTATTTGAAGTCTAAATGAGATGATTTATTTTAGAATATATAGATTTTTGAGATGAATAAAACAAGATGTACATTAGTATTTTTTTTTTTTTTCCAAACACATTTTAAGTTTTTACGTTTTTTACTCGAACCAGTTTTTTTAGACCAAACACATATTTCTAAAATTTTAATTTAAATATCTACAAAACTACATCTCTAAAACCTCTCATAAACGGGTCCTAAAATTAACTACCTATTAATGAAATCTGGTGATAAAATTTATATACCATCAGTGTGTGCTCATCCAATACCTATTGAAACAAAGAACGTGAGAATACTATCGAGCTTCTTTCGTTTTTTTTTTTTTTTTTTTTTTTGAAAAAAGAAGAAGTGTTAGGTCCCAAAAACAGGCATGGTTCACCGCTCCATATGTGGACCTGTGGAAGTCAGCATATGGATAACATATAAATTTCCAAATACAAATATATATTCTTTTTTCCAAATTTTAATTTCCCAAGTCATGGTTTTCAGTACTACGGAGGGAAAATAACTTTGTCACACCTTTTGGTCGTAAATTTTAAAATTTTCACTCATCTTTCTATAATTTCGAATACTCTCTTGTTTTCTTCTCCAAAAACCTCACTCTCTGAAATTCTCTCTCTAGTTTCTTCCATCCCTCTCTAAAGTTTCAAACTAAAAATATTGAAATCTCCACTCTTTTTGAATTTCCTCTATTTCTTCCTTCCATTCCCCTTCTCTCCCTCACTCCTTACTCATTCACCTAGTGGCAGAGTAAAAATTTATTGGCCCCCAAAAAATTTTTTTACGTCAACCCACTAAGCCCACTAATATTTATGTTTTTAATAAAACTATTTTATTTCTTAAAATCTAAATTATTTGTGTAATAAATTATAGGTGATTATATTTACATCCATAATATTGATAAATATCCCCACCCAATATGTATTTCCTAAAATAAACGTAGTAAATATGTTTTTTTATAAATACTTTTTATATAATATCATATATAACCCTCTCATACACTCACTTTTATTTTAAACTTAGTTATTTTGTTAAAAATAAATTAACAAATCTAAATAAGAAAAAAAAGATATATTTTCATTATCAAAAGTAGATAAAATAGTAAAGAAGAAAATTCAAATAATGTCCAAATAAAAAAATCAAGGAATGTCATACTACATTTTAAAAAAATGCATAAATATAAAATCAGTAAACGAACATAGTAAGGAAAAAAGAAATAAAAAGAATAATCATATAAAAAACCACAAGGAATCATTTTGAAATACTAAAAGAAAAGAAAAAAAAATGCATAAGACTAACAAATTAAAAAAAATAAAAATTACACATTACAATAGTTGTTGACTCTTCAAGAGACACATTTCTTTTATTTTTATTTCACTTGAAACTTCCAGTGAAAATTTTCGTATAGTTATTAAAATTTCTTAAGAAAAGAAATTGATGAAGAACAATTTAGACCAATTTCTTAGGATTTTTTAAATATTATTTCCATTTATGGCTAATGTGGTGTATGTTTTTAATTATTTTATTAAAAAATAATTTTATTTAAATGTATGTGGGGATATGAATATTTTTAATGGTTTCAAGGTAATTTTCTTGTAGAGTAAAAACATATTAAAAATCTTTATTGACTTTGTGGGGATATTTATCAATATTATGGGTATAAATAAAATATTTCTAAAATATTTAAAGGTGTCAACACTAATTTATATGCATACATACTATATTAAATTAAAAAAAAAACCTACTATATTAAAATTAAAAAAGAAAAAGAAAAGAAAAAAAGCTAGGGGGGCCACCGCCCTCCCTTCGCCATTGCATTCACCCCTTCAACTGTCGCCGCCAAGACTCCCACGACCATGCCCATCATCGCCTCTATTACCCCATTACATCGTCAGCTGCCACCATGACTACCGGACACGAACACTTTTAGGATTAATTTATTGTTTTTGCTGTTAATTTGGTTGTGTTTAGATTTGGAGTTTGATAGATTTTTTTTTATTTATTTGAGTTTTATGTTTGGATTCATATAAGAGCTTTTTTTTTTATATATGAAGTATTATGTGTTAGATACATATCAGTGATTAGGAGGATTCGTAATATATATATATATATATATCTTTTGATGATTGTTAGAGTTGTGTTGATGATTTTTTTTTTAATGATTTATGGGTAATATTTGAAGAAATTGTTACTTCAGCAAGGACATTATTTTCAGTTAAAATATTTTGTTTACTTTTTTTTTTTTTTTGGTTGTAAGGACATTTGATATCCTAGAAAAAAGTTCAACATTTGACCACAATTTTTCCAAGAAACTATCTTCAATTGTGCCATACCAACCGGAAAAGGTGCAGTAGGAAGGACTTTCCACGAAAAAAAAAGTCATCGTTATATGTCACAAGACGATTGTGGATTTTGTGATGGTTTAAAAAAATTTGTGTGGAATCAACTTTTTCTAAGTCGAATTTCTCATATGATCAAATTTGAATGAATTTTCTCTCTTTTTTTTTATAATATATCTGAGCCTTTTATGACTAATCTAACAGAAATTAAAATCATACGAAGTACTGAAATAAATTGTCAAAATTAAAAATTTTAAAAGATAAATTACTAAAGGGTGATAACAAATTTAGGGAGCAGCAAATTCCCTTCAAAATTCGAATCCCACACTCGGGGTTCCTAAACATCCTAAAAGTTGGGGATCAAAGTTGCAACTATACCCTTTTCCCTTTATGTCGTTTTGAGGAAACATTGTCGTTTGTTAAACAACCTTGTGAGAAAATGAAAGCCCAGGTTTTGCTTTTGCCACCAGCAAACCAAACAAACACCAGCCATGGCCGGCGCAGCTACTTCGTCTCTGTCTCTCCCCAACTTCCTCACTTCTCTCCTCCCCTCAACATCGCCATCGCCGTCGCCGTCGCCGCCGCCGCCAAGCATCGTCTCTCTCCCCAAGATCGCCTCCTCGAGGGCCCCGCCGGCCACCACCTTGGGCCCCACTTCTCCTTCCATCGCCGCCGTGGTTTTCCCGTCGGTGGCAAACTCGAACAGTCTGTTCTTCAAGTCGGCGTACAACGTGCAGGTGATCCCGGAGGAGAACGAGCCCGAAGAGAGGCTTCTGAATCGCTTCAGGAAGGAGGTCTTCAGGGCCGGTGTCTTGCAAGAGTGCCGGAGAAGGAGGTTCTTCGAGAACACCCACGACAAGCGCAAGAGGAAATCTAGAGAAGCTGCTAGGAGAAATCGCAAGAGGTTTCTGATTTCTCTCTCTCTCTCTCTCTCTTTTAATTATTATTCTGTTTGTTTCTCGAGAAACTTTTGGGAAGGAAAAATTGCAATTTCGCCTGTGTTTCTCTTTTGAGATTGTTTAGGTTTTATAGAGTTTGTTTAATTTCCCAAAATCAGGATCATGATATAGTAGCTGAAGTGAGAAGTGTCTACTCTACAGATGGGCTATATAAACATGTAGATATATGTGTGTGTGTGTGTGTGTGTGTGTGTGTACACACATATACATTTGGTTCTTCCAAGGAATATGAGTCCTGAAAAAGGGTGATGGTCAAAGTTGAGATTTTGAGCTTTCTTGGCTATGGTTAAAACCTAGATACAGAGAACAATCCTTGGATCAGAAAAAATTTCATACATATATATACACGTGTGTGTGCATGTATGTACACACATATATATATACGCATATATAGATGGTTCGTCTAATATATGTTTCTTCAACATCCGCACTATTTTGATGCTTTTGCATTTCTTGTTATTACAAAGATTTCTTCTTGTTGCTCTCGATTTTTCAAAGAAGAAATTATAGCAATGGCCTTTATTTTGAGCTTTGGGAGTTTCTTGAGAGTCCAGCTTTTCAGTTATGCTTACTTAATCATGAGATTATACTTTCATCTTTGCTCATTTTCTGTTTTGAAGAAACCTGGTTCATTAATAGAAATGAAAATCTGAATCCTTTTGTTGTTGCTCAATGTGAGGGTCCCGCAATCGAAAGCTCCAACTAAGGGCAAGCAGGAAACCAGTAATACGAAGAAGGACGACGACAAAGACGATAACTGGGATCATTTTGATGTAGAACTTCCATATTGAGTTGGGAATAAAGTATTCGGAAATCAATCCATTTTAAACCGCACAGAAATGAGTAGTTAGAGCTCCTGATCTCCGAACTGAAGTGCGAACTGCTTAGAGTTTGTTTGTGTTTCATTTTGCAGATGCAACATAGAGTAGTGTTTTTCCATCTTTGGGTTGGGACCTCATTGGATTAAGGTTCTTCCCACATACAATTCCCATTACAGGTTGCCTGCTTTTGAACCAAGTAACTATTGGTTTTTTTGTACCCGGAATTCTGCTATTTTACAGACTCATTCTTTGTCAACTGCTTTTTGGGGACTTTGGTTTTCTATGGAAAATTTAACGCACATGAGCTAAAACAAATATGATATTTGGCAAGTTTAATGGCCGACTTCTATTACGGCTTTAGTATTAGCCTATTGGTAAGAACCTCGACGATCTATCGTCACTTAAAATCTTATAGATTGCCAAACAATCGTAGTGTTTCTCCACACTTCTCCCGGTCATCTTGTTGTGATCATTTCCGACAAGGTAAGATGGTCCCTTAACCATGTTGTGCATACTACTAGAATGCATCTTATTGTTTACCATTTTTTTTTTTTTTACTTGGGACGAAGGATTTAAATCATGCACCTTACGACAGAAGTAAGTGTAAAATCACCACTAGGTTATGTCTACAACCCCTTGTTGTTTACTCTCTTGTATTGCAGTAAGAAAATTTATGCTGCTCCTTTAAATTCTTTTGCCGTTATCTATTGAAGTTTGTTGCTTAATGTTAAAAGGTAAGCACCAGCATTTATCCACATTTGGTACAATTACAAACTTTGGATGCATTGAACTAATGCTGAATTCTTTTCCATTGCTGCCTTGAAAAAAACCGGCTCTTACACTAAACAGTGAAAACGGATTCAAAAGATCATGACTTTCATTCCTAAATACATCTTTAGTTTACAATTAACACATCTTAATCCTAGATTTTCCAAGGTATGTCACCGAACTAACGTGTGCATTAAAGACATCATATCCAAAAGAATTGGCTTAGCCACTTTACAAAACACGTACATACTGTCTGCTTGATCTTATGGACATCGCGTTGCAACAACACCAGAATGCACTACATCGCAAAAGCAGTCCAAGTCTTCGGGGTTAAACCAATTTCTCTTCATCTACATGGTTTCATTCGAAGGAAAATTACAATAACACATGATATCAAGTTATCGGTAGATCAAGGAACGAACAAACAAGCAATCAACAGGATTAAAAAGAAAAGGAAAAAAAAAAAAAAAAATAAAACATACAAAATAAGGGAAACCCTCCGTGCTGAAATTCTCTGGAGCACTGTCCATGAACAATTTGATGAAGTAGAGAACAAAGTTACCGCATTCCCAATCACTTCTCTGTTGCGGCACCTGATTGTTTTTTAACTGATATTAAGTAAGAACTAATGACAAAAAAAAAAAAAAAAAGAGCAACAGAAACTGATCTAGGAAGTCATCGACAGATTAATGTCACCTGAGGAATTAGGAGAGGAATTTTGCGAATTTGTTGTTGAGTCTCGGGCCTGTCTTCTGTTCTAAAAATGTCATATACAAATCTAAAAACAAAGATAAGCCAAATTCACGATTAGGAGACTCTTTTCAAACAAGGAAAAACTGGTTTTTAAGAATGGAAAGACATACTTTCTTATATCTGGTTCAAGCTGCCTCGGATCTGTACTTTCAAGAGAATCCAACAACAACATGCACGGTGTCCTGGTTTTTGATTCCAACCTCTCATCAAAGTTGCAGAAGATCAGGAGGCTCCAATGGCTCCTAAAAAGAATCGACGTCTAAAACATTAAAAACCATAGACACCGACATGTCACAAAGTGGATATTTAAATGGCTGAAGATGATAAGAAAACACCAACCAGATAACTATAGGAACCAAAACATATTTCTTAGAAAAAACGCTCTTGTCCTTGATCCATGTTAGAACCTTGGATTTGTAGGCTGCTTTTTTATACAGGGAAAACCATAAACAGTCAAAGTAATCAAAGGACGCTCTCTTATCCTCGGAGAAACCGCTCCACAAGAACCTACACAATCAAAACAGAGAAATTTAGAACCACAAGCTATACATTTTGAGGCTTTCCTTACTAGATCGATCCCAACTTACTCGAAGTAGATTTCAAAAGTACTGGAGAGAAGCTCTTTATTTAGTTTAGAGACCCCATGTCCTGCGTTCTTGTTGATCGTTTTCCTCTTCGATCGCTCTTGGCAAGGAAAGTTCAGAAAACATGGGGAAGTGACTTTGAAGCTATCTATTGCTTCGTTCTCCTTTTTAGTTAGCCTCTTTTTGCGAGCCTTTAAGGTTGCTAAAATGTGCTTCCAACAAGATCGATGTTGCGAAAATTGGAACTCTGAGTACAACAAACTCATGAATCAGAATTTCACTACGATACAATTTAGGAGAACTATGTTGTACATATACATTTGTTGATCACATTACAATCATAACAAATTAAGAAAATACAAAAATTTACATATTAGACGACGATATGATGATTCTATATATCATATTTAGGGGGTGTTCAATTGGTTCACTCCAACCAAACATTTTCAAATGTTTTTTGTTTTTTTTTTTACACAAGTAAACAATTTCACCATTCACATCTCCAAATTTTCCCTAAAAACTCAAACTTTCAAAGTCCATAACTTTGTTATTCCTACCAAAATTTTATGCTATGAAACAAGGTTTATATTACTATTTTTTTTAAATACATTTTAACCATTCATTTTCAACTAAACTCACATTTCAAAAGCTCAACTCATTTCCAATCAGAATATTTTCAAAACTCCAATTCAAGTGGGCCAATCAAACAGACACTAAGGATTTGTTAGGTGTTTAAGTTTAACTCTAACTCAACTAAATTATACTTTTTCATCTTAATTTTTATTTTTTTCTAAAAAATCAACGAAATTTATAACTGATTTTTGAAAAGTCAATTAATTCTAACGTAAAAATCTCATCTATGACTGGCGAACTAAACACAAGCTAAGAAAATGACAATTTAACGGAAGACGAAGACGAGTAAAACGAACGGTCACAGAAGTGAAGTAAGTTTGCATTTTTCTTCCAAAAAATCAAAATTTTCTCGGGTTTAACTATCTTCAAAACTAATATCCAGCAAAAGTTCTTTTGAAAAATCAAACTTCTTCTCAGAATTATCAAGCAACTCCAAGAACCAAAAGTAGAAAATCGGATGAACAATAAATGTCCGTACGAAATCCCTAAAAATAAAAATTTCGGAACTCCAAAACCCCCCAAAAAGACAAGCTAAGAACGATTTACCTGCGACCGAAGACGTCGAAGACTCGAGGTCGATCATGATTATTTCATTCGGACGCTTCCTCTTCCCCATTGAATCCAAAAATTCATGAAATCTTCTCCAAAAAATACAGACTTTCTCTCTCTAGAAAGCTTGAACATAAATCGTTGTTCTCTCTCTCCTCTCTCTCTCTCTCTACAAGCTCCTTATTTAGATCTCCCTCTCCCGCGCTCTGGAGTTGGGACCGTTTAGGCCAATCAGGACCATTGACGCGATGCGACTGTACGACCAAGTTTTACTGACGAATAGACTTATTTTTCTTTAATTGCATTCATGCCCTGTGTGTTTTGTCAATGTTGCAGTCACATCCTTTTAATTGAAAGAATTTACACATCATTACTTTTTCAGTACTAAAATTACAAAAGTACCCCTGAACATGAAGAAAAGGTTGAGGGCCCGTTTAGAGGATATTTGAAGACGGAGTTTTTGTGGTTAGATTGTAAATGTATGTTTGAGGGAAAACTTTTAGAAAAGTTATGAGATATAGAAAGAAGTGCAAAACTTTGAAATGTGTTTGAAAAAAAAAATATGCAAAATGGATATTGTTTTCGTCGTCACGTCGTTGTGAACATTTTGATACAAAATCATCTCATTTCTATTTGAATGAGAAAGTTTTATGGACTTTTAAAATTTGAGTTTTTTTTAAAATAGAAGAGAGAGAAAGTGAAATATAGAATTGAGAGTTTTGGATTAAACGGTAAAATACCGTCTGGAAAACTTCCTCAAACGGGACCTGAGTTTCACCTTTAGCTTTCTAACTTATAAGATTATCCTTCAATGCAATTAAATGTGACAAAATCATTTTTCTCGACTCTAATTTGATATTTGTCATGGAAGTTTAATTTTAAAACTTTTTATGCTTAATATTTTTGCTCGTTTGGAAAAAATATTTATTTTGTATTGTATTTTGATATATTATATGAATATAATATGCATTTGGATGTTCACTTTATATGTTTGTATTCAAATGTAATATGTGTTTGGAATTGAATAGTCATTCTAATGGATATTGGTAAAAATAAATAGAAAAAGAATGGATAAATAGTAAAATTAGTGGGTATATTGTTCGCATATATGTGTATTAGAATAAAATATATGAGATACCCAAATACATGTTGCATCGTATTGAGATACAATATAGAGTGAATGTGTCTTCCAAACACACCATTACTTGTATATTGGAATGTAATTATTGTTTGTTTTTCTTGGTTGAAAAATATAATTATTGTTTTTTTAAATAATTATTGTTGAGTCCAGAGTAAGCATGCGTTTGATGCTAAGGTTTTGATTATAAAATTTGAGTTTAGATTTATTTGCATTTATCGAGACGTTTGAATTGCTTGAGTTTAAAAGTGTAAAAACTTGAAATGTCTTCGGAAAAAAAAATATATATCAATATAGAGTTTGTTTTATTCGTCTCGAAATTATATGCAATTTTAAAAAAATTATTTCATTTGAATTTGTTTATGCAAAGTTATGGACTTTTAATATTTGAGTTACAAAATTGTGTAAATAGTTAAGCTAAAGAAAAAAGATAAAAATTAGATTACAGAGGATTGGAGGTCCAAACACCCCAATGATCCTTCTGATGTAACAAGTGTAGCTTACCAAACCTCATCTTACTAGTTCGTGGCTCGCGTAACAGCTTGCTGGACGCAGAAGGATGGTCTTTGGCGAATATGGGAATGATCGTAGCATATGTGAAATCCAACTCTGTCCAAGGACACCTGAAGAAGCGTCTTTAGATGTTTTCCTTTTTGCCAATTACAATTGAATTCTTCCAATTAAACCAGTGTGCTGTAAATCCAAAAAATGGATCCTAGCACGTGTAGAGAGGTAGGAAAAAAATTAAGGGCCCATTTGGAGGGACATCTGGAGATGGTGTTTTGAATGTTGGGTTAAAAATGTGTGTTTGATAGGAGGGTTGAAAATATGTGTTTGAGAGAAGAACTTTTGAAAAAGTTCTGTGATATAAAAAATAATGTAAAATTTTAAAATATATTCAGAAAAAAAATGCAAAATAGATATTATCTTATTCGTCTCGTTGTTACAAATATGTTGACATAAATATCATCTCATTTAGATTTATAATGAGAAAGTTATGGACTTTTAAAGTTTGAGTTTTTTGAAAGTAAAAGAGAGAGAAAAATTGATGTAGAGTTGAGATTTTAAAATCTATATGATAAAATATCATATGGACATCTAGCCTCAAACTGGCCCTAAATAGTTTAATAGCAAGAGTTTACGAGTCCTCATAATCTATTTACCCGTCCTAAGTAGATTATTGTTCAAAATCTAGTGAAAGCTCAAGAAAATACAGAATCTTGAATTTAAAACAAAGATAAGTAAAAGGCTTTGGTCTATTTGTTGTTCTTGGTGTGCGGATGAATGGGAGGAGTCCCCCCTCCCTATTGAGTCTTGACAAACGTGTATGTCGAGCGGGTGAAAGAACAATGTACTTTGAGTTATTATTTACGTGCTAACCCCTTATTCATTAGCTTGAAGATCCAAAGTGAGACCTACTATAAAAGAAAATGAATGTGTTTTCTAGCTTCTTAAATGAAGAGACTAAGTTGTCACCTACCAAAGATTTGGAAACTATTTATGTCATTCATCTTGGTAAGAGTCTCTGTAATATAGACAAAAAAAAAATGTTAAAAATATCAACTTTAATCCTAATTTTTATGATTTATATGACATATGAGTTGTTGTTATTTTTAATAAATATTCAAAGTATTAAAATATAACATATGCTGGTACTTAAAAAATTATTATGACTAGAGCCGGCTTTAATTACCTTTTTTCTGGCCCATTTTGGCCCAACAAAAAACGGGCCGTGTAAACAGCTAAACTTTCGGCCCAATTTATTAATTAATAAATTATTTATTTATTATTCATAAATAAAACTCAAAGCTCACAGAGACTGTTCATCAGTTTTCTCCTTTCTCAAGCAAAGCACAACACACAGCGGGCGATAAATCGGAAACCTAACTCAGTGATTTCGTAGCTTCCGAGTTGCCATGGAAGGACAAGAAGGGACTCAGCAGCCTCATCTCGTGCTCGCTCACAAGCTCTTCCTTCTCTCGCACCCCGATGTGCAGGACATAGAGAAAGTTCGTCTCCGGGAGGAGGTTTTCGCCTCCGTCAAAGCCGACGGTGAATTCTTCGAATTCGATCGATAATTGCGTAATTTAAGTCGTTTTTGCTTGGATTTCGTCGTAAATGAGTGTTCTTTTGTCGTTTTGGTTTGCAGATATGGCTCCGTTGTACGAAACCCTAGTGGCCGAGGCGGTGCAGGAACTGGATCAGGGCGTGTTGGACTCGATGCGCGCGAAGATCGAGGAGGAGCTTAAGAAGCTTGACGAGAAGTGAGTATTTTGCCGTTTCTTTTGCTTTGTACATTGCGATTTCGTTTTGGTTTACCTACAGAGCTGGGAAGGAAAAATGCAATCTTTAGTTTTGTGATTTGGGATTTTTTGGGTGTCCTTGAGAATGAAGATTCATATTTTTTTAACCAAATTGCTTTATAGGGGTTAGTTTATGCTGGGTTTTATGATATGAGATCCCTAACAAATGAAAATGGTGTGGGTTTTTAACCTTTTCAATGCTTTTATTGCATTCCGTTCTATCTCGGTGATCAATATGTAAATGTGGGCACCGTTCGGCGAAATTGCCCTGCTGAACTTGATCTGCATTATCATGAAATATTATTTTAGGTTTTGTTGCGAAACTTAGGAAGATGGTAAACAAAACGGATTTCGGCATAATGTTTCTTAGTGTGATCACTGAGTAATTTGCTAGAACGACAACATTAGAAAGTGAAATTAGTAGAATTACCTTTTTTAATCTTTAGGCGCACAGTGTACAATCAAGGCGTGCTGAAGTTATTTGGCAAACTAACTTTTTTGAAAAGTCATTATGCAAATGAGATCTCTAATTATGTCATTTTTACAAAGTACTCCTTCTTGATATTTGTACTGGCCTGTTTGTGTTTTGAGTGATTAAAAATTGGTGGCTCTGTTAATTTTAGGTCAGTCCAGGCTAAGAACATAATAGTGAAATTGTTTCCGTATCACTAGTCATAATGGTTTTTGACCTTATGCTTTATTCATTTTCAAATTTCAGCTATGCTTTGCATTTTAGAAAAGCATGACTTTGAAGAAGCGTTTTAAATTGTATAATAAATCATGTTTTGAAGAACAAGGGTTAGTGAACAAGTTGAAGTCTGATGGTGGACAAATGTGGATGAGAAATTGGTTTTCTTCAAAATTGCATTCATAGTGAAGTTCATGGTTGATCAGTTGGGTTGGTTGGTTGAATGTTTTGTAAATAATCTTCTGTTGTACTTAATCAAATGTATCTGGTTGATTTTGTCAAGGATTGCTGATGCCGAAGAAAACTTGGGTGAAAGTGAAGTTAGAGAAGCCCATTTAGCTAAATCCTTGTTTTTCATTCGAATTGGTGACCAGGTAATTAACTGTTTTAACTCTCTGTCCTTAATAAGTGCTGACACTGAGTTTATGTTATTCCCAGTAGTATCTTATTTATTTATATTTTACCTTTTGGACTCAGGAAAAAGCATTGGAACAACTCAAAGTGACAGAAAGCAAAACTGTTGCAGTTGGACAAAAGATGGACTTAGTGTTCTATACGCTGCAGCTTGGCTTCTTCTACATGGATTTTGATCTAATTTCTAAAAGCATTGATAAAGCAAAGAAGTAAGTGAAAAATGTGAATTTACTCACCGTAATCTGTATTTTCCTCTTAACTTTGCTTTGGATATTTGATGTTCAATTTTGCCCCATGATGCACAGCTTGTTCGAAGAGGGCGGTGATTGGGAAAGGAAGAATCGTTTGAAGGTCTATGAAGGCCTCTATTACATGTCTACTCGGAATTTAAGAAGGCAGCCAATTTGTTCTTGGATTCCATTTCAACGTTCACTACTTATGAACTTTTCCCATATGATACTTTCATATTCTATACTGTCCTTACAAGCATCATATCGCTGGATAGAGTTTCTCTAAAACAGAAGGTATTATTTCATTTGGAATGTAATTTATCATGCTCGTCCATTATTTTTCTCCAAATTTCTCGTTAATCGGCATGCTTACGAGTTATATTACTTATTATCATTATTGGATAGGTGGTAGATGCACCTGAGATCCTGGCAGTTATTGGGAAAGTGCCATACCTTTCCGAGTTTTTGAACTCCCTATACGACTGTCAATACAAATCATTTTTTACAGCATTTGGTAAGTGGTAATCTAAATTTAAATTACGCGTGCCTCTCCTGTTTTATCTATAATTTTAAGGTGGCCAGAAATATTGTCCCCTAATCTTTGCTATGGAATGGTGATATCATAGCATGTTTTCTAGATTTGTAGTTTCTATTTTCATAACCGTGGTCCGTTCTTTCAGCTGGCCTGACTGAGCAAATAAAGTTGGATCGCTATCTGCATCCACACTTCCGGTACTACATGAGGGAGGTCAGAACTGTGGTTTATTCTCAGTTTTTGGAATCCTACAAGAGTGTCACCATTGAAGCTATGGCAAGAGCATTTGGTGTGACGGTGGAATTTATTGATTTGTGAGTTTCCAAGTGAACTCTTATTTATGTGTGCATTTTTGTTTGGCCTTCCATGAAGACTAACATTCTCCGGTTACAGGGAGCTGTCTCGTTTCATCGCAGCGGGGAAGCTACACTGCAAGATCGACAAAGTTGCGGGTGTACTTGAAACTAACCGGCCTGATGCAAAGAACGCCTTGTACCAAGCAACCATCAAGCAAGGAGACTTCTTGTTAAACCGGATCCAGAAACTATCTCGGGTGATCGATTTGTAGGTAGATTCTACTGCTGCAACTTGCAATGGACTGCAACAGTTGGTAATCAAAAGGAATTGGAGCATAGAACTTGAATTTTCAATGATCGAAATACTGATTTCGTTGTACTTTTTCTATTTTCCTGTTTATCATGAACTAGTATATTGAATTTCTTCCTTTTGTTTTTATTTTGTTTTGTACTTTCCCAAAAGGGTTCAATTTGAGTCTCTGGGTTTTCCAAGGGATAAAATGCATTTGAGGATGACATCAAATCCATGTATTTCTCCTTATTTAAAGTAAAAGAACTAGTTTTTTCAGGGTGGTCCAAATGCCATGTCTTGCAATCCTTCCTGCGATACCGCAGATGGCTTATGATGGCGCCGTGCCGGTCCCAAAAGCGTGGCCCTTCATAACATGAAGCAAATATTTTGATGGCTTCCAATAAGAAGCATGGCCTTTGAACATCAATCAATCGCCATGATTTTTGTCGTTTCTTTTGAATGTTATGTCTATCAAATCCACCTTTTTATTTTTTATTTTTTTTTTGTGCTCAGACAAATAAGCAAATACGATAGATCAACCATAAGAGTCTTGAGAAAAGTAATTTAATGGACCTATTTCTTTAGGTTCTGTTTTTTTTTCTTTAGGTTGCGTTTTTTTATCCGCCAATTTCCTTATTTGTCTACGCTTCATGGTTTTGATCCACTCTTGGATTTCAAAAATTAGTGGTTTGGTTCACATTTTTCGTAAGACGAAAATTTAACTATAAATAGCTTGCCACTCAGGACCATACAAGGTCACAAATTCAAAAAAAAAAAAAAAAAAAAGACCCTCTAGAAGGGGCAGTCCAATTCTATTTGCAAATAAGGAAAGTGTTCTATAATTGCTCCGTGTAATGCCAACAGTTACGTGTATAAGGACTGTCCTAAAATGTGAGAATGTTTACAAACTTGGCACAAATTAAAGTAAGACAAGGGAAAGAAAGAAGAAACATTATGTTAGAAAAAGATCAACTTAATTAGCATTGTACATATAATTTTAAAGATAAATAAAAAAGCTTATAGGTTTTAAATTTAGAAACTCCAAATTTGGGGGGTGTTTGGTGTGTAAGTTTGAGTTGAAATTGATAAGTTTAAATAGTAATTTTTGTTGACTTTTTCAGAAAAGACAAAAAAAATTTCAGAAAAAGACAAAAATTGAGTTGATGGGTGTAAGTTTAAACTTACACCCCAAACACATCCTCCTCCCCTCCTATTTGCTGAGCTAATCCCAATAAAATTGTATCGTCATATGTTTATCAAATTTTGTTAAATCTTCCTTTTAAAGAAAGTTACTTTAGATTTTGATTTAATTTAATTTTTTTTGTTTTGATGCGATTCTAATCAAAATAATACCAAATACATATAAAAGAAATTTCATAAAAATATTTAAGGGATTTATAGGAAAATGACTCTTTTCTAAGTCATATTTTATAATTACATTAGGGTTTTTTAATAGGAAAATAAACATTTTATTTTAAATGGTCAATCAATGATGGATTGCTTAATGATCTATCACTGATGTACTTGGATGATTAATCAATACACAACAATAACATACCCATTACACTCACATGGTGGATGGGTTGGCAAAGGGGGATGATCACTTTCTTAGCATCTTCTTTCGTCTACTAAGGTTTGAATCCCATGGAACTCCCTTAAGATGTCCACTCCAGTTTAGGCTGTAGTAGCATTGGGTAGTGATGTTTTGGATGGGATTTTGGTTGACGACTGAAAGAGACTGGGTTAAAAAGCTCATTTCTTCCTTGTCATATCCAATAAAGTGGATCCTGTCTGTGGGGCTAAAATTGAGACAATAATAAGGTCACCACCATAGCCTTTTCGCTTAATAATAATAATAATAATAATAATAATAATAAACCTATTCGTAAATGATATATCATTAGTTTCTCAGTGATGTAGTATAGTTACATTGTTAATGGACTATTAATATATCATTAATAGACCATCGTGTTTTGTTTGTTTTTGTTTATTTTGTTTATTTTTTTTTGTTTTTACAAGTGGTCGGAAAAACAACCATTCACCTAATTTTTCATAATTTTTATGGAGCATGAAATATCCAAAAATATAAGGCCCCACATCATTTACACATATCGCATTTGGTCACTAACTCAACACATTAAAACATTAGCCAATAAATCAATAAATAATCGCACATTATACTAGGGGACTTTAGTTTAGAATCTTTTTCTTTTCTTTTGATTTTTTTTGAATAAAAAGGATATGAGGATAATTTTATCATTTTTAAATTTTTAATCCACAGACAAGAACTCTTTATCCTAAATATAATAGAGAGATTTTTATATTAATTTTTCTTAATTAATCATCTGAAATCTATCTATCATCATCAAATTATATTTTACAATCGAAACAAACTATAAAAAAAAAAAATAATGACAATCAAAACCCAAATGAATAAAAAAGAGAAACCTAACAAAAACACCGTCTTTTCCCAACCCATCCTACCATGCAGGTGTCCTTTCTTTTGATTTCTATTAGTGAAATTAACCCTTTTCATTACAACTACAAGGAGCCTCGCAAGCCACGCGTTTAAGACAAGCTCTCACTTTCATTCACATTCACTGCCTACAATACAAAGACACACACTTCCACTCTCTCTCTCTCTCTCTCTCTCGTCTCCACCATCCTTTTTTCCAACCACAATTCCATATTTCCCAAATCCAATTCCTCCCCTTTTACTGGTTTTCTCTTTTGCAAATACCCATGTTTCATACGATATACCAGAATCAAAACAACACAAGATAGACCAGACTTCAAACAGTTGAAGAAGAAGAAGAAGAAGCTCCAATGCTTCCTTTGCCCATTCTCGATCTCAAGGACTTCCAAGACAAGTTCGCCACCCACTTCAGACCTTGGCAACGCTCCTTCCAGTTCTGGGTTCGAGCCGCTGATATCTACACTGGCTACAAGGTTAATCTTCTCAATGTGTACATATATGTGTTATATACATGCAAATTGCAATGTTTTTTGTTTCTGAGAATTGGGTTTGTTTTGTTTTTTTGTTTTTTTTTTTTTTTTGCAGGTGTTTCAGCTTCGGGTGAGTTTTGTGAAGGATGTGCAGAAGCAAGAGGAAATGTGGGAAAGGCAACATGAGCTCGCGGCTGACAAGATATACGCCATGTGCGCCGACCTCGGCGGGTTCTTCCTCAAAGTAACTCCTGAATTTCAATACCAACAAGGAGATTTATTAATTTTGTTAAATGGGTTACGTTGCATTTGCTTGAATTTGCTTCATTTTGTTCCTGATTAGTCAGTCCATGTTGGGTAAAATGTGCCAATTTCCACATTAATTCATTTTTTAGGTGCTTGTTTATTTGTGGTTTGGTTGAGTTTTGTCACATCTTGTTGTATCCTTTCTAGTTTTGGGGGTAAACTATGTCAAGTTTTCGAATTTGATTTTACATTTACCCTTGTTAACTCAATTATTGTCATTCCAATTTCGTAAAAGATTATTCTTTATTGACTAAATTTCTGAAGACATGTTTTTTTAGCTATATAATTTATAGTCTTTTGCTTTATTTTAACATGGTTTGGATTGGCTTTCGATTAGGTTGCCCAAATTATTGGGAAGCCAGACTTGGCCCCTGCTGCATGGGTGAGGAGGCTGGTCACACTGTGTGATCAAGCTCCTGCAACCCCATTTGATGCAGTCCAACACGTGCTGGAGAAGGAGTTTGGCCGAAGTCTTTGGGAAATGTTTGAAAGATTCGATGAGTATCCCCTTGGTTCTGCCTCGATTGCACAGGTATTTTTGTGGATATTGGAATATATTGTGTTTTTCAGGTTATCCATGTTGATCACGTTTCTTCTGCTTCAATTAGGTTCACCGAGCAAGATTAAAAGGCGATAAGAGTGATGTTGTCGTCAAGGTGAGGAACACCGAATAGCTCTGTGGGCTCTTAAGGTCTGCAAAATTCTAATTTCTTGTGGTCTATATCTATAATAGGTGCAACATCCTGGAATTCAAGACCTGATGATGACTGATATCCATAACTTACAAGCTTTTGCTTTATATATGCAAAAGACAGATATCAAATTTGATCTCTACTCCATTACCAAGGAAATGGAGAAACAGGTTTCACATTGTTCCTGAAATGGGGTTTTTTAAGATAAGATGCAGGATATGAGTGTATTGGATTATGATTTTCCTGTATTTATGCCATTTAAGATTGGATACGAATTCGACTTCATGAGGGAGGCTAATGCTATGGAAAAACTTCGATGTTTTCTGTATGAGAATAACAAAAAGACTCCCGTTTTGGTGCCATGGGTGGTGCGGGATATGGTCACTAGGTTTGTATTGCCTCACCCCAATATTTATTGTCAGAAATTGCAAGTGCGGATAAGAATAAGAAACATACAAGTTATTTATATGTTATATCTGAAAATATCATTGTGTTTCTAGGAAATCTTGCATTGTCATCTTTGATCGAAAAGATATTCTCTTTGTGAAAATAAGTGACTTTTTCCGCATAGAATAAAAAACCAATGTTTGACGCGTATTCGGTTAGTGCTTTTCTTTATAAAACTTTCTTACTAAGTAAAGTTAATTTTTGGTACACTGTGTGAACGCTATGTTATGTCTAAATTTATTTACAGGTTCCAGCTGACTGCATGGTTCAATGTGAAAGTTAGTCATTTTAAATAAGATGTCAACTCTTGGACATGTTAAAAATGGATAAGTACGTTAGTGAACATTTAAAACTGCTGGCAGGGGTGGATCACATGTTTTTTATTACTATACTTTTTTTGTAGCTCCTAACATGCTTTTGGTTGCTTATTTGTCATTCTAACGCCTTCCAACAAGCAAGTCTACCTATTTTTAGTTCACATTTCTCATCTTCAATGAACGTCACTGTCGTTATGTGTGCCGTTCCCACTTTCACCGTGGACTGAATGAAGCTCTCCTTTTTGTGTAATGAAGTGACTTAACTAATTCAGCAACTCTCGTAACTGATAAGCTATGTTATTGTGATTTACTCTCTGTATTGTCAATCCTTGTGCAGTTTCATTGCTGATGCTCTGAGTTAGTTTGATGAACATTTCAGTGATTTCTCTGTTTTTTTGGGCTTTGTTAGGAGGGCCTTAGTCATGGAATATATAGATGGAATCCCGATTCTAAATCTTGGTGATGAAATAGCGAAAAGAGGCATAAATCCTAGTGGTAAAGTTGCGGCAGCAGCAAAGCAGTAAGTCTCCGACCTTTCAAGGATAATACGGTTTTATTCAACAATGTTTTGCCAAGCATTTTTCCATTTTATTTCCTAGCTTATTTCTACTATTTTTGTATCCGCTACACAAAACACTAAATAATTTTCCTGGAAGTGCAGGAAAATTCTCAAGAGTTTGACTCTAGCATATGGACAAATGATTCTGAAGAATGGTTTCTTCCATGCAGATCCTCATCCAGGAAATATCTTGATTTGTAAAGGTTCCGAGGCAAGTGAAAAGATACATATGTTCTCTTTTACATCTTTCTTGCTGATTTCTAAACTTAAATTGGGTTATTCTGTTCCTGCCGTTTTTCCGGAATTTCTCTATAGAGGTTACGTTAATGAGAAAAAAGAATCTCAAAGATTCATGTAAAACTAAACTGAAAAGCTTAACTTTGCCGAATCAGGTTGCCTTGCTAGACTACGGGCAAGTTAAGGATCTCCCAAACGCACTGAGGCTTGGTTATGCTAATCTTGTTCTTGCCATAGCGGATGGTGACCCTGTAAGAGCATCAGAGAGCTACAGGTAACAAAGTTTTCCGAAAGAGAGTATGTTCATGCGTTTCTTGTAAATTAGCAAGTATTTCCCCAAGATGAGAAGAGATCAAGGATTGGGGGTTATAAGCTAGGGAACCAACAGAGAAGAAATTGATACTTACAAAGAGAGATTAGAGAAGAACAAGGAAATGAAAATAGGAAGATTACATGAAAAATACGTTCGATCTAAAGGACTATTTCCTGCCTGGTTTTTGTTGATGCCCCATGATTTGCTAAGACTGAGATGTAATAATTTTGAGTTATCATATAGGGAGCTTGGCATAAAAACGGTAGCAAAGTGCAAAAATGGGCAGGAGGAACTGTTTAAGTTGGCACAAACAATGTTCGACACAAAATTACCCCCCGGAGTGACGATGCTGCAACCTTTCTCGGAGGATTCTTCAATAAAGAAAATTAGTGTTGAGGTAGGCGTCGGGCACCCCTAAAGACTCATTTTACTTGCTTCTTTTGGAGTATTTCCGAGGACACTATCTGCGGTTGTCAACTTTAACAACTTTTTTATGCATTGTGTTATTCTTCTTTCTTATTCTAATCATGTGTTCTAATGAATGAAACCGTTTTGGTACCCCCATGAGGAAGACACCTTCTATGTGCTTAACATAATGGAAATGGAAGACTTGGTAGCGTCTTTATGATGAGTAACAGATTGATTAAACGCATGACTTAAATTTAAGAATTTTGAGAAACGGGTTTTCTAGTGTTTGGTATGGCATTTGAAGAACAAGCATGTTCTTCAACTTGGTTTTAATGCTTTCAAATGATGTTGTTCACATGGTCATTTCTAGCTAATTGTCGCTCGTATTTTATATTAACGCGAAACAGGCAATAAACTTCATGCGAAATTTGAACTTTTCACTACAATGTAGGCTTTTCCGGAGGAATTGTTTCTATTTTGCGGACCGTTCATCTACTGAGAGGACTTAGTGTTGGTATGGGAGTCAACTATTCGTGTGCAGAACAATGGAGACCCCTTGCTGAAGAAGCTTTATGTCAAGCTGGGAGGTTAAAAGGTGACCTTCTTATTTCGTACACTGAACGACATTTCAGCCTCTCTCTCTCTCTCTCTCTCTCTATACTTACTGTGTTGATTTGCTTATATTTCAGTGCAGGATATGAAACCTAGAGTGCGTCGGCGTGGTTTAATAAGGCGACTATTTCAGAGCAATTGATTAACTTAAATGACAAATAGTAGTCCTGTAATTAGGAAAAATTTTGTTCATATGTTATGTTAATCTTTTCCTAGTCATCTGATCATATGTACAAGACAGAGTTATTCAATTCATTAGTTTGAATATCTTTTTTTTTTTTTTTGGGTACTACAAAAAAAATACTTTGAGTTATAATTGTTATCATTATTATCATTATTATTATTTTATTGAGAAACTTTTTTTTTGGTTGAATATTTTATTGAGATACTTTAGTACTTTGACTTTATTACTTATGGCACAACCCATTTTACCCTCTTGGAAAACCAGAGAAAATCTGGTGGCATGCCACAAAACACTATGAACGGCATACCCTCGCGGAAAACCAAAAGAGAAATAAATATTCAAGAATGGCACAAAAAGACCTCACTTTCAAGTTGCACGAAATAAACTTGGTTAACGTGACTGAAATCCGAAACACAAATAAGTCGTGCCATGAATTTAAAGACATAAAAATTTGTTGCATTTTAGTGAGAAGCTCAAGGTCATACGACACAACTTTTATATGTTAGTAGATTCATGATCACAACTTATTTCTGATTCATATTTTATGGCGTTAATTCGATTTCAAAACTATAGTGAGGTATTTTGTGGTATTCTATCAAATTCTCTATTTCAAACCGAAAAATGGGAGATAAAAAGTAAATAAAATTTCCATAGTAAAATAGAAAAATTTAAAAAGTATTTATAACAAATAGCAGTAAATAGTGATTTTTTTTTTTTTTTTTTTTTGAGTTTTGTAAAAAATGCTACTTACTACAAAAAGGCTTGGGCCCAAATGTAACAGCTAAAAAAGCCAATAGGGCCCATAAGAGGCCCATAAATGTGAGGACAGCATTCATGTTTGGCCCACCCAAGAAGAAGGAGTGGGAAGTGAAAAAGAGTGTCGGGCACGGTTCCCGCTCTTATATTTGTGAATTCCGCGCCAATAGAGTGTCCTTTTCCTCCATTATTTTCTATTTTTCTCAGTCAGATCTTTTAGCTTTAGAGAGAGAAAGTAGAGAGAGAGAGAGAGATGTTGGGAAGATAAGAGCGTCGTCTTCTTCATTGGAAAGCTTGGAGAGGCCTCCTTCCAAGATTCTCAAGGATGATTCTCTCTCCATCTACGGTACTTCCTTTTTCTTTTCTACTTCCCTTGCAATTTTCTCCATCTTCATTCTCATGTTTCTTTCGATCTTCACACGGATCTGATTACCGTTTGTGAAAATTTGGTTTCAAAACGTAGTTTTTTCGATTTCTATGGCTCCTTTTCTGATTAGCGTTTTGGCTTTTGTGGACTTGGTTTATCTGCTTGTTTGATGAGAATATGAAGGAAAATATGATAATCAAAGTCCAATTTTAAAGATTTACGCCTTTTTTTTAATTTTATTTTGGGTGTTCGAAGTTTGTTCTGTCTTTTGCTCGCCATGGAAACAACGCCTGAATTTGACTAAGCAGCAGCTTGTGCTGTTCTTCAAGGAAATTTCGAAATGATTCATGAGGAATTTCGAAGTTTGTTCTGTTTCTTGGAAAATAATTATTCTTTTGCTAACAAAAAGTGAACTTATTATTATTATTATTATTATTTTTAAATTGGGGAAAATTCATGAGATTTTGGAGATACATTACCGATGAAATGTATAGCTCTTAAAGATTCAAAACTAGAAATGGGTCGCCTTTTATTTTTATATAAATGGATCGAAACGCTTAAAATATTTATTTTCTCAATTCAAAAACCTCGAAGTCGTGATCCTTATTCTTACTTTCCCTTTTATTTGGTGCAGAGGCCACACTAGTGAAGCTTAAATTAGGTTCTCGACGAGACTTAAGTCCACCCTCTGAGCAGATGGGGCACATAGACGCTGTTTCCGTTTCGAGCTCAGCCTCTATGGAGCCGATGAAGATAGATGAGAGCTCTTCTTCTGCCAATACTTCACAAGATTCTCCAGAGTTCACGAGCTCTCTCACCGAGGAGGTAATGTCAATCGATACAGATTGTTATTCACCCGTATCGCATTTGAGTTCTAGAGAGACCCAGCCCTAAGGTGGCAAACGAAAGGACCATTTCGGTTCTTTACCTTTTTTCTAAATTTAAAAATGCCCATCAAGCTGTTAGCCTAGCTTCCGAGGATTCAACGAGCACAATGGAGAATGGTTTTTCTGTTGGTATTTCTCCAATTTTTAGCAGTTGTCAATCTCTTGATATCTCAGAGCAGCAATCGGAACAAGGGTCTGTCACTTCATTACCAGTACGTCATTCGTGAGCTCTGAATTGGGTTCATGGCCTTAAATCTTTAAACTCTTTGAATCACCGAATTTTGTACTTGTAATCATATTTAAAAGAAACTGGAAAAAAAAAAAAAAAAAAAAAAGATGATCGATCATTTATGAGCCGCTTATACGTCAATGTATTCGTTATTTGGTACTCCAATTTTAGCTAAAGTATGATCACTTATGTACCATTTAGTGCGTGTGCACGCATGCGTGTGTCTGATCAGATTTTCCTCCTGTTGGGGGTGGGTATAAGATGAGCAATGAGCTAGTGATAAGAAAAAGTTTAAACTGTTTTACAGATTGTAAGGCTGATATAGTAAATATCTGTCACACATGAAACCGAAACGTAACCAAGTAACAACTACTCTTATCTTCAGCCAATAGGGGAAAAAACAGGAAACTGAATTTTATCTTTTTCTGTTGCAAGAAGTAGGGCTAAAAGGATTTAAAAAAAAAAAAAAAAGAGGACAAATTTAGTAAAAACGAGATAGGTAGTTTTATCTTCATCAGTACCTTACTTGCTCTACCTAAAATCAGTTTCTCCCGTGTCTTTTCTAGTTCAGAAAATTGCTCCTCTTTGTTGTGCCAAGTACTATTTTATAACCATTTTCGACCAGACTCGGACTATTATAAAGAGGACACTAGGTATATTCACAACAGAACACCGAAAACACAAAGAAGAAGCCCGAATTATTGAAGAGGAAAAAAAAAATAATAAAAAAGAAGAAAAGAGTAAAGGAACATGGCTAAGCACTCCATCTCTAAGGCCATTTTCTTTGGCTTGAGCATCTTCTCCTTTTTGTGGACGTCTCAAGCTCATAAATTAGCCCCGGCTTTATACGTGTTTGGAGACTCTAATGTTGATCCGGGCAACAATAATCTTCTCGACACTCATGCTAAATCAAATTTCGCACCGTATGGTGTAGATTTTCCCAATGGATTAATCACAGGCAGACCTACAAACGGTTACAACGTAGCCGATTTCTTTGGTAAGTTTGAAGATCATTCACGTGAATTTCCTCGTACTGAAATTTCAAAAAAAAAAAAAAAAAAAAAAAAAGGTTGACCGGGGGGGGGGGGGGGGGGGGGGGGGGGGGGACGATAGGTATATTTATTTATGTGAGAGACTCTATTACTAAGTTTTCGATGCGATAATTATAAAATGCAGCTACATGGCTCGGGTTAAACATCCCACCTGCAATTCAACTTGTTAATACGAGTGATTATCGCGCTATCCGCCATGGTATTAACTATGCATCCTCATCAGCTGGAATTCTTGCTGAAACCGCCACTAGCATTTTTGTAAGAAACTTTATTATTATTATTGTTATTTTTTGAATTTTCATAAAACTGTATTTTCCTTTTTCGTACTACTGTTGTAGTAGTAGTTGTTTTGTTACTCCCATCACTACTTTTAGATTGTGCTAGCTAGTTATTTTATGAATGGATGTGCATAAAAGGAACAGAAGGAAGTTACTAATTTGCTATTTTAACTTGTTTTCATATAAATATCATTTTGTAGCCAGGTATTCTGAGCTTGGAGAGCCAAGTTGATCTGTTTAAGAAAACGGTCGAAGAATATTTGCCGCCGCATGTTGAAAGCCAAGCCAGACTCTCAAAGCACTTGTCAAAATCCATTTTTCTCGTGGTCATGGGAACTAATGACTATGGCTTCACCTTATTCAAAAAATAAATAGTACCAAACCCACTTGACTACACATACGCTGCCGAGTATCTTCTGGAGAAACTTGCAGATCGTTTAGAGGTACACAAATTCCCTTATCACGATTTAAAAAAATCGAAACAAATATTTTCAGGGAAACTAAAAACACAAGTAGAAATTTTCTCAGTGAGTGCACAGTATAAAATATATGTTCTAGTACATTGAAATTCTAAAATTTGAGTCGGGCACGTGCCCTGCTCAAATGTTACATAAAATGTGATCCACAACTGTCACATAATAAATAAAAATGTTGCTTTAACATTTTTCAAAATCGAGACAAAGGAATGACATTGTAGTATTTTATATATGATTTTTGCAGGATTTATACAACTTGGGAGCCAGAAAATTTGTGGTGTTTGAGATCGGAGCACTGGGTTGTAACCCGAGTTATGTGAACAAGATTTAAACCAACAAATTCTAAATGCGTGGATTACGTAAATGACATTATAATTTTGTACAACAAAAAGCTTCAGGTGAAGCTCAAACAACTCCAATGCAAACTTGCAGGCTCAACCTTTGTCGTCGCTAAGTACTTCAATTTCACTTTGAATTTGGTCCAAAATCCAGAAATCTTTGGTGAGTCAACTTTCTTCCCCCATGTACCTATTTTTTTTTTTTTTTCCTACAAAATTGATAAACGGTATAACTGACAGTCGAACGTCCAATAAAATTAAAATGATACAGAGAAGATTAGCATGACATCCAACTTTCTTCTTTTTCACAAATAACATTGTGTAGTGAACTAGGTGCAGAGTGGGGTTATTAGTAGGTGTCATCCTATTCAAGACGTGTAGAAACATACAGATAAATATATTATCCTATTATGTATAACTAGTATATTGATCAATAAAATTTTGCTGTGAAATTTTGCAGGGATAGAAGATGCAGTTAACCCATGTTGTGTTACATCGCCGTTCGGACCATGTGATGAAAACAAACCGCCTTGCAATGACCGGGATTCCCATGTCTTCTTTGATGCATTTCACCTTACTCAAGCCTCGTACAAGCTTATGGCAAAAAATTGCTTCACTGGCTCAGCCTCCTGTCTGCCAATGAATGTCAACCAATTAGCTATGCTGTGATATATTATGAAAGCTGTTTTTCTATAGTTTTTTTTTTTCCCCTAATTAATTCCCTTTGCATTGTGATTTGATATCTTTTATTTCTTCTTTTTAGTAATTTGTAAAAAAAGTTTCAGTTCTTGTGATGAATTCTCTCGTGTACTAGTATGATCTCTTGGAAAAGTGATTCTATAATAAGGGGAGAATTAATTAAATAGAAAATACATAATACTATTGGTTTTGAGATAAGTTATCTTGGGCGTGTTATCTCTGGAGTATTAATTCAAAAATTTTGGTTTCAAATTGGTATTGTCATAAAAATCCACTTAAAGAATATGTTTTGAACTCTATATAAAACTTATGATGGAAATTACCATGAGGTTATACTTGCAACCACACGCAAAGTTATGTTTCTAAACGACCATGTCTAATTCTTAGACGTGCCTCCCCATGCCTCCATTTGTGCAACAACATAAATGGCAAATGTCGTTTCTTTTAAAGATATGAGCTTAAGTACTTTCGCTCACTTTTCTTGATTTGTCGTTTTCAGATGATTCTCTCTCTCTCTCTCTATAATTATATATATATATGTATGCGTGTGTGTGTGTGTGTGTGTGTGTGTGTGTGACTTTTAACCTTCCTTTGAGCTCCCAATTGCTATCCTTTTTGACAAAACAACTTTTTCCTAGCAGTTTTCTTGGGAAAATTTGGACCCTAATACCGATCATAAAGGGGAAATTTTTGAGACACATTTCTACTTGGATGTGTTTTCCTTTGAGAAATTGATATTACTTGTATAGAATCTGAACCATAAAATCAAGGAGTGCATTTCATAATTTGAGAGAATACTTTGACGTTATTCGCAAAAAACTTTCTCCATGGATTTGTTTTCTCTCTTTCATATAACAGTACCAAATACAAATGCGACAACTAAAGTAATGATACTAATTATGTGTCTTTAAAATTAGAGAGAATAGATTTTAATCTGCGTAACTGATGTGATATATATATGTACAATTCTAGAGTGTACAAAACGAAGCGCTGTATATTTGGATAAAGAAACTATACGTGCTTCTTTGAGAAATGGGTTTCAACGACAATTCAAACGCCGTTTTTTTACTAGTATTTTCTCTTCATTAAAAATTTTGAATTTGAACCAAGATTTTATATTACGTCACAAACAAAATTCACAACTCTGCATCAGACACCCCATAATTCTAACAAAACATACACCTCGTTCTCCTCACGTTCTCGAATGGCACAACCGTGCCAGGCTATGCGCCGGGTGAGCCATGTTGCAACAAAACAAATTTTAAAGGAATTATTCATCGCCAAAAAAATAAATAAAAAATGAATAAAAAATAAAGGAAGCTGCTAAGAGAACTTTATTTTTCATCATATTCTGTAAAAAAAAAAATGGTACCTAATGAACCAAAATTAGAGTACTAAAAAAAGTACATTTCAAGTTTTGATGATTACCGATTGCACGACGTACGTAGGGCAAATCTAGAAGTGCCATTCAAGTGCTCACACAATTGTCAGCGTAATCTTCTCCCTCCTCCCTTGTTTTCCCATGAAACCCATTCTACGTATAGCCTTTCAATAGATTTGGTCTCTTGATGTAATTTTAACCTTCCCTCATGTTCAAAAATACTATCCTTCGTAACTGGTCGAAACATTTTGAAAGCAAGATAAGTTTTTTTTTTTTTTTTTTTTTTTTGGACAATATTGGAACCTAACTTGATCTTATCAAAACGAAGAAAGAAAGGAAAACATGAAACAAACTTTCTCCTGCGATGCATTTGCCTAGAAAAACTCATGGTCGTATTTATTGAGAACTTGGCCAATTAAAGCGAGCATTTTTAAGTGAATATTTTGACATGTTCCACGGCGATTGGCATAAAAAATTTACACAATGTAACATATGAAAAATTGGCTGTATTTTAAATTTTAGAGCACTTTCAAGAGATTTGTTACCATTATAGTACGATACACTAATTAAAATATACATTAAAATGACGTTATGCTCCTCTTTGAAATTACAGAGAATCCTTTATTAACGAAAGACAATAAACAATTTTAAAATTAAAGATCAGAATATATATTAGATGAAGCTCCCTTTTAGGAAGTGTTTACGATACACAGGACCTTTAATTGTGCACAATTATGTCAGTATACTATTTAGTTATTGGATTAAATTTCAGCGATATTATATACGAGTATTGGAGCTATTTTGTGCCGCGTGCTCTAATTTTCAGCACGTACACTTATAGATCATACCGTTAAAATATTAATCCGGTTAGAAAGTATAATTCCTTTGTAAAAATTAGAAGGTCCTAGCATAGATTAATTAGGGTTCGTTTGGTTCGTTAGTTTGAGTTGTGTTTTTGAAGTTGAAATAGTAAATTTTATTGACTTTTCAGAAAAGATAAAAACTTTTTGGGAAAAAAGACAAAGACTTTTGAGGAAAAAGACAAAATTTGAGTTGAAAAGTTGAGTTTGAACTGGTGTTCCAAACGTACCCTTAGTAAGAGAGAACGAGTAGCATTAGGATTTGATAGAACATCCTAACAAGCTTTGCCCACTCTAAGAACGTTCAACACCAAGGGCCTGAGAGTATTTTGGCAATTATTATTATTTTTCACTATGAAAATATAAACGAAAATATTTAGGTAATGATATTGAGATATTATTCAAATTGTACTTGATGTGTTTTTAAATTTGTTGAGTATAAAAAAAAAAATTGATAGAATTGTGTTTGAATACGTTTCCAGAAATGTTTATGTGGGTTTAAGCTTTAGAAAATGCAAACGAAATGAGAAACCAACTTTTATAACTTGTATGTTTACAATTCATCTTGAAAATAAGTACCGGATTCTTTTCTTTGCATGTGCCTTTGTTTATTACAAAATTGTACATATTTGGATAAAGAAACTACAAAATTCTTGACTATGCATCTTCTACAAAATTTCAAACTGTAATATTCTCGTAGAAACTCTCATCCATGAATTCATCGTATCGAAAACCAGACACCTTAAACTTCTAACAAAACATTTATGAGCAATAAAATGTGTATTGCATTCCAACCCATCAATAGTTAGTTATTTTTTCCAATGATGGGGTGGTGACAAGATGAGCGGTTGCTGCAAGACTAACGGTTTTTGTGAAGATTTAAAAACGTCGTAAATTAACCCAACCGATGGAACTCCGATCGCAAAAGTTGTCTACTTCAACTCCCCGGTCTCAACAACGCTGGCAACAGAGATGATGAGCCAAGGAAAGTCATTGCAAATGTTGACAATTTGCCCTCTTTGCTTTGACTTAATTTTTTGCTATTTATTCTGACCAGTTCCTCATCAGACTGCATTGCTGAATGATTCAAATTCAGACCAATTAAATAAAGAGAAAAAAGAAGTTTAAAGGAAATTCACGTAATTCTAATTTGTCATTATCTCTTAAAATTAGGATTAGGAAGAATTAAAATATAATTGTTAAAGTTTTCAAAATATGTAAATTGTAAATAATCATTAAGGGCAAGATGAGAACATTTAATCTTGCAAATATATGACAAATTTCTGAACCAAAAAGATTTTTTGGACAAAAGAAAATATTCCTCTAGTATTTTTTTGAAATTAAAAAATCTTGACAAAAGAAAATATCTATAAGTTTTCTAGATAATATTTTATCAAAATTAAATTAATAGAGCAATAAGGGCCGGGGAAAAAAAAGATTTAGCAACTACAAAAGATAACACGAAAAAAAAAAGAAAAAAAAAAGAAAAAAAAAAAAAAAAAAAAGAAAAGAAAAAAAAAACAATAACAACAACAAGAAGTTTAGATAAGTACTAGTCTTCAGAGGGGCCTCCCTTGTGATGTGCTCACATAATTGGGAGCATCTTGGATCCCTATATTTCCCATAATACCCATTTTTAACTAGCATATAAATAGATGATTCTCTCTCCATATATATAACTTTTAACCTTCCTTTGAGCTCCCAAACGCTATCCTTTTTTATTGGTGGAAACATTATGAAACCAAAAAACCTTTTTTCCTAGCATTTTTTTTGTTGAAAAATTTGGACACTAATAATTCCTGTCATGATCAGAGAAAAGTTTTGGACAAGTTTCTACTAGATGTGTTTGCCTTGACTATTAGAAATTAATATATTTTATATAAAGTCTGAGCGACAAATCGAGTAGTTGTTTAAAATTTTTCAAAATGTATTATTCTTTGTATATAGACAAATGTTTATATATATACATGTGTGTGTATTATTTCTATATTTGTGAGCATATTTTGACGTTATTGGCATAAAACTTTCTTTACGGATTTGTTTTCTTCTATTGTTATTCAATCAGACAATTATAGTAAAGATAGATTGATAATATTTAATTAAGGGAATCTCCGACAATTAAAGAAATGACATCACTCGTTTTTAAAATTAAAGAGAATTCATTGACATATCAATAAGAGAATCTTAACAGATTTCATTTACTATGTATAGCACAGAAGTTATTTATCCATCAGATATAGTAAAATATATTACACATCTTTAAAATTAAAGATAATACATTGACAAATTGATTAGAGAATCTTAATTGATTTTATATACTATATATAACACAGAAATTACTTATCCAACGAATATTAGTTAAAATATTACTCATTTTTAAAATTAGAGAGAATACATTGACAATTTAATAAGGAAATTTTAATGGATTTTATATACTATATATAACACAGAAATTAATAATCCGATGAATATCCTAAAAATTTTAGGAGTCTTTGAAACAGTTTTTTCTTTTTTTTTTTCTTTCTTTCTTTCTTTCTTTTAATAAAATAAGAATAAAAAAGATGTGTCTGCTTCATGCTTTCTAAACCAGCGACACAATGTGAATCTACTAGAATCATAAAGGTTTTTTTATTTTTTTTATTTTTTATTTTTTACTTTGTTTAAATTCATCACAAGTCTCCATCCTCCTTTGTTATTAATCCTTCATTTGCTGATTCTTATATCTCTGCATGGAGGTTGGGAAAATCTAAAACCCATGAACTGCTAATAAACGGACTAAAATAAAAATAAAGACTGTATTATACTAAATTTGAAAGAAAAAAAATTCTAGAGCGCCACACAAGAATATTTGTCTCAATTACTTGTAATTAAGTTTAACCATTTATGAAATCTATCTGCAAATTTTTGTGTTTAGATCTATAGTATAGTTACGAACGAAAGTACATATAACATTTCAAACTTTTTTTAACAGCATTTTTCTCATTAAAAAATTTGAATTTCAGCCAAAACTTTATATTCAAATCTATGAACCAAACGTCGTCGCAGACGAAATTCATGACTCTGTTTCTTATACCAAGTTTGTCTAATATCTTCAAGGCCTGCTTGGGGAAGCTCTCATCCATAAACTCGTCCCAAGCACGAGACACTCCATGCTTCTAACAAAACATACACCTCTTTCTTATCCTCTCCAGCAGTGCAGCCGCGTCGGGTACATACACTTATTTACAGTTAAATTTACTGCTTTCCCGGCGATGATATGAGGTAGCTGCAACATAACCAAAATAAAAATAAAAAAATACATATATATATATATATATATTCATCAGTAAAAAACTAAAAAAAAAAAAAGTAGGAGCAAACTTAACTTGTCATATTTTGTAAACTAATTTTTTTTAAAAATCCATACTAATGAACCAAAATTTGAGTAGTAGAAAACATATCAAGTTTAAATATTTACCGATTACTTGGTGAAGGGCATCTAGAGAAGTACAATTCATTTGCTGTTAAGACCACGATAATGTGGGCATATTCTTCTCCCTCCTCCCTTGTTTAAATTTTGACAATATTTTAAATTTTGGAGGATTTTTCATGTGATTTGATACCATTTAAAACACATCAGTTACGGAAATTAAAATGTATGTTGTAATGACATTACACTTCTTTGATATCATAGAGAATCAAATGCTAACGAAAGATAATAAACCATTTTAAAATTAGAGATTCGGATGCATATTGATGAAGCTCCCTTTTAGGAAGTTTCTACAGTAGGATCTTATTTTGTATTATCGGTTGAAATTATTGTTTTGTACTACAAATGATTAATTTTTAATGTGACAATCCATAGATTAGACCATTAAAAAATTTATCTAATGATTAAAAAAGCGGTTCCTACCATGAAAATGAAAAACGAAGGTCATAGAGTAAATAGCTAGAGAGAACAATTAGCATTATGATTTGCTAGAACATCCTTACAAGTTTGGAACACTCTAGAGAGCTATTCAGACATCAAGTTTCTTGTTCCATTTTATTTAAAAAGAAAAAGAAAATCCCAAAAATTAATTGAAGGAAATACAACTCAACGAGCTATTAAAATACGCCCTTGACATGCCAAAAAAAAAAAAGGTGACAAAAAGGAGAATAAATACAAACTTTAACCACTGTCATAGAAATTGCATCTGTCCATGACAACTAGAAAAAGCTCCAAGCATAAGTGTTTTGAGAATTTACATTTTCAAAATTGAAGTCCAAATTTGACAAAGGTTTTAAGACGTGAAAATGTTAAAATTAACCTTGACAAAAACACAATTGATCTTTCAACGAACTTGGTCTCTAGTAATTTTAACCTTCTTTTGAGTTCCAAAACACTACATTTGTAGTGGTCGAAACATTTTGAAAGCAAGACGAGTTTTTTGTATTATTTTTCTTTGACAATATTGGAATCTAACTCGATCTTATCAAAAACATAGCAAACATGAAATAAAATTCTCCAACGATTCGTTTGTGTAGAAAAATTGGGGTCGTATTTATAGAGGAATTGGCTGATAAAACCGTGCATTTTTTAGAGAATGTTTTGACGTGGCTTATGGTGATTGGCATAAAAATTACACAATGTAATGTACGAAAAATTGGCAATATTTTAATTTTGGAGGAATTTTGATGTGATTTGATACTATTTATAACACATCAGTTACGAAAATTAATATGTACCTTATGATGATGTTACACTTTTCTGAAATCGCAGAGAATCCAATACTAACAAAAGATAATAAATCATTTAAAAATTAGAGATTAAGATACATATTGAGGAAGCTCTCTTATTTTAGGAAGTTTCTTCAATATGATCTTATTTTGGATTATCATCAAAATTGCTGTTTTATGTTGCACGTTGCTAATTTTTAATTTGGAAACTCATAGATTAGACCATTAAAAATTTATCCAATAATTAAAAGGTAGCTCTAACTGCTATGGTGAAAATATTTTGAAAATAGTGATGAGGTATTAATCTAGATTGTGCTTGAGTGTGTTTTTAGAGAGATTAGTTTGAGTGTAAGAAAAAAGTAATATAATATTTGGAAAAAAATATGTATTGAGAGTACAAGCTTTAAAAATTTAAAACAGTAAGGAGAAAAAAACTTTTATAACATGTATATTTATAATTTATCTTAAAAATAAGTACCAGATATTCCTTTTCCTTTTGTACTTCTTGTTCCTTTTCTTTTCTTTGTCTGCGCCTTTGTTAACTAAAAATTAACTACATTTCGATAAAGAAATCTTGAGTATGCATCTTCTACAAAATTTCATAATGTAATATTCTCGTAGGAACTCTCATCCATGAATTCATCCCGATCGACAAACAGACACCCTAAACTTCTAACAGAACATTTACAAACCATAAATTGTGCTATACATTACAAATTTTTAATGTGAATATTCATAAATTAGACCATAAAAATTTTATCCAATTAAAAAAGCAGTTCCTACTACGACAGTGAAAAATGAAGGTCATGTTTTATTAAATAGTTAGAGAGAACAATTAGCATTATGATTCCCTATAACATCCTTACAAGTTTGGCACCAAGTTTCTTGTTCTATTTTATTAAAAAGAAAAAGAAAAGTTAATTGAAGGAAATACAACTCAACAAGCGATAATAAAGCATCCTTGAAATGCCAAAAAAAAAAAATGTTGACAAAAAAGAGAAGTAAATACAAATTTTAACCACTAAAACCTGTGGTATAGAAAGTGCAACTGTCCATGACAACTAGAAAAAGCTCTATTTGTGACGTGTATAGCATGTAAAGAAAATTGTTAAAACAGGAGAGGAAATCAATCGTCTCTATAAATTTTTTTTTCCTCCAAAAGGAAGTAAATACAAATTTTAACCTTTCCTTTGAGCTCCAAAGTAAAATAATTTTGTCCTTCTAGAGTAGTGGAAACATTTTCAAACCCAAGAAAACTTTATCCAACAATTTTGCTTTGAAAATTTTGGACCCTAGTTCCTATCATGAGGGGAAAATTTTCAGACGATTTCTACTTGCACGTGTTTTCCTTGGCATTTTATAAAACATAAGGGGATCGTAAGTGCTCAAATCTGATAGATTGTTTCACGTGATTTTGCACATTTCAGAATGAATTCTTTTCTCATTGATGTAGCTTTTAGAAAAAATTAATTTTATTTTAGGTCCTTGAGCTATAGGTCCAATCCCCGTTTTTGTCAATAAATTTTACCTTCTTAAAATAATCATCGAACTATCAATTTATTTCACAAGATTAGTTCTTCTATTCAAAATGCTGTTAAAAAATAGATGGAAGTTATCGTATAAAGATCACGTACATTTTGTTAGAAATAATGTTTGTCAATTTGACGTTAGGCTGGTAAAAGTGTTTTAAAATTTACAACTTTCAAAAATAAAATATAAATTTAACAAAAGGTATTGAAATCCATATTTGACAAAGGTTCTAAGATGTGAACATGACAAAATTAACCCTGACTAAAACACAATTGATCTTTATGTTGGCAACTACCGTCCATTTCTTAATAATACTTTTTATGGAAGGATATTGTGAGACAGTTAAATATATAACTTGAGAATTGATTCTGAAGCATTTTAAAAACTAAAACGAAAGAATAATGTGATTAGGAGTCATGTTTTTAGAGTATGAAAGAATATTGGTGCAAAACCATATCAATGTAACTGATGAAAAAATTCACAATTTTCACATTGTAAGAATCTTCAGGAGATAGGAAAATATGTTGTTGTTGTTGCTGCTGCTGCTGCTATTGTTGTTGTTGGCACATATTAGAATCACAAATATATTAGAGTTACATATTAGAGATATAAATATAGATTGTCCAATAAGACGCGATCCATGCAGACCGAAAGAGAGATATTGACTCATGTGCTTGTATAGTCACACAATATTATTTTGCTCACAACACCATTATTGAAGGTCTGTCCAAAAGAGAGAGAGAGAGAGAGATAGCTGTATATATTGCTAAAAGTGAAAAAAAAAAAAAAAAAAAAAACCAATAATAATAGTAATAATAAAAAACAAAAAGTGAAGCACTTTATGAACTTCTCATTGCGAAAGCATAAACAACTAGCTAGCCCATCATTCTAGAAAAAACAAGGAACTAAAAAAGTTAGGAGAGCATATATCCAAAGCATGTTTCTAGTAATTGGTGGACAAATTAATTTGGTTACTTTTGACAAGAGTTCAAATTTTATGCTCTTGCCCCTCGTACTATTCTAATATATTTGGTCAACATTTGGTTCCATTTTTCAGCTGCATTCGGTTTTTGAAACTAGACACCACAAAACTACCTACACACACACACACACACACACACACACACACACACACACACACACACACACACACACACACACAGATATATATGAAGCCACAGATTCATTCACAAATCTCAACATATATTGGGGGAATAAAAAAACCCAAAAAAAAATCTACTTGAAAAAAAGAAGAAGAAAGAAAATGGCTAAGCTATCTATTTCTCTTCTCCTTGTTTGGAGTTTCCTCTTGTTCTTGTTCTTGTTCTTGAGGGTGTCTAAAGCTCATGAACTAGCACCAGCTTTGTATGTATTTGGGGACTCTAATATTGATGCTGGCAATAATAATCCCTTCAACACTTTTGCTAAAGCAAATTATCCACCTTATGGTGTTGATTTTCCTGGTGGAATCTCAGGCAGGCCTACCAATGGCTACAACATAGCTGATTTCTTTGGTAAGTAGTTCTGTGTGTGTGTGTGTGTGTAATATATTAAATACAACAGCATTTATTTTCTGAAGAAAATGTAGAAAGGAATGTCTAAATACTACGTTGGTGGTATTTTTGATCTCCTTGGTAATATGAATACCCTTTTCGCTGAAAAAAAAAATGGTTTTTTTTTTTTTTTTGAACTTATTTTCTTCCTTTTATTTATATATAGAAATATATATATATATATATATATATTTGGTTTCTTCTACTTGGCAAACTACCCTTTGAAATATTATTGGTTGTTGCTTCACTTCTTTGTTGTTGCTTTGTGAGTTATTGGTGCTTTTCCAGCTCTGCGTTTTGATGATGGCAAGATTGTCTTTACAGCTTGTGGTGTGTCAATGGCTTCTTTTAGGCTGGTCTTGTATTGTTTAACCCAGAAAAACCGCCCACCATGCACCCCTAGGAATAAATCATGAGTTTCTTTTACTTTTTGTTTACCACATTGGTTCAAACCTATTTAATTTATTTCAAATTAGAGTTTTCCCTCATCATAATTATTTCTGAACACCAATCTTGTTCAAATTCCCAATTCATATGGATTTTTTTTAAATTTAAACCCATGTACCAAACAGTCACTAAGCTCTTTGGAGTAAACATATTATACTTATTTCTTTTTGTATTTTTAAAACATTAAAAAAGAGATAACTTTATAGGATAGGTTTTGGATGTTCTAGAATTTCTTGGTTTGAATTTTCTTCTGTTTTGTATGTTCTAGAATTTCTTGGTTTGAATTTTCTTCTCTCAGTTTAATATTATTATTATTATTATTATTATTATTATTATATTTACAAATATTAAGTTTGTGATCTAATTATTTGCAGCTGAATGGCTTGGATTGAACGTCCCACCTGCATTTAGGCTAGTTAATAGTAGTGCAACAAAAAGCCTCCAACAAGGTTTTAACTACGGATCTTCCTCCGCTGGAATTCTTCCTGATACGGCTACTAAGATCTTTGTAAGATACCATTCAATTTTAGTACTAAAGATTTTGGTGGTTCAAATTGATGCACAAAAAGAAAAACAAAAATAATAACTAGGAAAATTTACAAAATATTGCAATTTTTAAACACTTTTTAAATAAATGACCGGTGTTTTTTTTATATATAAGAAAATGACTGTAATTAATTATGTAGTCAATCAATTGTTGACCACAGTCAACAAGCAAAAGATACATATTAAGGAAAATTAGGTTGGATAAACTTTTTTAGTTACCTAATATAATGGATGACTAAACTTTTTTTCATTTAGAAAAATGACTGTTTTTCATTTTTTAGATTTGATCAATCAGTTATTGACTAATGATCTATCAGTTAATGACTATGAAATTTGGTGATTTACGTTATGGTTAATCAGTAATTGACTTCGTCAATCATTGATTGACTATTATGTTTAAGAAAATTGATTAACCATTTTAGAAGAAATGATCTTTTAACTAATTTTTAAAAACTTCAGTCATTTATTAAAAAAAACTTTTTAAAAAGGGTATTTAACTATAAATCTTATATATTAACATTAGTCAATCATTAATTGATCATGGTCAATTACTGGTTGACCTTAAAAAAAAACATCATTTTTTTTTATTTTAGAAAATTTCAATAATTTGTTATAAAACTTTTTTTAAATAAAGTCATTTATCCATAAATCCATAATGGCTATTATGTTTTGATTTTTTTTTTTTTCTTTTGTTAACTATCTTATTTATATCATGCAGAAGTGTGTTATGAGCTTGGGTGAACAAGTTGATATGTTTCAGAAAACTATTGAAGAATATTTACCATCACAGTTTCAAAGCCATGACAGGCTCTCAGAGCACGTGTCGAAATCCATTTATCTTGTCGTTATGGGGGTAAACGACATTAGCCTCAATTTTCTAAGAAAAGAAAATAGCAGTAACCCCCTAGATTACTTGCGTTATTTTGATCTCCTTGTAGAGAAACTTGAAAATCGCTTAAAGGTAAATAACTTTTCTTTTCTAGAATTACAAAGAAAAAGATGAAACAAAGCAAGGAATAACATATATACATATATGTACATATATTTTGCAGGATTTGTATGAATTGGGAGCCAGAAAATTTGTGGTGTTTGAAATTGAAGCATTTGGTTGTCTGCCATTTTATGTGAACAAGTTCAAACCAGCAAATTCAAAATGTGTAGATCACTT
The DNA here is from genome assembly GCA_009761775.1 of Ficus carica. Taxonomy (NCBI): domain Eukaryota; kingdom Viridiplantae; phylum Streptophyta; class Magnoliopsida; order Rosales; family Moraceae; genus Ficus; species Ficus carica. The sequence continues at coordinate 222,749 of CM019744.1, read as the reverse complement.
GAATGCTATGGTACTTATGTACAATGCAAAGCTCACATTGAAGCTTCAAGAATTGCAGTTTAAACTTGAAGGCTCAAATTTCGTCCTCGGAAAATATTATGACTATACCTTAAGTTTGGTGGAAAACCCGAGCCTCGCAGGTGAGTCATTTAAAATTTAGGTTAGGGATCTCAAACTTTTATTTCAATATTTTAATACTAACGGACATGGCTACATCTACTAACGAAAAGATATAACTCACCGCTACCATCATATTGACTCGTCACTTAACTCGGTATGCATGTTTGCAGGTCTAAAAGATGCATCAAATCCATGTTGTGCAGTGTTGCCGTTTGGAGTATGTGATCACAAGAAAGCCCCGTGCAGAGACCGGAATTCACATGCTTTCTTTGATGCACATCACCCAACTGAAGCAGCTTACAAGGTTTTTGCAGAGAGATGCTTCAATGGTTTAGGCTCATGCATTCCCATTAATGTTAAGCAACTAGCAATGTTGTAGGACTAGTACAAAAATCCAATTTTTCTTTTGATAGAAAACAAATAACTTTTCTATATTGCTGAAAAATCTCCGTCTGTAAATATTTATCTCTGCATGGATGTTGTGCAAGCTCACCCCTTGAGGTGGTGTTGACAATAACAGAAATTTGGATTACTCTCATCTATGTCCTTCGAAATGAAGGTTATAACCACTTTGCCCCCCTGAACTTTTAACGGAAATTCTAACAAAGTAGGTAAAGTAAGACTAATTCAAAATTCAGAAGACAAGATTGGAGCTTAGAAAGTTCAGTGGGCAAAGTGGGAACAATATTGAAGATACTTTTGGCAAGCACTAGACATTGTGTCTCATCTCAATTAATTTTATGTTAGTCATAAAACTGAATATATGTGGAGTATCGAACTTTGTTTAAATCTGCCACTTCTATTAGTTGCTGAAATCTGGTCCTTTAATGGTTAAGGAGAAAAGATGACAAAAACATGAGATGACCATTTATTATTCATCAAATGGAAAAGTACAATGTGTGTGAAAAAACAAAAAAAAATAAAAAATCTGTCATCAACTGTTCCGACAAGCCGATAAAGAGACATGTAAGATGTTGAACAGCCTACGATCATTCAAGTACAACAAAAATGGAGAAACGGGTACTCATAGTAACTCTTCCAAAATTACATGCCTCTGTGGTGGTGAGCTTGGTTGAAAGATCACTCCCTCAACCATTGTGCCACAGCGGGTGTCCACTCGCAGATTTCACCTTCTTTGAACCAGAGAGCTGCAGAGTGCAAACAATGGATGAGACCACAAACTTGAAGAAGGAAGAGAAAGCCAAAAGAAATACGAGTCAAAAAGGCATATTATAGCACAATTTGTGTCCATTTTAAATGTTGTTGCAAATGTAGAAGAAGCAGTGGTACTACTGAATATTCATGTCTTGAAGCCAGGACTAGGAAGCCAGCTCTTACAGAGAAAAACCTAGATTCGTAATCATATCGCTTAGATTCAGTAAGTGATAGTAACGCAGTAAGGCATCGAAGGCCTTACCGATTTCACGCTTGCCATTCTCAGGGCTGTCACTCCCATGAACCACATTCCTGCAAAACAGTTCGTATTTAGACCTTTTTTTCTCCATGATTCATTGCTCAATCAGAAAAGGCGATTCTTTGTAACCAACGACAATGCAGTGTATATAACATTGATCATATACCAAAGCGTAAACTGCCCCACCTTCCTGTTTGAACAGCAAGATCCCCTCTTATAGTTCCGGGTTCAGCTTGAAGAGGATCTGTAGCCCCTATCAACTTGCGTGCTGACGCCACAACGCCAACACCCTCCCATGCCTTATCATCATGGTAACGTGATCAGAGTTCTTGAAAAGATCTAAGCAAAAGAGTACCTCAAATTAAGGTGGTCCAAAGGAAAAAAGATCTCACCATACACACGACAGGACCAGATGTAATATACTTGATCAGCTTAGGGAAGAAAGGCTTAGCCTTGAGATCCTTATAATGCTCCTATACAAATAGAAGTTGTCAAATGAGCATCAAACCAAGTCAATAACATCATTGAACCACATACTTTCCAGACTGGGTATCAGAAATATATATAGATTGAAAACAACGGTTTTGTACTGTTTATACCCTGTATTTTTTTATATACGCCATGTATTTCAGTTACTCTCGACATTGTTGTAACTTTGAATTTTAGTTTAATATCAAATAAATTCCTTCTCTTTGGTCACTACTAGTTTTGACCACTTAATTGACAACTTTACCGATTTGACGGTTTTCATCAATTTTGTTCAGCTACTTGTTCACTCTATACCTCACAATTGGAAAAGTTGTTACTTAACTGTCAAAATCAGCATTTGACCAAAAGAAGGCATTAAGTTGATACGAAACTGAAATCTAAAGGTATAATGTGAGAACATCCAAAATTACATGGTCTAATGACATGAAAATACTCTAGTTCTCCATTGTACAACCCGTATTCTCTTTTCTGCCTTTTTCTCTCGTTCTTCCTTCATTAATATTTAGAAAGCGCCAATCGTCTAAACCATCACAAATGTGAACCAGAAAGCAAAATGACATGAAAATACTATAGTTCGAAAAAGAGTACATGGTGAGGCTCTTCAAAACAAGTCAAGAGAAAGAGTATGAACAAAACAAACCTCGGCCAAGTCTCTCGGGCACTGGAAGAGCTTTAGTCCAGTCAATTTAAACCCCTTCTTCTCAAATCTCGAAATTACCTCTCCAACCTAAAGCAATTTCAATTTGACCCACATTAATCAAAACTTGGGATATACCGAGCATAAAAATTCAATGCCCATCAAACTAATTCTCCAAAAAGTTTTATAAATTCATGTTTGAAATGTTCCATTTAGTTAAGTCAATTAGTTTGGCTTCACTAAAAATCAAGTCTTAGTGCTTTCAGGTTCGCCACTACAATTAAAGCTGAATCAAAATTGAAATTTCTTCCAAATTCTCGGACTTTGTAAGTAATCAAACATAAGACACTTATAAATTACCCAAAAAAAAAAAAAAAAGAACTCACAAGGCCACGTTGAACGCCGTCGGGTTTGACCATTATGTAAGTCTCATCAACTTCTTCCTGTCGATAAAAAGAGAGATTTTTTTTTTTCAGATTTCTCCTGAAAAATTAAGAAAATGAGAGAAAAACCCAAATGGGGTTCTGGAATTCTAGAGAGAGAAAGAGGAGAGAGAAGCAGACCAAGGCGGCAACCAAGCGGGGAAGGAAGATGTGGGTTTTGGGAGGAGTTTTGGAGGGTTGAGAAGGAGAAGAGAAGAGATGGGAATTGGAAGGAAAAGCTGATAAGTAATGGTGGGAGTGGGTGCGTATGATAGGCTTGAGGGTGTAGGATAAGCTTCTTCTGCGACTTCTCTCAGGCTGTGAGCTTCCAAGGGATGATGAAGAAAGGAATGGTCTTCCTCCGCCAACCACTGCTAGAGCTTCCATTTCCTCTCTCTCTCCTCTCTTCTCTCTCTACACGTGAATATATACATATATATTACATATTTTCCTTTTTTTAAAATTTTTTATTTTGGTTGGTGGAAAGCACATCTTTCCTCGTCTTGGCGACTCAACGACATGTCGTTTATCAATGACGACAGCTTAGACTATAAACCATATGGAGTTTATGGGAACAGTCATCTTGATTCATCGAATAAACGAGTCGTTTTCAATGAACGACAGCAAAATTTTAGACGATGAACGATTAGTTTGTTGGAACAGTCATTTTTGTATGAAAACGACTTCAACATTTTAGACGATAAATGGCAGTGCGTTTAGGGAATCAAACGACAGCAAACTCTTAAGGGGTAAAAACGACTCAAAAAGTTTAGATCCTAAAGATAAAGGACATTGACGTTTGGGAAGAAAACGACAGCAAACTCTTAACGGGTAAAAACGACACAAAAAGTTTAGACCCTAAAAGATAAAGGACATTGACATATGGGAAGAAAACGACAGCAAACTTTTTTTTATTTTTTTTATTTTAAGAAAATAGACATGTCTTTTATCATCTAAACGACAGTAAACTTGTAATGAAGAAAGAGATACACAGTAATAGTAACTTGGACGAACGACAATAAAGTTTTGCACAAGATAATAACGACTAAACTATTTGACGAGGAAAGATAGAAATTCATTTTTTCAACTTACTTGTTACACTAAGCTATTAAGCTAGAAACGACATGTCCTTTTAGAGCACAAGTAAAAAAAAACGGCATGTCATTGTCTGCTGAAACGACTACAAAATTAATATTATTATTATTTTTATTATTATTATTATTATTTTTTTTTTTTTTTTTTTGACAAGGGAACAACAAACTTGTACATAGAGGTGACGTATCGCTATTATGAGCGATATGCAATTTTTCTTGAGAAGATGCAACTAAGATTCCTCCTAGCTAGTTTATATCCATCAATTAAGGCTTTGTTTAGATTATGTGTCGATTTTCGAAAATGAAATTTTTTTTATTTTGAATAAAGAAGCTTTTTTTTAAAGAATAAAATGATATTTGGATGTATAAAAAATTTTCTTTTTGGAAACAAAAAATTGTTTGAAATGAGAAAAAAATAGTATTGTGAATAGTGCATTGTGAGAAAATTTTAAAAAGATTTATTTTCTTTTTTCAAAAAAATATTGTATAAAACAAGTTTGAAAATTAGATAATTTTTTTTTTTTTCAAAACGAAAGAATGATAGAAAAAGTTAAGACAAATACTTTTTTGTAAAAATTTTCCAGAAAATAAATATGACATTCAAACATAAGGTAATGTTTTTGGTCGGAAAATAATTTTCATTTTTTTCCTTCCAATATGCTGATCAATGATCATAGAAGATTATGCCAAAACTTTTTCATTTGTGGATTATTTTCAATCAGTTCCTTTTTTTTTTTTTTTTTTTTCATGAGTCATAATTTTCTCATAATTCCAAAATTTTATTTCCAATTTAGAAACGACTTTAGGGAAGAAGACATTAGTCCTTGCCAAGTCCCAACTTCCATGAAAGTACTTGAAACATGAACCAAACCTCCAAAATTGAATGGCAGTTAGTCTTTTTATTTTTTGGTCATTTTAAAGAATCCCAAAAAAAAAAAAAAAAGACCCAAAAATATGCACACCAAGTACTTTTTTATTTAATAATAAGTATAGTCACCCAAATTAGAGCACATTCAAAGCCTAAAAAGACTCATTTGCAGTCACTGAATCTGGGCAAAGTTGAAGTACTTCTTAACAAACACAAACATCAAACCAAAACACACAAACAGAATTATTCCAAATTCCCTCACACACTAGAGGCTGTTTTATTCTTGTAGTCCCAAATTCAGCAGCCAAGCAAACTAGAGTTCCATCTTTAGTTCAGCATTTCCAGCAAGAAGCAGCCACAATAGGCCTAGATTTCCAACCAAGCACCAAACACCCTTTCTCTTCCACAATGGTGTACCCTTCACAAGCCTCCCTCTTCCCGAGCCACTGCCGCGCCTGCGCCACCGTCTTGAGCGGCGAGGCCTGGAACCCGGCCCGGCTCATCCTCCTCCTCCACTGGTCCACCCTCTCATGCCTCTCAACCCTAGTGGGCCCTTCACAGCTTATGATATTCTTTATCTCCTCTGCAAAGTAGAACTGCTCAATCTTAGCCCTCTTGGTGTCATACTTTGGCAGCATTACGTCTAAGGAGTCGAAAATCGCCGAATAGTAATACAAAGCCTCCATAAACCTCCCAAGAAAGAACGGCCCATTGTGGCTTGAATCTTGCTCAACCAGGACAAGGACTTTCGGTGAGAGCTCATGAATTGTCTGAAGAACGGAATTCAAAGCTCCTCTGCTCTCTTTCACCACACAATGAAGCTGCAAAATGCTGTTCACTACAATAACTTCGTCTTCACTCGTGTTAATGTCTTTAGTAGTCAGATTCTCCAAGTAGGTTTTCACTACAAAGAACTCCAAGTTTATTCCCAAGCTGCTCGCGTAGAGCTCTAGCTCGTCTCCGATCAATCGGAATGTGTCGCTGAGGCCAACCGCCGTTATACGCAGGCGCTTAGGCAGGTGGCCAGAGCGGCTGGCGAGGCCTCGGATGAGGTCCCGCCATTGGTGTCCATGAGGTAGGCCTAAGGACAAGCCTAGGTCGACGACATGGACGAAACTCTCTCCCTCAAAGGCTTCCAATATTGAAATGTTGGCCACAAAGTGGCCGAACTGTATATGCGGGCAAAACTCGTACACAAGGCGTAAAGCCTCTTGCTTTTTCTCCAACCCAACATGGTAATCCACCGGGTTACTCATCGTAGGAACCACGAAACCGACCGCCCCTAGTGGGTTTACCATTGATAAGCGATCCGCTAACCCCTGCACGAAGCAAGAAGCGACTCTTTGGAATGATGAACCGAAGACCAAAGCATTGGCCCTCAGCTCGGACAACAGCACCGAGGCATGAGACTTGTCCCGGCAGGCCACGGCCTCGGCGCAGGCGATGAGGAGCTGAACGAGCCTAATCTCATCGGCCTCTCCATCCTCGGAGGAGCCTCTGCTTTCCATTTCACCTCCCGTCAGGGCTGCAGCCGCCTCCTCTACCGCCTCTGCCTCAATAAATCTTCGCGAATAGGTCCATACATGGTCACGGAACTGAAGGCTGTTGAGGCTGCTAGTACTGCCGCTGCGGCTGATGCCACCGAACCCGCTGCTGCCACCACCGCCGCCGCCGCCACCACTATAAGGAATCAATAAAACACTATTATTGCTCGATGCCAACACGGGGTCGAAGCTCGGATTTAGCTTTATCCTCTTGTGTTCTCTGGCAATTTCTTCCGAAAAGGGTAGGCCATTTTGGCCTTGAAATATAAGGGGCAAATTGTTAGGGAAAGGGGTACAAGCCATGGCTGATACAGTGAGCTCAAGACCTTTAAATTGATCAACATTATTAGTCTTCATTTCACTGCCATTATTGATATGGTTAATACCAGCCATTTCTTGTCCCTTTCCCTTTTTATTTGGTTTTTCTTTCACTTCGCTTAAGATTTTTCTCTCTCTATTTAGAAATATTTTCAATAAGGCCCTAAAAAATCCCAACAACAAGCGAGCCATGTGTTTCTTATAGAGCAGCAAACGAGCAGCTTAGACAGAAGCGGAACACGAGCTTTCTTTCTTGTTTAGCGAGATTTACAAGGCACCACATTGTTTTTCTTTTCTTAAATAGAATTAATTAATTACTTAAAATAAGTAAAAATAAATAAATAAATAAGGGGTTGAGTGAGACAAAAAGAAGGGTTTTGGCTGCATCCAAATGATGTGGACCAAAAGAAGCATCGATCAATGAAGGAAAAATCATTATTGTCCTTCTCCAACCGATTTGGAATTGTGTTTCTGGACATATAATCTCCATAGCCGACAATGGCATACTTTAAAAGGCCTATGTCATTCGTCATTATTAATGTCTTTATTTCCACAAACCTTCCACCCTAACGAGGAACGTCCCTAGTGTAAAACCTTAATATGTGTGAAAGGAATTTGTTTAGAGTCACAATGGAAAATGAAATTCGTAAAATGATTTTCTTTATTTTTACATTAACGTTTTGTAAGATGTGCAGTTCTATAAACTCAAGACGTGTCAAAATTATTTTACAAAATAAAATTTTGGAAAACTCATTCTACAAATAAAATTTCTCATAAGGTCATTTCTTCAAAGCACTCTCCTATGAATGTTGAATTCATTAGGGAAAAAAAGTATCAACATAGCATATTTGATTTGCTATTTTCCAATATTGTGCTCTAATACATAGGTTATTTATAATATTTTTATCCTTTATCATCATTATAAAGTTTTGAATTTTATAAAAAATAAACTTTTCATATTTAGATAATTTGAAAATGATCATAATGTTATAATGATCAAATTTAAAAAATAATAGTATAAATCAATAGCAATTGGATGTCAAGTTTATTATACTTAACAAAAAATTTGCCACCGAAAATAACAATACCTAGATTTAGTGTTGAAGATAGCGTTGTTTTGTACAGTAATTTTCCTATTTAAATATATTATTGGACTTTGACATATGAATTTGACGTTGCATTAATTATGCTCAAATTAGCTACTTTAACCTTTTTTTTTCTTAGTTAAGTTTGCCCAATCGCATAAAATTACATATGGAGTTGTGATTGTGATTCACTATGGTATCGATAAAGATTTATGATTTTTTTAATTAAATTTTACTCTGGTGGATAAGTTTCCAAATCTCTAGAAAAAGTTGAATATTTGAAGTTAGTGGTTTTCAAATCAATTAAAATTACTCATTGAGTAGTGATTGTGATGCACTAAGGTATCGATAAAGACCATTATCTACTCTCATAAATCTATCCAACTTTTCAAACCTATGTTTCCAAGCAACAGTTTTAAACTCTGAAAATTAAAGGAGCCCTCTCAGTCAAAAGCAGGATTAAGCGCATATATATATATATATATATATATATAGATATATAATTGAATGCGGGAATGTGTCCTTACTCAAATTTCAGAATTTCACATACAATATTTTTGAAAAACTTAAGTGGTATCCCATAATATAACAAACTTTATAGTCGTATTTCTACCTAATAATTAAAATTATAGAAATGTTCCTAATGCAAAAGCCCAACTTGTGTTTGATTTGCAGGTTGGAAATGAAAATTTTAAGTTAAAGTTTGTTGTTTTTTAAAAAACTAATTATAATTTTTGTTGACTTTTCAGAAAAAAAAAAAAAAAAAAAAAAGACAAACACTGAGATGAAAAAGTACAATTTAGCTGGAGTTAAGTTGAAATGTCAAACGAAACCTTAAGAAATCATTTTAACTCAATTAAGGGGGAAGATACGAGTAAACAAAAAAAAAATTTACCACTTATTTATTTGAGGGAACTATTTTAGTTATGCCTTGGCTAAAAAACTTTTCTACCTCTACCATTGTATTTGGCTAAATTGATTAGTTTTAATACCTTGTTTGGTTCACAATTCAACTACAATACAATATAAGACGTTTCATTTGATTCCTTCATTATTATATTTTAATACACCTATATTTGAATAGTACACACATTTATTTTATAATTTATTTATTCCTTTTTCTATATACTTTTATCATACATCACATATATATATCTCATCAGTACACATTAGAATAACTATTTAAATATAAACAATTCAAATATATATTCTATTTAAATACAATGATAAAAGGAAGATTCAAACGGATATTTAAATACATCTATTTTATTAAAATATAATGCTAAATGAATATGTGAAACGAATCATAAATTTTGGTGATAACTTTTCGAATAATTCACACAATTTCATGTTAAGGAAACATGATAATTTTATGTACCAAATGAAACTAGACAATGCCCAAAGCTACTACATAGCTGTCCTGTGGAAGGCACGCGATTTCTTTGTCCTCGGCTAGCTATACATATACATATAGCTATATATATATATATATTATGATTTTTCTTGTGGCCAAGATGAAAGCAATAGTAGAGGAATTAGGTAAGTGCTAGCTGCGACCATGCAAATGTGGGTCCCTGATCACGTGCAGCAACAATTTGAGATCAAGTTTTCCATGCAAAATTTGATCAAATTTCACTAAACATGAATAAACTCGCCGGCTTTGCATGACAACATTCATAAAAGGACAACCGCATAAATTTTTGTACCTTGAGACGTCTTTGTGCCCTCTACGCTTCTAAATAGTACGTATACATATATATACACACACACAATGCGTATATACGCATTTACATTATACACATTATTTTATACATCATTTGTCAGAAGAATTAACATATAAATATATAGTATTATGGACTGTTGATTATATATATATATATATATATATATAACAATAAGATGTTTCGTCACCGCCGGTGTGACTAGAGTATATTATTGAGTCTTTTTTTTTTTTTTTTAAATTGCCAATTATTTTCCCTATCAACACAACAAGGAAGTGAGATCATAAGATTCTCTCTGCCGTTTCAGAAAGTCAACGGCGACTGTCCCTGATTTTAACAACATTATTGGATTAATTTGGACAGCAAGGAGACCTCCTCGGACAGAATGTGGTCTTGTTCATACATATATATACATACATATATATATATACACATTAGATTAATTTCTTGCCAAATGTCACCTGAGAAAAAATTCTTCTGCATACTCGGATTCTTGAAACAACATATTAACAATGATAGAAGAAGAGAACTATTATGCTCAAGATGTACGAGAAACAAGAAAACTGCCGCAAAGGAGTTTTGGAAGAGTTCGACAAATGGAGTCTCGTGCTTTATTTTTTTATTTTTTTATTTTTTCCCCACCTTGAATTATGGAAACAAAAAATTGAGACATATTATTTAAAAATTAAACAATGATGGAATATGCTTGCTATTTAATTAGTTATAATTCTTAAAAAAAAAAATAGATAGATAGTTATAAAGAATTTTGACAAGCAATATTAATTAATTTATCAGTAGATGGAGGGGAGTTCAGAGTTTTAAGTCTTAAGGTTGGAAATCTAAAAGGATTTTTTTTTTCCTCAAAATTAATGAAATGAATGCCCATATATGACCATATATATGTTCCAAAAAAAAGGTAATTTTAGTTAATGTTTCAGAATGGCAAGCAGTTTAGTAGTACGGCTTGCTAGAAATCACTAAACAATGAACACTATATTACATTTCATGAGGAGAAATTGTTATTTTTTGTTATGAATAGAGTAGAAATTCTCATTGCTATTATATGGTCTTGTCCTTTGTTTCAATGCAGTATGACAAGCGTTTGGCGTATATGAAATTTATCTTTATATATATATATATATATATATATGAACTTACGTACGACTGCCTAGTTTCATTGATTAAGACTAGGAGTTTTGTATTAGTTTGTTAAAAACAATGTGATGAATTAGTATATATAACATTATCATGTGTGTTGTTCTTGTTGTCTTGGTTATATGGAGTATTTAAGATATTTGGCATTTGATCCTAGCTAGGCTTCCAAGTTTGAGAATATGTATGTTAAAAGATAAATAATTGAAAAAAAAAATCTATGGATTATTGCCCTAATTATAATTATTTTAGTTTTTTCGATCTATAATGAGATAAATATGAAGGGTCAAAAGTCCAAACAAGTATTAGACGAGGACAATAAAAAAACAAGCATGTCTATTTGAAATTTGTTTTCACAATTTTCTCATAAAGACAAAAACTACAAAATAAAATCATTTGCAAAACGCTACCAAACGGACCAAAATAGATATCCACGCGCATTGTTCGCCGCGATTTCACTCGCATTTTGTATTGTTGTTTATAAGGCTGCTTTCGTTTCGAATTGATGTCGTTTTTTCAACTTGTCGTCTGTAAGTCAAGACTTGATTTCAAGGATAGAAGTGCACTCAGCAGTTGGGAAAGTAAGGGGGGGAAAAAAAAGAAAAAAGTAATGAGAACGGTGATAAAGAAGAAAAAACTGATAATAGAGTAATGTTGATATGTAAAGAGAACGAATGGAGAGAAATAAGATAACCCGTTATATGGGTCGAATTAAAAATAAAATAAAATTAATAGGAAAAACTTCAAACCTGAGAGAAAAAACTTTGTGGCTGGTGACAGTAGAAGAGATGATAATCAAAGAAAGAAAATAAAGAAAATTGAAAACTGAATAGCTGAGAATGAAGAGCTATAGCACTTTAGAGGGCACAATAGTTTCGGAGGCAATGATCAATATAGGCATATTTGAAAAAACCGCATCAACACAACATAACATTTAGCTTTTCAGTGAGAGCACATGACTCCACGATTATATACATGACTAAGTCCCTGATTATGTGCCAAATCAGATATATATTATGACAATACTAGAGAGGTTTACAATTTACATGCCATGAAACATTACAACCTTTTTACTAAAAGTTGTTATACAAAGCTATTCTCTGAGGAGTTATTATATTATTTCTCTAGTCCGTTTGACTTTATGAACTTAAGCCAAACCATATTTTTACTGCTTGGAAGGAGGGAAACACATTTCTTTTGCAATGTTTTTTGGAGCTCTTCTTAGCTTCTGCCTCGTCAAGAGCCTCAGCTTCAAGGTACCTTAGTGTATAGGTCCACACATGACCGCGAAATCGAAGCCTCGGCAAGCCATTCAAGCAACTATCAATGCTTAGTCCACGGCGGGCTATATTACTCGAAACCGGCACCAATTCATGGATGCCCTTTCAGCTTGCTCTAGCCTTTTGATCACCTAAGGTTTCTTGATCGGCATCAAACGTCTTAGCTGCAAGGTATTTTTCACCATGATCACTCGATGTGGATTCGCGAAAAGTCGGAGCTCGCTTTAGCCTCTCATGTTCTCCGGTTTCATCCTTGGAAAGAAGAAACCAAGTTGGTAGACGCTGATTAGCGACGACGAATTGAGATCCCCGGTTTTCTTGTAGTGCTTCCAATGTTGGCAAATTGAGATCCTCTTTTGACACTTCCCTCATTTCTTGGAACAAATTTTCTTCTCATCACTAGGTTGATTTTTGGCAAGTAAGAATGATCCTCACATAAGTGGCATAGGACCGGCTTTTCTTGTCAAGAAAAATAATTGCAATAGTTTTAATGAAATTCTGAAGAATATAGAAATATTCTTGGGCCAAGCCAAGTCTCTCATTGCTATGCCCAAGAATTTTCAAACATTTCCCTTCTTTTTCCTTGTTCAATCATTTCTCTCTAAGACATATAATATTATGTCATCTTATCTTGATAGAGTAAATTTACAAATAAAATATATACATTTTTTTTTTAAGATATGGATTCTTATCCTTAAAGAGTAAAGATATTGGATTTTTTTTTTTTTTTTTTTTTGCCGGCTTGCATGAGAACAAGGAATTATATATATAAAGTATATACATATTTTACCCCAAGAATTGAATTTATAAAACATTGATTTGGCTTCATATCAATCTTTTCGATTAAATCGTGTGTAGCATATACTAAAACTTTGTTTCTACCAACAAGAAAACTAATATCATATTGTTCCGAGTATAGAATATTGAAGACATATTGTAGATGAAGTTCCCTAGGAGTTTCTCTCAAACTTATTCGTTCACCTATCTATTCTTAGTTGAACTCGATCTTTGTCATGAGTCTCTCTATTGAACTGTCAATTTTCGGACTACATGATGGCCAAATAAGTCATCCAACTATGTGAATATAATTTATCCCAAATTTCAACCCAAAAAAAAAATTTAAAAATTATCCTAAATTGTTGTTTAGGAAACATTTTACTTAGATGCTTATTTGGTTTTATCTTTTATAATTATGTATCAACACTAACTAAATTTTATCCCTATTATTTTCAAGATGACAATGATGGGTGAAAATGACAATTTTCTTTTGGACAAGTGAATATTCTGGATTCTATATATCATCTGTTTTATCTTATTCAATATGCTCATATTACTTTTATTCTTCCAAGGTGGGGAGAGAGAGAGAGAGAGAGAGAGAGAGAGTGTGTGAAAAATCTTGTGCAAAAAATCTACAAGGTCTATGGCTACATTGAGGACAATTAAGATTCAACAGTATCTAAACGGACTAAAGACTGTCTAGTTAAATTGACATGGACTGATTTTTTTTTTATTCTTTTTTTATTGTAATTATTTCGTTAAAAGTTAGGTGATTGTATAATATTATCAATTAATCTTGTTCTTGTTTCTTTTTTGGTTATCAAATATCGAAGAAATTTTAATGCCCTGGCCTAGATAGGCCTCAAGTTTAAAAATATCTAAAGAAAATTAAATTAACATGTCGTATATCCCTTCTTAGTTACTAGGACATGATATTTGTCTCAAATAGTTTCTTCAAGTTGTTCATCCACCTTTATTCAACTCTTTTCTGTCTCTCTCTGTATTATAAAGCTTGTCTCTATCAAATTTTAGTAGTCATATGCCATACAAGAGATGTCGTCGTTTCTCCGTCTTTTTGTCGTCTTATTTTCTATGTTTCCAAGACACGTTGTCGTTTTCTCGTTGTTTCATTTCAAGGCTGATCTCATTTCGGCTTCTGATCCTTTGTTCAACTTTCTGTCGCCTATTAGAGACAATGTCGTTTTCGATACCACCGACGCTTGTAAATTTTGTGATTGTCGTGACTATAAGACTCTTTATAAGAGATGCTGTCGTTTCTACGTAAGCTAGATTGATATCGCTTATTAGATACGAAGATAAGTTGTCGCTTGGTAGTATGAATTTCATAACATTGTAAGAAAATGATGTCGTTTCATTGATAACTGTTGTTTCAAAAAATATTGTCGTTTTTTCTCTCTCCCTCTCTCTCTCTCTCTCTCTCTGTAGAAGGCACTCCGACTATATGGAAAACAGTAAGATCATCAGAGATGAGAGTTAGTAAAACTTAACTAATATGGTTTTTCTCGTTTATTGTCGTTCAGAAGTCATTTGTAATTTTATGTCGTTGCCGTTTTCATTTACCGAAATGTTGTCGTTTAACGAAGTGTCCGCATTTAGAAGTTTTTTTCATTTCTATATTTATTGTCATTAAAGACAATGCCGTTCTAGTCGTAATATCGTTTTATTTGAATCATTCTATTTATTTAAATTAGCTTCATTGTCGTTTAATATTTTATTCTTGTTTTTAAATTAGTTTTCATTTATTAGTTCTTTGTCCATAGAAAACTTATGAATGCGAGGTAGCAGGTGGTAATTTCATACCAGATCCCATAAAAATTATAGAGTTCGAATTCCCTACCTCCAAATTCAAAAAAAAAAGGGTAAATTTATGAAATGAATGTCGTTCAATTGAAGGTCATTGTTTCTTTGTTCTTTTTTTTTTTTTTTGTGGGTCGAGTTAGTAGATATTACAGTTTGAAAGCTACTGTCGTTTTGTTGTTTGCGTTTTTATGTTGTTTCTACTATACATTGTTGTTATTAAGCTGCCGTCGTTTTTATAGATTTCGTCATTCAGTGAATCACTGTCGTTTCTTCTCTTTCTCTGCAATTTCTCGTTTAACTACTTTTTTTTTTTTTTTTTTTTTTTTTGAGGGTCATGTCCCAACTGTTGGTTAATTTTCCGGTTTGCTTTAGGGGGAAAAATAAAATAAAATAAAGAAAATTTATCCCTGAGAATTGAGTTAGAAAAAAAAATTTATTTTTTAACTTTTCCTTGACACACCTGTTCAACTAATCCGTGCAGAGCATATTCCAATGGTTGGTTCAACTTATCCTGTTTTACTTTTAAACAAATAAAAAAGAAAAATCGGAAGTGAGAATAGGACGTGTTTGAGTAAATATGCCTACATCCGTGAATTAAGAAAAGAGAGAGAACTTATCACTAATAAAGAACAATATTATAAATGAGACTTCATCTTTATAAGTCACAATAACATATATATTTGGGTAAATTATGTGAGACTAGATCAAAATATTTCTTAGAAGGTAATTATGTATAAAATAATAACTTTTCCTAATAGTTTCCGTATGGACTATCTTTAATTTATGTATTCTCGCCAATGATAAGTTTGTAAAAAAAATAATAATAAATAAAATAGCATATTTAGTATCTGTGCTTCAATGTATCATATTAGATCAATCTTTTAACATCATCATTAGACTTTTAAATTCATAAAACTAAAATTTGAGTATATAAATAATTTAAAAATGATAAACTACAGTGATTAGATGAAAAAAATGAGATGTCAATCAATAGCAATGAAATGTCAAATTTAATATGAGTTATACTAGATGAAATATATGTCACTATATGATATATTTAAGATCAAAGATAACAATTTATAATTTTTTTTATTTAAATACTAAAATTTATCATTGACACAATAATTTAGACTCTATCAGCCAATTTTAAGACACACGACCCGATAAGGCATCTAATCTGCAACGATAATATAAAGAGGAAAATATTATAAAACAAAAGAATATAAAGAGGAAAATGACACCCAATAAAGATTATTGATTATAATACCTGTTGTAAACATAATTTATTGGCTTCTATTAATTAACAATTTATGTCGATCAATATATTTTTCTCTTTCCATGGTGGAGAGAGAGAGAGGTTGTGAAAGAAATTGACTACGTAATCCATCAAGGCTTATGGCCAATAGGATCAGATTCTTAGTAGGACAATTGAGCTTGTAAGCTTTAGTTGTGGCAGTTACCTATGACACGATATTTGTTATATATATATATATATATATATATCATATATTAATAATAAACTTATGACACAATATTTAAAATACATATAAATACATAATACAACTAGTAAAACATGTGACTATCATGGTTGCAGGTACATAGTCTAATAGTAATTTTATACCTGATCTTATCGTAAAATATAGAACTCGAATTTGTCGTCCGAAATTTATTTATATATATATATATATTCGTGTATGTCACCCCATTTCGAACTTCTAAAAATTGGAGGGGCCTCCCTTACGATCTTATCCATTTGAGAAAGGAACATGACATAAACAAGGAGCAACAAACACACAAGGAGCACCTATTTTAATGCAATGACTGTGGCCGACTCTGATATTTCAGCATCACTTTATGGACGTTTTGGCACCCTTTTTTTTTTTTTTTTTTTTTTTTTTTTTTGTCATTGAATAGGATTTGGGGCCAATTTTAACATGTTATTGTGGGCACGAAAGCAAGACTAGTCACATAACTTGATCTTTTATTAGACCTAAAGAAAATGAATTTAATTTGTGTGGTACTTAATTATAGATTGAAATAACCAAATCCCATTTGCTTGTTTAATGTCTAGAACCAAAATCCTCACAATTATATTAATGATTTTGCACAGAACAACTTCATGTATAGATGTCATTGCCAGAAAGGCCCACATGCTATACAATAGTATCTTAGTTGACTTAGTATTCATGTTAGCCAAGTTCTCATGTGTAAGCTCATGTTAATTAGTAGTCATCGTTCCTATCTATATCAAATTGGAAAATGAGGACCAATTTTTTTTTTAATAAATAGAACTGGATTGGTTGCGTCTTCACTTTTCATGTCCTATATTATTCGAGGAGTTTACTTAAATCACAAGTGTCTATCGATTCAAGTTTCAAATAGCCCACCGTCCTTACGTTTGGTATGACTCAAACTTTAAAATTGATAAAAATGAAGATTTCAAGTAAGATATCCTCGTTATCATATCACCGTTACTGATGGTAATAGCAATCGCCTTTCACGGATTATGTCGTTTAGTAAAGAGAATGTACTATCATTCAACAGCCACGTTTTTTTATTCTTTTTTACAATTCAAGAGAAAAGGCTTCTTTTTGAGATTAGTAATTTCACAAATTCGAGGGTGACAAACATAATTTTGAGGACATGTCTTTCCTTGCCCCATCTGCTTGACTGAAACACAATTTTCATATTGAAAATAATATAGTGCTCTCATCATCAATAGAAGAAATAATTAAGAGTGCAAATATACATATACATTATAATAAAAACTCATACAATAAGAAGAAAAGGGGGATGATATATATGGAAGGAATGAAGTCATAGTACTATAAGAACTACCTTAATTTAGCTAAGAGTACTTCAAAGAGGTTGAGAGATGAAATTAAACATTAATAAATTTAACACTAGCTAGGCAAATATCCATCCTAATTTCTAAGGATACGAAGGAGCGCAAGCGATGCAAGCGAGCAAGAGAATCGCGGAGGAAACGCCGTCGTCTTCGAGATTGGAGCTGCTTCTCTTGAACTTGACAACTTTTCCTTTGTTGCACTGCATTTGTTTCTGCTGGTGATATCGGTGCTGCTCTTGCTGCTGTTGCCTCTTCTTCATGGCTTCTTCAACCTTAGACACCATTTTCGTTCGCAAACTGTAACTCGGAGAACTTTAGGGAAGTCTACAAGTGATGAGCTTGAGAAGATTTAGAGAGAGAGAGAGAGAGAGAAAATTAAGAGGAAGAAATCAAAGATGAAATGAGAAAGCCTTGCATGGGAAAAATCCATACAAACATTTGCTCATTTTATAGGCTGTTAGTAGTACAAAAATGCCCTCGGTTTCAGCACATAACCAATTAAATAATTTGTTAAGTAGGCTCCTTTTTTCAATAAAAGAATATATTTAAGATTTGTAAGACAAAAATAAAATATATAAAAATAGAATTTGATTATTTTTTAAGTGCATGTGGGGTTAGGCCATATTATTTAATAATGTTCATGGCATGGGGGTCCATATGTTTTCCCTTCCTTGGGATTAAACATGTTTCAACATGTGACTTGTGACCTTTTTAGCCACTCGTTCAATCACAACGCCCTTAAAGATCCCTGTATTTCACTCATTCAAATCAACCATTCCTTCAAGGCCCCAAGAAATTCAATAAAACAAGGAAAGCGTGATAATAACACTAAACACATATTAACTTCTCGAAAACTGCTTTATGAAAATGAAATTTGTTGTAAGTTGAGAATTGTAGATATATTTATGTGTGTGTGTAAGGCGATTAAGTAGCAATTCATTTTTAAATCGTTGTCCGCCATAGTATATCATGAGGATTTCACGACAGTTTAACAACTATCATTGAATATGAAAAGTGATGACTCTTTCTTGCTTGACGCGATACTTTACACAATGAATTTTACAGATCAACCAAACCCTAATTTACCGGGTCTCCACAAGAGCTAAACCTAATTCGTAAACTAAATACAAACAAATTCCTTAGTCATAGAGACCCAAGATCCTTAACTTCTTTAGAAATTTAGTAAACAAGGAAAGCATGACAATTACACTAACCAAATCACTAGACTTACAAAACCATACAAATTGAGATAGTAAGTTGAGAATTTGAGTGGGGCTAAGCATTAATTAAGTGTTGTTATAATTAATTAATCCGGGATTAGGGAGATTGCTGGCACAATTTGTTTTAACAACTCTACTAGTATGAGTGGTAACTTGAATTTTGTAACTTTAACTGAATAGGAGTATCTATAAGTCTGGCACTTCATCATTTAAAAATTTGAAAGTAAAATAATTCTATTATTCATCAGAACCAACTTTTTTATTGGAGAAATTGGCCTTCATCTTATCACCATCATAATCATCATGATTGAAATTTTGTTGCTTTTATTCCCATAATACTAATATATATATATATATATATATATTTATTTATTTATTTATGTATAAATATATATATATATATATATATATTACATAAGAACTAAAAAGAATCATTACAGCTACAAAAGATCTGGGAATACGGCTCATTGGATTTTCTATATAGTTGAAAGCCTAATAAACAGATTTAATTAACCAATTAGAATAATCTTAGCTGGATTTAGATGCAGAAACTAGCCGTTTATATAGTCTAAAGGAAGTAGTTTAACAAGGACAAAGCTACATGAAATAGCCTAATTAAGAGCTCAAAATTATAATTTGTAGGCAAAAAATTACATTAAAAAATAATTTGCAACTATAATAATTCACTGCAGAGAATGCTCTGTTGAATCCTTGTCGTGACTCTTTTAAGTGAGAGAGCTCTTCATGTGCAACGCCATGTGGGCATGTGCCCTTGTCTTCATTTTTTATAGGACCATAGGGCCTTTTTTTTTTTTTTTTTTTTTTTTCTTGGAACTTTTGTTTTTTAATTAGCTCTATAGCAATTTATATGATTTTTTTTTTTTTTTTTTTTTTTTTTTTTTTTTTGGTTAGGATAGGGATGTGACTTGCAAAATGATTACCCACTTTGTCATCATCTTTTCCCTACGAAACTTAGTATTATATATATAAATTTTTTTTTTTTTTTTTTTTTGGGAAAAGGAGTTGGGATTTTTGTGGATAGAAATAACCATTCACAACTATCTAGGTTCATGTAGATATGATATTGTGAGTGCATGCACTTTCCCTACTAATTAGCCCAAAAGAAAGGCTTTGGAAAGGTGAGAAAAGAAGAAGAGTGCAGATGAAATTTCTTGTGATTGTAGTCATGTAGAACTCCCCTTCTTTTGTTTTCTTTAGGTGAACTCATGTGCCATTTCAGTTCAACCACAAACATAATGAAAACCTATTTCTTTTCTTAATGATTGATCACGGTGGGATATTTCTTTTCTTCAGTATTTATCTATTAGTAAGTATCGTTGTATTTAACGGTGTGATACAGATAGTAAGATTGTAATAAATTAGATAGTTAGATAAAGATATTTAATGACAATAAATGATTACACACTTATCTCTACAATTAATAACACAAAAAATATAATCATTAAAAAACTCGTCAATAACTATGTAGCAGATTTCTTAGAGTTGCCAGTTATATAAGCCACATGATCCCAGTCAAATAATATTGATGCTAATAAGATAACTAAAATCATTGTTGACCTAATAACGGTCAATAAAATTTATATATGATGAAGCTACTTTATATCTTTTGTTGACGAGCTCCAAGCTGAATCTTACACTAGATCAGAAAAATCTTGTGCAAATCTAGAAAAGCTTTTGATCTAGACACATACGGTATTGGTGGGCATGTGAAATTTTTCACTATAGCAGATCTGTATATGAGTTCATATGTTAGGGGCAAAAACAAAGAGAAAGTGAAATGAATCCAGTCAGATTTTCTAAAACATTTCCAAAATGGAAAAAAGAAGGATTTTCTAACCAATAGGAGTAAAAATAAATAAAAAATAAGAAAAAGAGCCCTAAGCTTCTAACTCCAAAGACCAAGTTTGATGTAACAAAAAAAAAAAAAAAAAAAGAGGCAAATATAGGGAGATGCATGAACCCAAAATTCTGAGCATGAAGGGCCATGTTTTAGTAAATGGTATGTTGGCCATTTCAAAAGCAAATCCATTTTGATTGGTTTTGAACTTTGACCCCATTTATTTGCTTCTTCCAAGACCCAAATAATTCATTCACCTATAAATATATATATATATATATATATTATATATAGTATATAGATTCACTTGCTTCTTAAATGCTTTACTCCTTCCTTTCTTTTTCTGTCTTCCTTTCTAGCTCCTAAAGGCTACCAAAGTCCAAACTAGACTTTGGCATTACAGACTGGATCTTTGTCTTCCCATATACCTAGGACAAATCCAATACCTCCCTTTGTTAAACCCAATTTTCAGTTTGCCCAACTGGCTCTATGATTGACCATAACTAGTTAGGTATAGTTTGGTCTCAATTTAACAGATATATATTTCTTGGTATTATATGCTTTCATATGATTGCCATGCAGTTAGCTATATGGCAGCTGTTGCTTATTCCTAATTAATACTTTAAAAACGTTAAAACAAAAAAAAAATTTAAATGAATAAATACCAAGTATTTATATCATTTTTTTCTTTTTGAATAATACCCGGAATGATAGTCCGATTAGTCTCATGCTCTACACTATTCAGGGTAAGTCGTTAATGTTTATAACAAGAGACATGGTTCAAAGAAATGCAACGAAAAGATTGCCTTTAAAAATACATAAGCATAAGATAGATAAAATAGACTATATATTCCAAAGTACTAATTAAAAAAAAAAAAAAAAGGTACTCATATCATTGTTTTTCAAATTGCCAAGTATTTCATCTTTTTTCTTTGTTCAATTTGAAAAAATAATAATAATAACATGAGATTTCTTCTAACTACAGTGAATATGGCAATTGACGATCTCTAAACTAGTTGAGTTTTTACAAAATCTTGTACTTAAATTCAAGAACTTGAGATTAAAGGCCTAACAAGCTTTAGCTTCTTGAGGCTCAAAAATAATTTTAGAGTTGTTTTGATGAACTACCAAGAGTTTTTAGTCGCTCCATGGAATTATTGTAGAAGAAGTTAGGCTAACATGGCTGCTCTTTGGTAGAGTTTCCTAAAAAAATAAGAAAAATTAATTTATAACTTTCAAGTTCAACAAAATATTATTAATTATACCTTTCCTTTCAATCTATTAATATAAGTTAAAAAAAAATGGTAGAAACTTTGGCTAGTCCTACATCGACGGGAAGTGATAATTTTGAGTAGCATGTAAGTGCTCACGTGTTATTTTCTTATCAATAATTATCTGAAAATTATAACTTAATTGAGTCTATCTATGGATCTATTTGGTTCCTCCTCCTGAAAGTCTTTTGTGATGGATTTACTGTATGTATGTTTGTTTGTGTATATTTTATATATATATATATATATATAAGTAACAAAAAAAAACAAATTAAATTCTGCCTTCATAGGGGTGGAAGGGTCTATGAGGCCCTCAATTATTAGATTTGTTTGGGCTATCTAGACGAAAGTATCGTATAGAGTGAAAAGCCTGTTTGTTTGGCCGGTGTTAGTTAGGCTAATAATGGACCTAAGAATTAGCCTGTATTCACGTTCAAAACAGGATTTTGTAAAAACAAATGAATCATTAACAAAGAAAAGAGAGAGAGAGAAAGAAAATTATTCAAATATTCACTTTTTTTTTTTCGTCTATCTATTAACATAATACAAATTCTTCCATCTTAACTAACATGACACAAACTTTAATTTATTTTAGTTTAATTTGTGTTATATTGATCTAATATTAGTTTTTTTTGTCATATTGATATAATAATCTTTAAATTTATGTCATTTATGTGATTTTTCCATATAAGAAAAGTTGAGACTCACAAGAGATGTGGGCAACTTAGATCTTCACGCTCAAATAAAAAAAAAATGTTATATAGCTATTTCTTAAACTGCATGCGTGTTGTGTCCACCTTGAAACGAGCAAAAAAAAGGTTGCACCTTTTCAACGACACAAAGCACACACATGAGAGGCTAGTTTAATTGTGGTTGGGAGGTTTTTCTTTTTCTTTCCTTTTGTTCTACGGAGAAAATAAAATTATTAGTATCGTCACGTTCTTCATCATCTGTCATCCTAAAATTTCCGAGGATTGTTTAATAGCATCGAAAAAAAAAAAACAAATCTAACTCAATTAAAATCAATGAAAGGACCTAACTCTTAATCATTACTGACCCTTAACTTTACATTTTCCAAATCACTCACAATAATGCGAGACATGATCTGTTAGTTGCTTCACATTACATTACGAGATTTATATCAATCTGATTTTTTCATATCTTCTGATAATATATGTCACGTCAAATAAAAATATTATAAATGTTAATCTTTTAATTGATAAATTGATATGTCACAGTATATTACTTGACGTCGCAAGATACTAGTAAAGGGTCAAGGTTCACATGTGCTGCCCAAAACAAAAGAGGGCCCAATGACAAACAGGCAATCTGGCCCAGCCCATTAAAACAAATTGGGCTTCGTCGTCAGCCCAAAAACAGGTGCTTATGACAGAGACATCAATGAGCACAGATCGGTAGATCAAAGGAAACAAACACAAATTTCTAAAAACTTTTTATATTCAGCTGTCTTGAAATAAGTGTCCTTTGCTCGATCCGAAAGGCAAAATCAAATCAAAATCAAAATCCGAAAATTCTTTCTCTGTTTTTATCGCACAATCCAGAAGGATAACGTTGCCGGGCCGGGTTGGACTTGAAAATGTAGTCCCAAAATACCTGGGCCTCCAACAAATCGTGGGCCAGTGGTGTCAGACATCCACCTGTCGACCCAGGTGGGCCTCAATTCTCCACCAATCCTGACGTGGCAACCCAACGGCCTCGGGCACATTTCCCTAGGCTTTCCACATCCGACAACTACCCCAAAGCGACACATCATGAATGATATTTGCGCTTGCCCCGCTCTCGCGTTCATTCAACGCCATCAGCAAAAGATCATCATCAATTCCGACGGTCGATATCTAATCCATTATTCTATTCATACATTACCGGTCACTCCGGTCTCCCGTTGCCGCCACCCTTTATATTTCCAAAGCCAATAGTTTCATTTCTTCGTTAGCTTTCTCACTGTCTTCACTTACTCTCTCTCTTTCTTTCACTGGAAACGTCTCGTCCTCTCTACTCTCTCTCTCTCTTCTTGGTCATGGGTAATTAGTCTTGTTTATTAGATTTTTAGCTTGTATTTAATTTTTGTTCGCTTTACTGTCACTTTAATCGAGTTTTGTTTCACTAAATTTGTGTTTGGTTGTGGTTTTGTGGTTTTTTTTCCAGGGAAAGTCAAGATGGAATCAACGGTGAGTTTTAACACGATTTTGTTAAATTAATTGGATTTTTGGAGAAATTTTGGACTTAGATCTGATTTTTCTTTTTTTGGCTTGAATGTTTGAAAAAAAAAAAAAAGGATTGGAAGAATTGGGAGGCTGGTAGCTAGAATGCTTTGCAGAGAAACGATGTTGAACTCGTCGCTATTAATGATCCCTTTATCACCACTGATTACATGGTATTCTTTTTGAAATTTTATTTTATATGCTTTCTCTTTTTTAAATTATTAAAAATTTCCCCCTTTTTTTTTTCATATTTTGGTGATGAGGAAAATGTTTTGATATTTAATTATAATTAATTATATATTTTTTTGTGAGCACAGACGTACATGTTCAAGTACGACAGTGTTCATGGTGAGTGGAAGCATTTGACGTCAAGGTGAAGGACGACAAGACCCTTCTCTTTGGAGACAAGCCCGTCACTGTTTTTGGCGTCAGGTGATTGAACAAACGACAGTTTTTGTGCTTCTCACCATAAAACATAGGGCACAGCAGTCTTGAAAGTTTTTAAAACGTAACAAGTTAAACATGAAAATTACATAACATTATAAGTAGATTAATTAAGTAGTCGTTATATGAGTCTTAAAAAAAATATATATATATAATATATAAATGTATAAATGCATATATCCTAAAACGTAGAGATCAAAGTGGAATGTTTTTGAGAAATGGGTGGTTTATTTGATAACTTGTAGGAACCCGAAGAGATTCCTTGGGGTGAGACTGGAGCTGACATTGTGTGGAGTCCACTGGAGTTTTCACTGACAAGGACAAGGATGCTGCCCCTTTGAAGGTCTCTCATTTACGCTTCACTAGAATTTATAAATATTTTTAGATTTGCTTTCTTAAGTTAAATGGTATACAGTTTGATATTTATTACCATTGAAATCAATAGGTGTTGTTCTCCAATGGAAATTTAATATATTTGATTCTCTCTAATGGTTTCTCCTCTTCTAAATGCACCCGCATCTTAGAAATTAGTTGTATCCAATTCTGATATGTTTATGCAATGGTGGACGAACTCGGGTGAAACTGTGATTTTATATTCTAGTTTGAGCTGATGCAATGCTGTTTTAGTTCCATAGTGAGATTCTTAGTCAATTAAGACTTAAGAGGGAAAATCTGTGCCCAATATTTGCTATAAGGTGACTGATTTTGTGCCCGCCACCCTCGGATGTCAGCCAGTTCAAGAATAACATATAATCCTTGCTTTTTGACGTTGATTGTTGATGTTTTCTTTCGGAATGACTTGACGCATTTCTTGAAGTCACAAGTTTTTACACCATTGAAAATGAGTCATTTGTATACTTTGGATTGTTTACTTGATTTGTTTGGAGTGGTGACGCATTTACAAAAAGAAATGATCTTTTGCCTTTTATTGATGTTCTCCTGTGGCATGTATAATTGTCAAATAAAATAAGTTTATCAAGTTTCTTTTACGGACATCTTTCAGGGAGGTGCGAAGAAGGTCGGTCATCTCAGCTCCTAGCAAGGATGCTCCATGTTGTTGTTGGTGTCAACGAACACGAATACAAGTCAGAGCTCAATATTGTTCCAATGCTAGTTGCACCACCAACTGTCTTGCCCCACTTGCCAAGGTTTCATTTTCTACTTTGTGTCTTTTGCAATTTTCTAACAAAAAAGTTTGACAAGAGAAGATATCTGGCACTAACTTCTTTCTTGTTGTATCAATTTTTAGGTCATCAATGATAGATTTGGAATTGCGGAGGGTCTGATGACTACTGTGCACTCAATCACTGGTCGGTTTTCTAGTAGTTATATACATTTCCTGTGCTGCAGTGTGTTCTTTTTTTACATATCCGATTTCATTACTCACTCGGTTTGTAAATCTTCTATTATTCAGCCACACAAAAAACTGTCGATGGACCCTCAGCTAAGGACTGGAGAGGTGGAAGAGCTGCTTCATTCCACATCATTCCTAGCAGTACTGGAGCTGCCAAGGTACACATCTTTAACATATTATGTATTTGACCAGTATTAGCGGATGTTTTGTGGCAGATAGAGAACTTGGCATTCCCCAAATTATTGTTTTTCGTTGATGTAGTCATCTTAAAAGCGGTTTTGGTCTTAATTTTCGATTTTGGCTTGTGAAGGCTGTTGGGAAAGTCTTCCGTCCTTGAACGGAAAAGTGACCGGGTATGGCTTTCCGTGTTCCCACCGTCGATGTTTCATTGGTCGACCTCACAGTAAGGCTGGAGAAGGCGGCTTCTCTATGAACAGATTAAAGCTGCTATCAAGTAAGGAATAATGAGATTTCAGTCTTGAAAATATTCTCCTCCTATTCCCTTGTGTGGCTGCTATTAATATACATTTTTTCATGATTTTCCCGACGATTTCTTTGACATCATCTGTTTGGTGGTTTTCCAGGGAGGAGTCCGAGGGGGAAACTGAAAGGCATCTTGGGTACACAGAGGATGACGTGGTTTCCACTGACTTGTTGGTGACAGCAGGTCTGTGGATTGATCTCAGACTTTTACGTCTTGAAATTTTCTTGGCCATACATTGGAAGACTTTTTCCTCAATATGCCCGTATAAAGTTGGTTTTGATGTCGATTGATCAAACACTACCCTAGAAAAATCTTATCTTTTTTTTTTTTTCTTTTTTTTTTTTTTTTCAATAAAATATTATAGGCGGTAGCGCGCTCATTCAATTGTTCGTCCCGTGTACAGGTCAGTATCTTCGATGCAAAGGCCGGAATTGCTTTGAATGATCATTTTGTCAAGCTCATTTCGTGGTACGACAACGAGTGGGGTTACAGGTAATTTACACTATTCTTCTTTTCTTTCCGTAATTTGTCCTTTGATTTTAGTTTTATCAGCCCTTGAGGACGGTAATCTAACCACACACTGTGGGTGTATTTGCAGCGCCCGTGTGATCGACTTGATTGTCCACATTGCCAAGGCATGAGATGGCTAGACCAGCTTCGGTATGATATGGTATGATATGCTAGTCGTGTGCTTTGTATCGGATGTTTATAGCAGTCTTCTGGTTCATATCGATAATAAGAGATGTTCCATAACATACTTGGGTCTTTATACCAAGTCTTTTGTACTTGAGATCTTTGAGGTTCATTGTAATGGGGCAAATAGTTTGTACCCTTTGTTTTTGTTTTCGAGATTAGTGAACCTGTTTGCGCCGGTATGTGTGTTTTGCTTTAATTTACTTGAGATGCCTCGCTCCCTCTCTCCTCGCTGAGGTGTTTTGGGGTGGGGGTAAATGACCCCCCCAAAAAGGAAGAAGAATTTTACTATAGTATAAAAATATCATATTGGTAAGTACAGTTTTTAACTATCAGATTACATGAAAGTTTGACAGTTGAAAATTATGTTCAATATGGTACTTTTCATGTTATATTAAAATTCACCTAGAAGAAAATTAAAATAAAAAAAAGGTGGTGGGTATGGATCATGTTTGGAGGAGACCTAAGAATATTTTTGGGAAGTCTTTTAGTTTGACAGTTAAAAATTATTTCATATGGTATTTTTTCATGTTATATTAAAAATTCACCTAGAAGAAAATTAAATAAAAAAAGGTGGTGGCTATGGATCATGTTTGGAGGAGACCTAAGAATATCTTTGGGAAGTCTTTAGATGTCATTTCTGAAGGATGATCACAACTTGTCAAAGCAACGAGTAGGTGGAGCTTATATTTGCTCTAGAATAAGCTTTTAAAGTTGGGTAATGTTCTTTTCTACAAGATATTACAATATTTTAAGTTGTGAATAAAATCCTACGTAAGAGTCTTGTTTCTATCAAATATATGTTCATTTCTATCAAATTAGATGTTCGAGTCGTGCATCATTTATGTTTGTCAGTTTGGTATCATTATTGATGAACTCGTGAGTTACTGGCAGGTTAGCTATTGAACGTCTTGGGACAGGATCCTTTGTCATCCCATTGTTGGTGGTTACAAATACTGCTTTCTCTTAACGTGTTGGGTTAATTTATCTTAACACATTGGGTCGGGAGACATGAAGACGTCATTGTTCTCTTTAACGTGTTGGGTTAACTTTCTCTTTAACACATTGGGGTTGGGAGGCATAAAGACATCATTGTTTTTCAAAATGCTGAAGTACATAGGCACCCTTTTTTTTTTTTTCCCCCCTTGGGAGAAGCATTAAGCCGCCAGTTAGTATCGATGTTGGTATTTTTCTCTAATGAGGAAGAAAAGGGTTGTCTCTTCATTCTCTTTCACTTGAGAAATTCAGAGTTCATAGAACATGAAAGAATTTGACTTGATTCTACTTGAAAGTTGAGAGTAATCAATATAGCCAAGTCTATTGGTCCAAGTAAGATCCTAACATAGATTAGAAAGCATCGATCTTGGAGCGTCTATTGATCAGGTTAGGATCTAAACGTGGGGCTATAGAGTATCGGATAGTATCGAATCATGGAGCGACCATTGATCCAAGAAGGACCCTAATATGGTGTTTTAAAGCATCGAATTCGACTTGATTCTACTTGAAGATAAGAGTGCTAATATCACGATAATTTGGCATTGGCATAGCATCGAATCTTAGAGTGCCTACTGATCAGGTTAGGATCTTAATATAGGGGCAATAGAGTATCAAATCTTGGAGTGTCTTATAATTCAGTAAGGG
This sequence comes from Ficus carica, assembly GCA_009761775.1. Lineage (NCBI taxonomy): Eukaryota > Viridiplantae > Streptophyta > Magnoliopsida > Rosales > Moraceae > Ficus > Ficus carica. Next base: position 193,972 of record CM019744.1, on the reverse strand, counting down.
TTTTAATATGAAGGTTATAGAGCATCAAATCTTGGGGCGCACGTCTGGGGTGAGAAGAGACATGTTGGTGGTTCATTGCCTAACGCGCATTGTCAGTTGTTTTCACCTCTTCCCAGTCACACAGCATTCCAACTACCTAGTGATTGACAAATGAAGACTTCGATAATTCCAAAAGTTTTCTTCTACGCAATTGGCGCCTTTATTTTTCAAGCTAATTACAAAAATATATTAAAAGGGGAAAAAATATATGCAAATCCCACCTACTTTGCATCATTTTCCTTCTTGACCTTTCTGAACTATAACAAATTAAATTATAAGCAAATTATAGAGTATTTTAGTGCAAGCACGGGTTTGAAATGCGTATGTTACCTAATTTTATGTCATATTATTGGCCGTAAAATGAAAAATGGACAGATTCAACTATGGAAGTTATGATATTAAAGTTCCAGCAAAACAAAAAAAACAAAAAAAAAAACAAAAAATTATGATTATTAAAGTTGAAAGCAGGTCATGGAAAATCTTTTGGAGAACTATAATGACAATTGGCAGGCGATGCAACCACTAACGAACACTTTTAAGGTTCAGCTTTTGAGCTACTTCAAATCTCAAAACTGTGGCAATTGTCTGTTTTAGACAAATTCGAACTCGTATTTATTATTCATACTCTATTTATATATCATTAACAATATCATAATATATCAATTAATATATTGTTTCAATATAAATACTGGGTAAGTTAAATATGTGATAGGATATTATTAAAGAATAGAAGTGAGAAAATATATGAACCAAATCTATTGTGAAAATATAAGGAAGAACAACTGAAATGACGTTTTATGTGATTTAAACATAGGGAATTGAAGTCATAGTCGTTTGCTGTTGTTATTAGCTTATTTCCTAAATGACAACTGAATTAAAAACCGAAAGTTAAATGTTTCTTTTCCAACAGAAAAACATTTCATGCTGGATTTTAAAAAAATGTCAGAATGTTGAAGTAGATTAAACGACACGTCGTTCTTAGTTTTCTAAGTTTGCCCTTTTGTTAAAAAAGAAACGACCTCTCCCATATCATCTCAAGTTTAATGTCGTTACAACGAAAATGTCGCAATCATTTTCCATAACTTATTGTCGTTACCCTTAGTGAATTTTTTTTTTTTTGTTTTGTTTTTTGAAATTGACAGTGACGTGAGTGATTAGTGGGTTAATTTCCCAAGACTTCCGATATAATTTGCTCCAAAAAACCTTAAAGGAAAAAGTAAGAATAATAATAATAACAACAAATAACAAAATAAAAGAGGGTTAAAAGGTTAAAAAATCCCCCAGACGAGACGTAATACAGTAATAATAATAATGGATGAAAAAAGCAGAGATAGGTCCTTCAAAAAGAATAGCAATAGAAGGCCAAAAAGGAAATAAATTCCACGCGCGGCCTGGACGGAACAGTCCCGACCCGGAAAATCGGCCGCTTTCAAATTGTGGCTTAATATTCGATCTCTCCGCCAATCTTCTCTTTCTTATTCTTCTTCTTCTTCAACAACCCCACAGAGTTAAACCCATCTCCTCTCTCTCTCTCTACTCTATAATTTTGATTTCCACATCTTATCTTCAGCTGTATCTCGTGAGCTATCTCTCTCTCTCTCTAATTTTCTCTCTCTAAACTTCAATCTTCCCACATTAATGTCCTCAATCCGGATTTTTAGCTCCGATTTCTAATCTAAAAGCTTCGCACAAGCATAAATACGGTACCGTTTTTGCGATTCCTCTGCAGAATATGCGACCTCGGCGTTCAAATCAACCACGAAGCGGCCGCGATCGGAGCATCGTCGGCTTTCGTGGATGACTCGGCTTCCTCAACCCGGAGCTCGGCTCACCGCCGCTCTCGGAGCCTGAGCCGGTTCTCGCACCGGACTACGGCTCCGGCGTCGAGCGATGACTTCGACGAGGCCGCCGGGTCCTAGAGGAGGTTCGTCAACACGGTCAGAGGCTCCGGCCTCCCGGAGATCAGCCTTGACGACCTCGCGTCGATTTCTTCGGGTCCGGAGATAGAGGCCGCTCGCTTCGCTTAACTCCGCGTGAGTCCGGCGAGTGGCGGCTCTAGTGCTGCGTCGCAGAGACGAGGGAGGGTCCGTGTCGAGGCAGGGATCGAAATTGAATGGTGTGGTGGTGGTGATGGGAAGGGCAGTGTTAGTGGTAATTCTGGTGGTGGAGGAAGGTTAACTTCTGATAATGATGGTAATTCGAGAAGAAGACGATCGGTTTCGGTGGTTCGATATCAGATTAGCGATCTGAGGTAACCATCGGTCTCTTATTGCTTTCTTGTTCAGCTTTTTCACAAGTTTCTTGTTGCAATTTGAAAGAGCCAAATGCAATTGTGTAAGAGCATTTGTGACTAAATTCATTTTTGCATGGAAAATTGGAGAATCGGAGCTGTATGATGAATATTCTTGTAAAAAATCATTGCTTTTTTCACAATTAAATTGGGAACATTTTTACATTGGAATGATATGTGGTGACGTAATTGCTTGTACCTGACGTTTTATATCTGTTTTCAAACGACAGAGTGATCTAGAACATTCGCAGAAACGTAACAGCGCTAATCCTAAGAGTTTCAGCGTGGTAGTGATCAGATACGCTCGTCTCATAAGCCAAACGCATCAAATCATAGACAGGGACTGAGAAGGTCTTTTAGCCAGAAAGATTTGAGAGCCTGTGATGGCTATTCTGTAAGTACTATTTGCCGTTTCTAATTTAAGTTTCGTCTGCCAGGTTTAGATGCATAAATTGCAAGTTCAAACATCAAACTTTGTAAAAGCGATAACTTTCTTCTAGTGTTGAGATGGGGTGACTTTTAACATATCCTTGTTGTTGTTAATGTTGTTCATACGTTTAAACCGTCTTATGAGATAAATGTTGGAGATTCATCGGGTTTAAAATGATGCCTTTGGACTTTTTAGAGCCAGTCGTCGGTTCTAACTGATGACGAAGGGAAGGATGCTCATTCCTCTAAAAATGGAATCGAGAGGATTATACGAGCTGTTTATTCACAGAAGAAGGTTTGTTACATGTGTATTAATCATTACTTTCTTGAGCATTGCCTCAGCTTTATGCTTTTTACATCAATATCCTTTTGTTTTCTTATTATGCTTTAGGCACAACATCCAACAGGGGGGGATGATATGAACAGTAACTTGTATGAAGCAATGCGGACAGAACTTAGGCATGCCGTGGAAGAGATTAGAACAGAGTTTGAACAAGTTTGTACTCTAGTTTTTGTAGTTTTGTTTGCCATATCTGATTTTTTCTGTTTTATGCTTGCAAGTCTAAATGTGCTTCTCTATTTCCTGAGATTTGTTCTCTCGGTTTGTGCAGGCAAGAGGGAACACAAAACCCACGGTGCTAGCAACGGATAATTGCTTGCTGCCAAACAGTTCTGATGTACTTCAGACTGTTTCTTCAATCAAGAAGAACAACTCAACCAAATTGGAAGAGGTGCTAATATTCAATTATTTAACTACATTTAATGCTAATGTCTTAGTGTGACAGGTGATAGTAGTACTTGAAGTTGTGCTGAAGAGAATGCATTATATGTAATGCTTTTTAGTTCGGAAAATGATACTCATCAGGAAAGAAAAACATAAAAGATATCGACAGAAGCCAAAATTTTAACTTGTTAGGGTTAAAAAAGCTCGGACAAAACAGCACTTGAATGCACAGAATTTTTACACATCTGCCTTGGTGATGTATTTTTTTCATGATACGTGTCATTACTCTTTTATTTTTGTATCCTTATTATTAATATTTTTTATCATTTTCCTTTCTTTAACCTTAGTTGAGATCTTGAGGAACTGTTTGTAGTAAGAGACGTGTTGTTTCAACATTCTACTGCAAAAAAAGACTATTTGTAATGCATGTGATGTTATGAGTCATGGTCAATAATTATAATTTTCTAGCTCGGAAAGTTCCATGAGAAAACATTGCGACTTTTTCAACAAGATTATGCCCGTTTGGAGAGCTTTACTTACGAGGAACAGATTTTTTATTTGCAGTCTGAGGAGCGTAAACAAGATTTATTATCTGAAATTGTGTTGGAGGAACAACGTAGCAGGGAACTCTCTAAGATTGTGAAGGAATGGCTTCCGACCCCAAGAACGATGTCATTGTTGATAAACCATCTAAAGTCAGACCCAGAAACGTATGCTTTCTCTCTCACTTTTCCAGAATGCAGGAAAGCTCCTTTATTTTCATTGTCTTTGCCAAATTTGACTTGTGTGTTCATTCACCAGAGGAGTACGGACAGAAATAGGATGTCCAAGAGATTGTCTGAGGAGGCAGTGAGATACATCGAGGATTTTATTTCAAATGTTGAAGACACGGATATATCATCACTTGATGGAGAAAGGAGCGATACAAGCCCGAGTTTGGGCGGAATGATGAAGACACGAACTGTTCAGAGTCCACCGTCGTCCATACCTCTTCCTGCAGACATGGATGGGGTTCTATTGCCTTGGTTGCAGTGGGAGACTAGTAATGATGCTTCACCTGCACAATGCATGAAAAAGATAGAGCCACCAACAACTCCGAAAACCATGTTATTTGATGCTGCTCGGGTAAACTAGAGCTATTGCTTTTTTCACGGAATTTCAAAGATTGACATTCAGCGTTATTTTAAGCCTTTTGATAAGGAAATCGAGCATTCTTAGGTATTCATGTTTCTAAGTTTGTAATTCTTCGGTATTTGGTTTCCAGGAAGTGACAAATGCAAACGACCAGATCAATCTTTCTGCCAGTAGCCGCGGGAGCTGTAGTCCGGGGATCATCGATTTGCTTCCGAGGAAAATTGAACAAGATACAGGAAGTAATGACGGATCGAAAGCACGACGGTTTGACATTGAGGAGTATCACAAGCTTCAAAGCGATGAAGATCTTCTTTTTGAAAGATTTAGACAGCAACAGAGAATTAATTCTGGAAGTCTACTGCTCTGTAACCGAATGTATTTTAACAATTTGTAACTTTGATTATTTCCTTTTATTCGGGAAGTACAATGATCATCTGTATAGTTAAAAAAAAAAAAAAAATTCAGGTATTAGTTTGAAGGAAAAAATCCAATTTGGTTTAGATCGTTACAAGCAGTTGGTGCATTTGACAACTTGAATCTGTACCACTCAAATATTGCACTGTGCTTTATTTTATTCTAGTTTTTTTTTTTTTTTTTCAAATTTTTGGTCTAAAAAATATGACTTTTTTTTAATATAAATAATTGCCTATATTTTGCTTACATAGTCAGAATTCAACTCTGTTCTCTCTTTATTCTTGTTTTTATTCATATTTTTCCATTAATATTATAATAAGTTAATTAAAATATTATATTAATTAAAGAGATTTATAGCTAAATAACTTTTGTAATAAATGATCAAATTTTTTAAAAATTAATTAAAAGATCATTTTTTTTTAAATGGTTAATCAATCTTCATAATTTTATTTTAATAATTGATCACGTAATAATCAATCAATAATTAATTTACAGTCAATCATTGATTAATTAAAATATAAATTATCAATTTTCATAGTCAATTATTGATTGATCATTAGTCAATCACTAATCAACCAAATATAAAAAATAATAAATGACTATTATAAAAAAAAATTGAGCTATCTATTAGATTAAGTGATTAAAAAATATTACCCAATTTAATTTTTCTAATTAAAAGCTCTTGTCACATCATATAAAAGATTAAATTAATTTATTAACGTGTTATGACATTATTAAATAGAGACGAAATGGATAGCAAATAAAAAGATATAAGAGTCAAATCCAAACAGTTAGCTTCTCAATGCAAACCATGCTTGTTCAAGTCCTACAAGCAATGAAACTCGTTGTCCTCCTGAGATTGCAAATCAAGTTTGTTTGAAGTCCTGGAAGTACGCAAACTCAACTAATTTGGATTTATTTATTTATTATTGTGATTATTATTTTCATTAGAAGCCGTATTAGAGTGGTTTACGTGAATATTCTATATTTATTCATCAACTTTTGAAAAGAATGCTAAATTAGTTTTCAAAAAATAAAATTTTTGTTAACTTCAAACGTATGAGAAAAAATCTATATTCAATTGTCAATTATAGTTTGTCAAGTCAAATATCCAATTGTTTTTGAAAATAGAATGAGGATCACCAATAAATGTGAGAGATATGCAACCAAATATTGAGGATATCGATTTTAGTATGATAAGATAAAAATAAATATAATAAAAAGTGCAACTATTAATTTCTTTAGGGAACTTATAGTATTGTTTTTCAGCCGTTTAAATTATCGATTACGAGACATACATCCAATTATTGATTTTTATCCAATAAAGAAAGATAAATGAAAGGAAAAGTACAAGAAAAAAGGGTAAAATTTACTCAAAAAAAAAAAAAAAAAAAAAAAGGTAATTCTTTATTTATTTTAACTGACAAGCGAACAATATTTAACGGCCAAATAAGATTCTTGAATTCTTTGAAAAAAGAAATAGTTAACTTTTCTTGGGAAACTTTTTGAGTGTATATATATCTAGGAATTTTGATGTTAATAATAATAAAAATTAGCATTATACCGTAATAGGGGAAGGAGTCACACTACTAATGGAAGATAATCCCCCGGTTTTGCACGCTACGTGATCTTCAAGAATTTTGGCTATTCCAAACTCCAAACACTAGCAATCCTTTGGTCATTTGAAAAGCAAGAGTTCTTTTCCGTACAAATTTTAATTTTAATTTTTTTTTTGGTTAATTTAGGATAAAAAGATTCAAACTTTACATTCCTAAAAATAATAATAATAATAATAATAATAAAATATTGTTAAATTTCAATAATTTTAAAAGGGATAATTTTCTTTTATCACATAATATATATTTTAACTGAGTTATTGTAAATATAACCTAAAGATAATACCACACATGATTTTATTTAAAAGTGTAAAGTTCAAATCTCATGTCATCTTAAAATTAATTTAACTAAACGCTTAATAATAAATTAAAAAGTCCTACAAATATAAGGAAGTCCCAACTTGAATTTTATTCTATATATGTATATATACCTCATAGACTTTGATCTTAGTAGGATTTGTACTCTTTAGGCACTATAAAAGGAAAGAAGGTGCCCTCTACATGTAAACTCTAATTTTTAATTCGATAGCTAATTTTAAACGTATCTTGAGACATCACTAATCACACAATATGGTGGAGCTTGAGCAGCCTCCCAAGGAAGAAGCAGTTGTCTCAATCAGGGAAGAACAAGACCTGAATAAATGGCTTCCGATCACCGGTTCTCGGAACGCAAAGTGGTACTACTCCGCCTTCCACAACATTACTGCCATGGTTGGTGCCGGGGTTTTGGGTCTCCCTTATGCCATGTCCGAGCTTGGATGGTATGCTATACACATTCAATTATGTTACATTATTTTTCTATGCACTAGTGAAACTTTCTCTCTTCTTTACACACAAATTGCATAGGCACGTGCGGAATAGCAAAACCGAAAAAACACATTCGTGCTTTTAAAGAATTAATGTTATAGAGATATAAACATATATATTCTCTTCATGTCTAATATTTGAGTTGGTTTTAGAATTTTTAATAATTTTGCATTTGTAAAGTGAATTGTATGAAAGTATAATAATACTATACAATAATTATACTGATTAGTGTTTAAGAAAATATTACTTTTGCCTATTTCGACCCTAAACCTTAAACTCTAACTCTCCGTTTTTTTTTATACTAATAAGGGGTCCTGGTGCCACTATCTTGCTTTTGTCATGGTTGATCACTCTCTACACCCTATGGCAAATGGTGGAGATGCACGAGATGGTGCCGGGGAAGAGGTTCGACCGGTACCATGAGCTAGGGCAGCATGCTTTCGGCGAAAAGCTCGGGCTTTGGATTGTGGTCCCACAGCAGCTGGTGGTGCAAGTTGGAGCCGGCATTGTTTACATGATCACCGGGGGAAACTGCCTCAAGAAGTTCCATGACATCATTTGCAACCACTTCCCAAACCTCCATTGCAAGCCCATGAGGAGCACCTACTTCACCATGATCTTCGCCGCCGTTCACTTTCTCATCTCCCACCTTCCCAACCTCAATTCTATTGCCTTTTTCTCGGTTGTAGCGGCCGTCATGTCCTTGAGGCAAGTTTTTCTACTACTTAATTCTCTTCTCATTATCAATTTTGCTCCTTCAATTTCCGAGTTTTGACAAACTTAACTTGTGTTTGATATATGAGTTTGAATGAAATTTTTATGTGGAAGTTGGTGGACTTTTTAAAAACTAAATATAAATTTTGTTGACTTTTGAAAAAAAAAAAAAAAAAAAAAGACAAAAATTAAAATGAAAAACTTAAGTTTGAACTTAAAAACCAAACGAATTTTTTAGTACTTCTTAATTTGGTTGAAACTTATTATAGTCTTGGTTTTTATTTTTCTTTCTTCTAATTACCATATGGATTTTGCAAGATTTTACTTCTTCGTTTTTCCATGTATCTAGAGTTTTGACAAAATCTTGTTGTAGTTTTGGAAGAAGCTTTACGGTGCATTACATTTTTTTAAGACATATCACGCAGTTCTATTTCAGCTATTATGAGCTGTTTAAATATTTTCAACTAAAAGCTAAAATCTTCTTCTTCTTTTTTTTCGACGGCTGAGATAGTTTCTTTTCATTATCTAGTGGTTGAAATTTTAATATTAAGATGTACCATAGAATAAAATTTGATGATTAAATTTTCGGGTTTTGTTATATTTGAAAAAAGAAAAAATTAACTCTCTTCTTGTCTTGCAGCTATTCCACCATCAGTTGGGGAGCGTCCCTCAGCAAAGGGGTAGCGCCTGACGTGCATTATGGCCCGAGGGCATCCACCGGAGCAGGGAACGTGTTCAACTTCCTGAGTGGCTTGGGAGATGTGGCTTTTGCCTTTGCAGGACACAGTGTGGTGTTGGAGATCCAAGCAACAATCCCTTCCACACCCGAACAGCCCTCGAAGAAACCCATGTGGAAAGGTTGCTTGGTGGCCTATGTTGTTGTGGCCCTGTGTTACTTCCCGGTCGCCCTCATCGGCTACTGGGTGTTTGGAGACAGAGTTGAGGACAACATCCTCATTTCCTTGGAGAAGCCCTGGTGGCTCGTTGCCACTGCTAACCTCTTCGTAGTTTTCCATGTCATCGGTAGTTATCAGGTAAGTGCCACGGATATTAGTAGATATGTAACAACTCATATGTCATGTCAGTTGGTACTAAAAAATTTGCTCGTGTGAACGTAGGTCTTTAGCATGCCAGTGTTCGATTTTATTGAAATGTTATTGTTTGTTAAGATGAAATTCAAGCCGACTAAGATGCGTCGTTTTGTCACCCGGAGTGCATATGTTGGTCAGCATCTATGATCCTACCTTGAAAAATTTTAATCCAATCTCTTAAGATCTGTCTCAAATGTTTAATTTCAATCCATTTGCCTCTTTTTTTTTTCTTTTTTTTTTTTTTTCTTTTTTTCGTGTGCAGCGTTGACCCTGTTTATAGCAATCACATTTCCTTTCTTTGGAGGTCTTCTTGGTTTCTTTGGAGGCCTTGCTTTCGCTCCTACAACATACTTTGTAAGCAATATATAAATCTTTTAAAAGATATTTAATTCTCTTAATTATTACTACAAAAATTTCCTACTAAATCCAAAAGACAAATTTTAATTAAATTGTAATTTGATATTTATTGCAGCTTCCTTGCATTATGTGGCTTTCCCTTTACAAACCAAAGAAGTGTAGCTTATCTTGGTTCGCCAACTGGGTAAGATGCCAAGAAAATGCTTAGCTTGCTTTAATTTCTAATTAAAATTCTTTTGTATGTTCTTTTTATTTACATGAATTTATTTGATTTTTTTTTGCTTTTCTCAGTTCTGCATTATAGCTGGAGTGTTGTTGATGATTTTGGCTCCCATTGGTGCGTTGAGACAGATCATACTTCAAGCCAAGAATTTCAAGTTCTACTCGTGAAGACTTTTTTTTTTTTTTTTTTTTTTTTTTTTTTGTTAGCATTTTTTTTTTTTTACAGTTGTTTATTATTGGAACAGAATTTCCATAGATAATAATATCTTTTTTAATTTTTTAACATGAATAAAATATTAGCAAAGTATCCTTTTAAATATACAGAATCGTAGTAGTGCCGTTGGACTTTTCAAATATAAAATATAATACATTTTAACTTCTGTATCCATGATATTAAAGGAAGCTTAACTGTATTTGGAAGTTGAAATTTGATCTATAAATTGATAATATGGTCTGATATGACGGTTCAATCTTCCACTTGAAAATTGGATAAAAGAACAGGCATTAATTTTCCTGCCAAATTATGTAGCCCGAGGCAAACAATTTTTCCTAGAACAAAGAAATGGAAAAATGCTTTTAAAAAAAAAAAAAAAAAGGAATTTGATTGAAATGCGACAACAAGTACTATAATAAGATAGACAAACTTATATAAAGAAGAACCACTTAATAATAATGGATTATTGTAATTGGTCGGAGGTCAAAAATTTGAGTATTAAATTTTTTTTTAAGGGTCTTAAATATGAATGTTTTTTTTTTTTTATTAGTCTAAGTTAGTACAGCTTGTTTGAACTCACCTTCTATGTATCTTTACCAATAGTATATTTAATAAGACTGGAATGACATGCTCCTCGTCGTCAGTAAGATCTTCAATGAATATTCATGTTAATATTTAGAGAGCGGGTAATGTTAAGGGGATATTTAACATTCGCCGTCCCCTTAGCCCAAAAAAAAAAAAAAAATCCCTTGTTACAAAACAGTGAAATGCGTAATGACAAATGCTAAACGAATGCATAATTGAAAATTAAAACGACAATCAATGGCTAAGGAGAGGAGACAAATCAAAAAATTATGAGCAAGTGCAAAGTTAAAAATAAAAAACAAGCACGACATGTCGTTTTTAACTATGTAAGTAGTAATGTTAAAAAACGACATGTCGCTCCAAAAGACAACATGATTGAAAATAAGAAACGACAATAAGCGAGACTTAGGGCCCGTTTGGTGCACAAGTTTCTGTTTGAGTTGAGTTGAAATTTTTAAGTTTAAATAGTAATTTTTATTGACTTTTTCAGAATTGATAAAAAAAAATTTCAAAAAAGATAAAAAAATATGATAAAAAAATACAGTTTAATTTGAATGAAACTTACCAATCAAACGAGTCCTTAAAAAAAAAAACATTATCCACACTAACTTGAAAAAAATAAAAAATAAAAATAAAAACAAAATAAATAATGGCAGTAAAGACAGAGGGAGTTCACTTCTATCTATCACTCTGTTGTGTTCACTTCCCTCCACTTTTGGGTCTGCAATGCAAATTCTTCATACTTCTCTTCACCACCATTTCTTCTTCACCTTCCCCAAACTCCTAAACCCTAACTCTAACCCAAAACCCAACCTTCACCTTCTCCCATGGCGTCCTCTCCTCGCTCGCTCCCCGACGCTCCGCGGCAAGTCTCCGGCGAACTGCTACGCCTCCGACGAGTTCCCCGTCGACGAGACCTTCCTCGAGAGCTTCGGCCCCAAAGACAAGGAGACTGAGGACGAAGCCCGGATTCGCAACTGGACCGAGCGCGGCTGGGCTCCATGGGAGGAGGTCCTCACTCCCGAGGCCGATTTCGCTCGCAAGAGCTTGAACGAAGGCGAGGAAGTCCCTCTCCAGTCTCCTGAAGCCATTGAAGCCTTCAAGATGCTCAAGCCCAGCTACCGCAAGAAGAAGATGGAGGAGATGGGTCTCACCGAGGACGATTACTACAGGCGCGTGCCATGATTTCTCTTTTCCCTCCAAAATTTCCTTCCATTTTCCAGAAAATATAAATCTTTAAGCTGTACTGAATTTTCCATTACTTTTCGATGAGTACACAGATATTTCTCTGAATTTGTATCAATGGCGATGTTTTTCTTATTTGATTATTGCGGCCAAGAACCAAAATTTCTATTTTTCCTCTGACATTTCCTTCGCTTTCCCCAAAAAATGGCTCTTTTTTCTGAATTTCTCGTTACTTTTTCATACGTTTTTTTTCTGAATTTGCGTCAGTGTTGATGTGTTTCTTATTGATTACAGGAATAAGTTTGAAATTTTCTTACATTTCCATCATTTTTCCCCCAAAAAAAAAAAAAAGTCTGCTATTTTCAAAGGATTTTCCGCTTATTTTCGACAAACAAACGGATATTTCTGTGTATTTGCGTTAATGGTGATGATATTTTTATGACTGATTGATTACAGGAAGCAGTTTGAGATAAAAGGAGAGATTCCGGAGCCGCTGAAGACAGTATGGACAGAACCTCTGGTGGTGCGGCACTTGCCGCCTAGGGACTGGCCACCGAGGGGGTGGGAGGTGGACAGGGAGGAGCTGGAGTTCATAAGGGAGGCGCATAAGTTTCAGGCTGAGAGGGTGGACATTGAGGGATTGGACAGTAAGGTGAAGACGGTGACAGGGTCAGATGAAATCTGTTTGGATCGATATAAGGTGTTCTTGAAGCAGTACAAGGAGTGGGTCGCCGCGAACAAGGATCTATTGGAAGAAGAGTCTTACAAGGTTTTGTGTGAATCATCTTGATTCTGTTTCACTCCGATTATGATTTTTTTTTTTTTTTTTTTCCCTTCCTTTATATGTTTGGCATTTTAGATTTTATGTTCGTCCCATATTCATGTAAAATATTATATGACTTGTGGGGGTTTTGAGGTGGTTATCAAGTTGGAAATGTGACTGAAAGCTAATGAATTTGGTAATCTGTTACAAGTATGGATCTTGAAGTTGGAAATGTGACTTAAAAAGTTTATAAATTTGGCTCTTGTTTACAAACAAGGAGAATTTTAGCATAAAAATATCTTTCAACCATGCTGAATTTAATCATGAGCTCTAGAATTTTTCTGATGTGTGTTTTTTCTTTTGGCCAGTATGACCAAGATTACTATCCCGGTAGGAGGAAGAGGGGGAAGGATTACGAAGAGGGCATGGTAGGATATTTGCAGTTTTTTGTTTTTACTTAATGTGAATTTAGTTATGCAACGGTGATAACTATGGTTTCCTTTGTTTTTTCTTTGTTGCAGTATGAGCTTCCATTTTACTATCCAGGACAAGTAAGTTTCTAAGCTTTTTATATTTTTCTAAAACTTATTAATCTTTGCTAACGCTTGAGTTCACATGAAATTCTCACTCGTTTGTGTAATCTATTTCTATATATGCATTTCTCCATGATAATAGGGTGTTAATGTATATACTATGCTATATTGCCATTTATGTAAATTGCTTCTAGTCATGAATCCAGTTACATGTTGATATTTTGCCTTTGTTTCGGCTTTTAATTAGCCTAAAAGTTCAAGAGTGGGCTGAACCACACTAGAGTTAATACTCAAGAATAAGCCTCAAAGCTTTTGCCTTTATTTCTACAGGCTTCTCGAAATGTACCTTTCTAGGTTAAGAGTTCTGCCTTTAAGTCTCATCAAAGAAACTCCCATTCATCCATAAATCCAAAATTGCTTGCCTTGCATTGTTCCTATCTCAAAGGGAAATCAACATACACAGATCTTTTTTTTTTTTTAACTTGCATCCCATGCATAAAGGCATTGAAAGATCCCACCGCCACCCCCCCCCCCCAAACAACCACCAATTATTTAACAAGTTAAGAAGACACATTCCTAGACTCCTTAAAAAGTTGTTTTGCATATGTTTGTGCAGATTTGTGCTGGAAAAGTTACTACTTTGCACCTTTATCAAGGAGCGTTTGTTGATATTGGCGGTGTACATGAGGGGTAATTACCGTTCCTATGTTGATTCTCCATTGTGTTTCAAATTTTTATTGCTATGAACAGTGAAACTTCTTTATTACTTTGTCAGGGCTTGTACTGATGATTAACTTTTGGAATTCCATACGAATCTTAATTTGTTCCCTTCGCTTAACTAACCTGTGGTAAAAGAGAGGTTTTAGAACAAGTAGGACATTGGAAAGTGGGGAAAGAAAGAAAGTTTTGAACTCGGATTGCCTGGTCCCAAAGCTAAACATGAATCAGTCATCCAGGAAATGCTCTAACGTGTAACCTGTACTTTAACTCACTTGAACCTGTTGTTGTGCTTGAACTTAGGTCATTAAGAAATGCATTCCTTAAGAAGATAATAAAAAGCATTTTGTCAGCTTGAAACTTGGGAATGGTGTTCAATAATTCTTACAACACTATTGTAATAACATTTATTATACCTGATTCTATCTAGATTAGTTGAAAACTTTAAAACAATAATGTGAAGTTTCACCTTTTTTTTTTGTGAAGCTAAAGTATTTTTAATGTGCTTGTCGTGGACTTATATGGATTCCAATAAACTTATGATGTAGGTATTTTAAGTGACTCTTTATCACTTTGTTTTAGTGTATAATATTGTGCCAGGTTCATGTGTAATATTATGTTTCAGGTGGGTCCCTATAAAAGGTAATGATTGGTTCTGGATCCGTCACCATATAAAAGTTGGGATGCATGTCATCGTGGAAATTCTGGTGAGTACTTGCTTTAAATGATATGGTGTTTAAATTTTTTTTGCATGGTTGTCATTGATTGGTGATCTTGTAAAACTCACGCATATAAATACTTCCATCCGTTCTTTAGGTGTCGGAAAAGGTCAATCATTGTTATGCATAAGTATTTGATTCACATTGCTCATTCCATTTTTGTTTATGTTTTCCAGGCAAAGAGAGATCCTTACCGATTTCGATTTCCCATTGAAATGCGATTTGTCGATCCTAACATAGACCACCTGATGTACGTCATTCTACAATATATACTTCAACCATGTTCTACCTTAAGTTATAGATATTGACAATTTGGAGGTCAAGGTTGTGCAATCTCGTCATTGGTTAATGATCCATGCTGCTTGATTTGTGATTGCTTAATGGTTCCATTCAAAGTCATAACACCTTAAATGCTTCTTGATTTTTGAATATTGGATTGATGATCGCAGCTTTAATAGATTCGAATTTCCACCAATATTCCATCGTGATGGAGATACAAATCCAGATGAATTACGGGTCTGTACCTCTTCCTGCATTGAAGTGCTGCTTTTTTCAATATCCACTTATCTATCAACTCCCATGCAAAATTTTCAAATAACAGAGCATAACTTGATCTCCGTCGATGATAATATGTTACCAATCATGTATTTTACTTGTACTTCCTTCATTTAAAAGGGGGCAGAGTTGGCATATAATGATGGCTTTCTCGATGAATGATAGTCTTTTGGTTCACCTCTGTATTTATGCTTTTGATTTACCCGTCTTTTTTTTTTTTTTTCCTTTTTTTTTCCTGCAGCGCGATTCTGGACGACCTCCTGTTCCCCGCAAAATCCCTGGAGACAACCCAGCTGAGGAACCTTTACTGTCAAATCACCCTTACGTTGATAAGGTACTTTTTTTCTTTTTAATCCTTGCTTCCTTGATTAATTGCTTGTTTTATCTTTTTCATGGTTTAACTTTTAGGTAATCATTTCACAATTTCACCTCCTCTCGGACAGTATATTACTGTAAATCTCGTCTCTTATGCAGTTGTGGCAGATACATGTTGCTGAGCAGATGATTTTGGATGATTTGGAGGCCAATCCCGACAAATACAAAGGCAAAAAATTATCGGAGTTAGGTGATGATGAAGACTTTGATGAAGAAAACAGTGTTGAATATACTAAAGTTCCCTATAAGAAAACGATGATTCCAAAAGTGACTCTGGTAAGCACATATTCAATTGGTGTCTAAAATTTTATTTCCTATATTCTGCGGATTTACCTGCTCTCTTTGAAATTTGATGGCAGAAAACAAGCGTTAAGGAACTTGACCTGGAGGCTGCCTTTGCTGAGCGCCAGGTCAGCTTGTCTTGATATCTTAATAATGTATAATGTGTGTATATGTGGGGCAAAAAAATTCACACATACACGAATTTCACGTGCATGAATTTAAGATAAAATGCTTAATAAGAACAGTTTCTGAAGAATTATGATCTTTTAAGGAGGTATATATTTTGTCTCACAGATTCGCAACAAACTAAAGAAGGAAGCAGAAGAAAGAGGAGAGCAATACAAAGTTACTAATATGAGACGAAATGATGAAATGGATGAGTATGACGCACTGCATTGGCGTCGATCTTATGAGGAACGAGAAGCTTTGATCAGAGATATAAGCTGGTACTCCTCTCGGTTCTCTCGGTTATTTTAACTTTTTACTTGAATTTGGCCGTCTGCATTGCATATTGCTGCTGTTTTGTGGTCCCACCAGAATTACGCTCATTCAGTGTTTAGCATTAACTCATATTTTCCCGGCATAGATTTTTTTTTTTAAAGCTTTCACAAAAGGTTTATTCTCACTTATATATATATATATATATATATATATATTAAACAGCCGTCAAGCTCTTGGCTTACCACTAGAAGAGCCAGGAAGGTATGTAGAGGCTAGTTTTTTTGGGAAGGATCAATATGACCCGGACAGCAATCTGTATCGGTATGATTACTGGGGAGAGCCAAAGAACTCGGAGAAGAGCAAGCAAGAGCGGATGACAGATGCCCACAACAAATCTATTGTGGGCAAGGGCACTGTGTGGTACGAGATGCCATATGAAGACTGCATCAAACAACGCATGGAAAGAGAAGCAAAGGGAATCAAGCCAAGAATACCCGACGATGAAGCTTTGTATGGAGCTCGAGATGACGAGGATGATGACGATGATGACGATTTTGACTTCAGTGTTCTGAGCGAAACGAGTCTTGATTCATCAAACCAGCCTCATGTCAATGGCACTGAATCTTCTCGGATTTCGGACGAGGGTATGTTCGAGGATTGAGTCCATTGATGTGTAGTAGTAGTAGAGCTGTAGCTCTAGGTCAATATATTGTTTGTAAAGTAGTCGACTAGTTCAAGATGAGAGAGGCTTACGTGGGGGTGACACCCATTTTTGTTGTTGAGGAGGTAAGCATAATCTATTCTTAGATATTTATACATTTTCCACGAGTTTATAATAGAAAATAAAAAAGAATATGAAAATCAAGATTGACATTAAAAAAAAAAAAAAAAAAGTGAATTTACAACATGGTATCAAATAAAAAATCCTCTATGCATTTAGGAGTAAAGGAGTTTGCAGGGACTAGATTCGCATGATCAAAATTTTCGCAGTTAAGATAGACATCCTCCAGAGTAACAAAGAGACAATGCTAGTATCAGCTACATAAGTTAGAAATGCGAATCAAAGGCTTGTTCACTGAAAAAAGAAAAGGGAAAGAGAGAACAAAAAGCAAATCTTCCGAGTTTTCGTTTCAGTTACCGTTGGAAACAAGAATCGATCAAGAACGAACTTAGGCAAAAACACGTCTCTGGATCTTGGCCTTTTACATCACCATTCCTCCATCAATTGTGAAGACCTGAAACACAGAGAGCACATTTACTTATTACATATCAGCTATTTAATATCTTCTTATCGTTTTTTGGCTGAAGTTTTTACAATGTATGTTGACATTAGAAGAGGCCAAACTCTTTGAGAGAGCAAAAAGGAATGTTACACAAAATTTACCTGTCCAGTTATATAACTAGCAGCGGGATTAAGCGCTAAGAATTCCACCAGTCCAGCTACCTCCTCTGGTTGACCATATCGTCCTGCCAGAGTAGTAAAAAGATTTATGGCTTCATATTTGTTTTTATTTTATTTGAGTTCAATCACCAAATTCAGATCATCTTCGAGAGCTTGTTTTTAAAACTGCTCAGACTATCAAAGATCCGATACATGTCACCATAAAAAAGCCCAAATTAAAGTCAGAAGTGAAATTGAAATTTAAAAACGCTGAGACATGATTTTTTATCAAACGAAAAAATTTAACAGTTTACAGTTCCATGCATCATAACTGCTCTCATTAATGATTCTAAATGTCTACTTCATATTAGACTACAGATAGAAGAAAAAATCTCGGATCTTCTATCTCACCTAAGGGGATGGTCCCCAAGATCTTCTTTTCTATGTCTTCTCCAAGCTTTGCAGTCATATCAGACGCAATAAAGCCGGGAGCCACTGCATTGACCTGTGGGAAAGTAAGGGTTGAGTTAGTAGCTTTAGCCTCTCGCCACACCACAATCAACCGGTCAACAAATATGCGAAAAAAGTTTAAAACTACATAAAAAATGGAGCCAGCTCTGTGCGCATATTAGTATTTAAATCCTAGATACTCACATTAACGTTCCTGCTTGCATATTCTTTTGCAACAGACTTTGTGAAGCCAATTACACCAGCTTTTGCAGCACTGTAGTTTGCTTGGCCAACATTTCCAACAAGACCAACAACAGATGCTATATTGATTATTCTTCCCTGCAACAACCACCAAAAAAAAAAAAATAGGTGAATGACCTGAGAGAATGTAGGATTCCAAAATAAAAGCAGAAATATCCCTGAGAAATCATTTCAGAAGGAATATACGTCTCATCTGTTAGTCCGTTGATAACTGAAAAAAACGTGTATGTTCGAGTTAACACAACAAGGTTCCAACTTCCAAGTTAAAATCAATTAGAAAAAGTAGAGCATACGTAGGTAAAACCATCTTTAAGAATTTGGACCGGCTTGATACCAATAAAACAAGACCTGGATTATAACCCAGAGAATGATCAATTACCTGTCTCTTTTTCATCATAAGTTTGGCGGCAGCCTGGAAAATGGAAAAATAATGAAGAGAATATAAGCAGCATTAGTTACAAATTTAGAGAAAATCGCTTTGAAAAATAGAAGAAAATCTAAACTGTAAGATTTGAGCATACCCACCTGTGTGCAGAGAAACACACCAGTAAGATTCAAATCAATAACTTCCTGCCATTGGGACTTCTTCATTCTCATCAATAGTCCATCTCGGGTAATTCCTAGAAACCAATTGTAGAGCAACTCAGCTGAAATTAAAAACAAAAAAAGAAAAATGACGAAAAGTAAAAAGACAATTAATGTGCTACTAACCTGCATTATTAATCAAAACATCAACTGTTCCCCATGCATCAACAGCCTGTAAACATTAAGTTCAATTAATATCACATTGCACAAACAGTTGCAAGGAGTACTGGAGATTTGTAAAGTAATACAAGAGCAGTTATGCTTACAGTTTTAATCATCAACTCGACGTCCTCTTCTTTTGAGACGTCACCTCCAAATGTAAGAGCTTGACCACCATGTGCCTCAATCTAGACAAGCAAATATGCATGTACTATTTACATCATTATTTGTTGAAGCTAGAAATTTAACGTCTTTCGGCAACGCCTCGTATCGAATACGCTAATGCTTCATTATTAGAAGAATACTATACAAAAGAAATAAACGTACCTCCTTGGAAACTTCTTCAGCTTCCTTTGATGACCTTGCATAGTTTACAAGTACCTATAACAAGTAACCAAGAACTTAAAAATTAAATGATAAATGGTAAATATACTCCAATTCCTTTCAGATAAACCGCAAGAGGAATTGTGAGTGTTCTTCACAAATCAAAATTCCAGCAAAATTTAGCAACGCACACAGACAGAAATTAAGTGGGAAAATGAATAATTGAAGCAATCATTAGTTTCATATATGCATGTTCAGAATTTAAGCTGAAAAATTTTTCGAAATGGAAATGAGAAAAATTGAACAAATCATTAGTGTTCATCTATACATGTTCAGAATTTAAGCTAAAAAATCGAAATTTAAAATGAAAATGAGAAACAATTCCCACAGAGAGAGAGAGAGAGACCTTACAACCGGATTTGCCAAGAGTGAGAGCAATAGCCTTGCCGATCCCTCTAGAAGCTCCGGTGACAACAACCACCGGCGACTCGACATTCTTAGCGGCAGCGACGTTCGATTGCTCAACGGCTGCAACCTGAGCCCTAATTCCTGAGAGAAAAAGAAAAAAGTTCCTTTCTTCTCAAGAAAAAGCCAATTTAAGGATAGAAGAAAATCAGGGAACAAGGAATGTAGCTTTTACCAGAGGAGGAAAACGAGGCTGAGCATCCGCGTTGGCGAGAGATTCCGGGAAGGAGAGGCGGCGAGCGGAGGCCTGCGAGGAGCGGAGATGGGCGACGGAGATGAGAGAATTGGGCGGAAAGCTTCGCCGGAGCTCCGACGGCGTTGAAGGCGATGGTGGCGGCCATTGAGAATCTGACAATGGTTTGGGCCGACGACGAAGATGAAGAAGAAGATAGAGAACGAAACAAGGTCGCCAGAAGAGGGAGAGAGAAAAATGGAGACGAAAGGAAGATCTAGAGAGAGAAAGAGAGAAGGGACTGTTATGGCGGGCGGAGTTCTCTCTCTATTGCTGGTTTCCGTGGGTTCGGTCACGCTTTTTGTGTGTCCTCTTCTCCTCCCCACTTTGCAAAATAATGATGTCCAAATTGATTTTTTTTTTTTTTTTTTGTTTAAACCCAAAATTCAGTCAACCAAAAAATTAGGAACTCAACAAAAAAGGTAAATTTGTGATAAAATCTCATTTATATACCATATCGGTAGAGCTTATTTTTAAACCGTCCTAATATAATCGAACGGTTGAGATGTTACTTATGCATGATAACTACCAGAGACCCCCCGACACCAGCAACAATGCCGAAAAGGTCCCCATCTCCCTCGACGCCGACGCCCCCCCCCCCCCCCCCCCAAAATGCCAACCAGAGCTAGCTTGGGGGGGGGGGGGGGGGAGATTGGGCTTGTCGGCATTGGGAGGGGGCTGGAGGAGGCCGAGAAGGGGGGGCGATGGGGGACTGAGCTCGTGGGGGAGGGGGGGCGCAATGGGGGACTGGGCTCGCCCCAAGTGAGGAGGGGG
The DNA here is from genome assembly GCA_009761775.1 of Ficus carica. NCBI lineage: Eukaryota > Viridiplantae > Streptophyta > Magnoliopsida > Rosales > Moraceae > Ficus > Ficus carica. The sequence goes on along the minus strand of CM019744.1, from coordinate 173,135 downwards.
GGCTTTGGGCTCACAACGCAGGGGCAGGGGGGCTCTAAGCTCATGGCGCCCGGGGGGGGGGGGGGGGTAAGGGAAATCAGCTTCAGGGGAGGACTAGGTTGGTCGGCATCTGGGGGGGTCGTCAGCTAGGGAGGGAATGAGTGTTTTCTTTTTTAATTATTTTTTATATATTATTTTTAAATTTTTTAGTTTATACTAATATGAGATAAGGTGCATTATAACTATCATATATAAGCAACATGTCAACCGTGTGATTACATCTTAACCGTTTAAAATTGACTCTACTGATAGGGTATATAAAATGGATTCTATTGCAGCTTTACCCCAACAAAAACAATATATACAAGTAGTAAATAAATAAAATAAAGAGTAAGTCAGTGATAGAATCTTATTTATATACCATTTCGATATAGTTCATTTTTAAACTGTTACGATGTAATCGAATGGTTGAGATGTTGTTTATACATAATAACTATAATGCACATTACCTCATAGTATTATATACTAAAAATAAAAAATAGAAATTAAAAAAATTCAAAGAAAAAAAAATGGCCAATGACCATCCACCAACAGACCCCCCCCCCCCCCCCCCGCCAGCGACGAGCGCCCCCTCTTCCCCAATGCCGAAGACCCCCTCCCTCCCCTCCGACGCCGGTGACGAGCACCCCCCCTTCTCGACGCCGATGAAGACCCCCTCTCTCCCCTAACCAGATTTGTGCCCCCTGCCAACATCGACGAAGACAACCCTGCAACCTAGCGCCCCCCCCCCCCCCCGGCCCACGACCCCAACCGACGGACCACCCACTTAAGAGCCTGACGATCCCCGGCAACGACGTCGAGCCACTGGTGACCTCCCCCCCCCCCCAAGCCTTTCATTGGCCAGATCTTGTTTTTTTTTCTTTTTCTTTTTTATTATTTGTTTAATTTATTAATTAGTCTATAATACTATGAGATAATGTGCATGATAGTTATCATGCACAAACAGCATCTCAGCCGTTCGATTATATTGTAACGGTTTAAAAATGAGCTTTATCGATAGGATATATAAATAAGACTCTCACATATTTACCCTAAAATAAATAGTAGTTTTAAAAAATATTTAAAGTAAATCGTTGTAAATAATACATATTTTGGGTAAATTATCTATTTATTTTATGATATGTTTGTCATGGGTTTTTCTACCATCCTTCTGGTGAGATGGTCCCTCAAATGTAACATTTTTTTCCCCCTAAATAACTTGTAATAGTAAGTTGATTTACTTAAAATTTTATGTAAAATTATGTTTGACTTATACTATTTATCACTAACTTATTATGTCACACATAATTTAAAAACAAAAAACAAAAAACAAATAAGTCAATTATATGCTAGAAGTTGTTTAAAAGAAAGTTACGTGAGAAACCATCTCACTCTAGGGAAAGTCTAAATCTGTTGTCTCATTATCCTGTCTCAAAAGCTATCCCTTCAATAGGCTTTTGACAAATCATCAATTTGTTCAAGAATTTTTTTATATTTAGAATTTTTTATGTGATTAAATTCTTAAGTTTAGATAATGTGGCATGACACTATTGGAGGAACAGTCAATAAAACAGAAAATCTGAGACAACTGATCTTGATAAAAAATACTATTCATCAAAATTTTGTCAGTTATTATTAATTTTTGGCTAAAGATTCACCTTTAAACATTAAGTATGAATTTGTATTTATGCTTCCTTTTAGAATTTCAAATATATTATTTGTCATTAATTTCCTAAGGAATGGAAAATTTTACATTTCAATTGACTCGTAAAGTTTCATTTGTCAATTTCTAACTGATTATTAAAAAACTATGGTGGAGTAGAAACATTTTTCTTTAATTATTAGGATTTTAAGTATTAAATTCTATGAATTTCATATTTTTTTCATAAATTCAAACAAGATTTTCCTATTCATAAATATATATTATCGATAAAGATACCCTATAAAAAAATGTTCCTTTGTAAAATGAATTTTGTAACAGTATGTTTATATATTACTCTCCAAACAAAGGTGATTTTAGGGATGTAAATGGAACGTGACGGGTGATGTTTTAAGCCGGCCCACATGACCCATCCCATTTAATGTGGGGGCAATTTTAATCCTTTTGTTTGAAAATTAGAATTAGGATTAACACTCATTTGGCAATAGAGTAAGTGGCTATTATTAGCAAACAACAAAATATGTCCATCATTTTCTCCTCCAAATCATTCCTCAACTCAAGTGTCACATTGAGACATTTTTATACAACACAAAATGAACAAAATGCCTCATCTCAACTTTGAATATATTGTAGTTGCAATCGTAGCCCCTTCCCTAAAGTAAACACAGATTCTCATGTGATTCTTTTTTTTTTTTTTTTTTTTTTTTTTTTTTTTTTTTTGGGTTCTCTTTACAGGCAAAAATTGGAATATTATCCTGCTCCATCACTTTTTTTTTTTGGGTTTTCCACCAAACACCCACATCATATCCTTCTCATAGTCAAAATGATTGAATTTTGCCTTACATCTCATAACTTTCCCAACTTCTTATCCCAAATCGAAAACCAAAAAAATAATAATAATCCCAAGTAAACCCAACAAACCCAAACCCAGTTCAAATCCCGGAGGCCGCTGTTGTGCTTTCTTTCTCTTTGCCAAATTCCATCTTTCATTCTTTTCAAAGGTTGGAGACAAGACGATATATTATATATGCTGGACCCAAAAATTAAAACAGGATGCTTTTCAGGCGATTTAGGTAAATGGCAGTGTTCCACAGGTGACCATTTTTCCATTATCGATCCTCAGCCGCGACAGAAGATGCATGGAAGACGGCGACCATTTAGTCGATCTCGCCTTCCTCGACATCATTCGATTGTTCTGGATTGCTCGGGGGTGGTTCAGCTTCTTCTTCCTCAAACTCATCATCCATCTTCATGTATAATCCAAGTTTTTCTAACGGGTTACCTTGTAATTTGAAACTACCCAATCCATTCTGAGAAAGCTCAGGGCTGGCCTCCTCTTCGAAGTTTGGCACTTCATCATCATCATGAACAGAAATCCTAAGCATTTCTAGGTCTTCCATAAACCGACTGTTCTCGTTAATGTCAACCGTCTTTTCCATCTGTAATATGCACAAAGCATGTTAGCAGAAACTACGAGAAAGCTTATAGTAAGTTTTTCACCATATGTGTTATCCTACCATTTGCAATGCTTGACGTGCAGCTTCTCTCTCTAGCTCTCTCTTCCTTTTAGCTTCTGCCGCAGCTTCTTGTTCAGCCTTCCTTCGTGCCTCTTCTGCAGCTGTCGCTTCTGCTTGTAATCGAGCTTTTTCTGTTGACAAAAACAGGTTAATCAACACTTTAACAAATTATTTGAGGGGCGGCAAACAGCAGAGATACACATCTAATCACAAACACTGGGATCTCAAAGTCACAAGCAAAATTCCAAACCTTCTTTCTGCCGTCTTTCAAGTTCCTCTTTCTCCATTCGCAGTTTTTCAGGATCCCGCGTCTCACCCTGAACAAGATACCACAATCTTTACTACATACTTAAAATGCAATAAGCTACAGGGTGGAAATAAATAGTGCATACACCAATGTAAACACACAGTATGCAGCTTTTGAAACAAACCTTTTCAAGAGCCTTTTCTCGAGCTTTAAGTATAGTGTCCGCAAACCGACTTTTCAATAAAGCTGCACGATACATTTTTTCGGGAGAGACTTGCCTCTCGGATGGAGCACTCTCCCCTAAAAGTTATAACTATAAGAGATGAGATGGTGCCCCTAATTAACAGCACACAGTTTCCTCATGATATTTTTCAAGCTTACCCTCTTGACGATCATCCACTCCATCAGATACTGGCTTGGACTGGGAGTTCTGCTCAGCTTGAGCCACCTCCGTCAGTGAAGCTGTAAAGGTTCGGGACAAATATTCTAAGTAATGATCTAGTTTTTCCATGAATAAGGAAAACAGAGTAAAAAAATTTACTCACGATTTCCCACTTCTGAATCCCCAAGAGGCTCACTTATCTTCTGTTCCAAACTTTCTCCAGAATTTAAATTCTCCTGCAACAGAAAGACGATATAACAACTGCGACACAGAGAGAGAGAGTTCCGACCACACTAAATGTAAGAACATATCATTAATCTGACAATCAAAATACCGTACCTTTGGAGCAATAGGAGGAACAGAGGGTTTGGCAGAGTCGGCTTCACTATCAGATGAATTACCAGGCTCAGAATCTGTGACCAAAAATAAAAGCGACACTGACATATTAAATCCAAATGTTCGTTTTTTAACTAAATTTTTGAAAGACACTAATGCTGACACTATGAAACTGCAACACTACTCATAAGAAGAAAAACCGAGGGGGAGGATATGGTTGATGGGGGAAGAAGAAAAGGCTATTAAGTATGTTTTAAACTTGTAAAGGATTCACTATGCTTTCTTAAAGAATGTCTCTAAGCAACAATCCAAATTATCAGAATCAGCATTAACAGCTAAGTCCATGGATTGGAAACCCAGAAAACTAAACAAACATCTAAAAAGAAAAACACACAAGACACGTGTACAATAAAACGAACCACTGGATGAAGGGCCTGAATCACTACTAGAGCTACTTGAGTTACTGCATTTACTATTTCTATGAGTTGCATCCTTCTCGATCTCCACAGGTGGAAAGCTTGAAACAGGCTGATCGTTTCCGCCGACAATATCCACATCCTCATCGGCTGGTTCGTTAACTGAGAAAGTACGCAGAGTTTTATTTACAACGTTAAAATGGTTCTTGTGCTAAAAAGAAAATGTTCCCCAGCTTGTTAAATTGAACAGGGGCTGAGATAAAATTGTGAGAAAAACACACCTTTACATGGTTGCATAGAACAATTGCTGAATCCGGACTCATGACGAAGCTACAACAGAAAAAAATTGAAAAAAAAAAAAAACAAACAAAAAAAAACCCACAACAACAATTAAGATAAACTGATGATATGAAAATCACTGCATTATAATAGATATACTTCCACAAGAGAGAGATGGGGAACGTACCTCCATTTCACAAGGCTCAGAGTTGGCCTGGTATTTTTGCTTCTCTAGCAAATAATCGTCTACAAGCTTCCTTAAGGTAACCAGGGTATCATCACTAAAAGCATCAATATCTATCTCAATCTCCTCGTCGCCGTCTTGCCCTTGACAATGCTCTTTTAAGAAATCAACGATGCTTTCAGGCAATTCTGCCAGCATGGCCTCCAATTCGGAACTAAGCTTGTGCTTCTCCTCCTCAGAAATAACCTGCTTAACAGCCTCATCCTTCTGACTAGAATCAGCTGGTGCAACTTTCTTCTTCTTTGCGGGTTGCACAGGAGTTGCAATAATTTCAGTCTCCAATTTAGGACCACTAGGCTGCAATTGAGATTCGGTTGCTGCTTGATGCTTCTTTTCTATAGGTTTCCATCTCACTTCAAAATACTTGCTGAGCGTCTCTGCCATGACGTGGACATCATTCCCGGGTGGATTGTACGTCATTGCATTCGAAAATGTAAGCCGCACTTCCGCTGCAAAATCCAACGGACTCGAATATTTTCCTGAGGCTATTCTGCCCTTCACGGTTCCCAAATCCATTGGGTGCTTAATGACAGTAAAATAATCAGGAATATTCAATTTCACCACATCAACCGGAGAGTTGAACACCCAACCAAACTGGTGCGACATCAAACGGTTAAGCAAATTCTCACACTGTTTCATCAACATGGCATTTGAAGTATTTGCTGGAGCTGCAGGTTTCGCAACTGGATGGAAACGTCCAGAAGCATTTCTCTTGTTATGGTGAGGTCCATTACGTCCAGGAGGAGCTCGTTTCTTGCCCTGTGGAGCCGATACTTCAGATAACCTATTGAAACTGTCTATTGGGGGTTTTTTCTGCCCATCACTGCAACTCCGTATTTCGCTAGATGGCGACAGCACAACAGCATTTGAACCCAGAGAATCGATTTTCTTCTGAAGGATTCGCACTTGTTGAAGTTCCATTTTCAACTTCAACTCCAAGTCCTTCTTCTCCAACTGCGACATTCGGGACAAGGACAAAACTTGCATCGGGACGCTCAAACCATCATAACCATCTACATTCAAACTAATGCATTTTCTCTTAGGTGCATATGAATCCTCTGAAGCTGTCACTTCTGTGTCAATCCGCACCGAGCTTCCAAACCCTTCGGATTCGCCCATGGTCTCAACAGCATGCCTATAGTCCGGTACAAAACCAGTGGAATGCCCTTTAGTGTACTTCTGCGACTTTCCCATCATTTGTGAAAGAGAACACTTCCTCGATTCCTTCTGTCCGACAAACTCTATGGGAACAGTTGGTGCCATAAGATTATCCTCCAGCTACTGCACATATCATAGGGCAACTGAATTTCCTCACCAAACTTCAGTCTCAATGACACCAAAAGTCTCCAAACTGCAAGTTCATGCCAATACTTTCCAGGTTCAGAGTTTATCAAATTCCAATTGTTCTAAAGATTACCCAGTTTTCAACAATTTTTGTCCTATGTTTCAGAAGATAATTCCTCCCTAGAAAACACCAAAAGACCCTTTTTATTTCTTTCCCGCCAAACACCGTTCAGGTCCAAGAATAATTGGGCAAACTCGAAATTATTCAGAAATCACAACAGTCTTTCTATAATCTCCTGAAATGCCCAACTTCGATTTTCACAAATTCAACGACTCGCAAATGTACACTTTCATAAATAACATAAATTAGGAACAAAAATTGACAGCCCAAAACCTTTATAAACTCATTGATTCACTACAACCAATTGCAAAACACCCAAACCCTCAAAAGAACTGAACTTTGTTATTGATTTCTCAGTCACTGAAGAACCCAGTTTCAGATCAGAGCTCCATGAAAGAAGAAGAACGAACAGAGCCAGATTAAAACGGAAAAAAAGACAAACGGAAAGGGAATTCAAGAACTTACGATTCCACAAAACCTAAACTTTTTGCCTCCGAATTAACCCCCAAGAACCAAAACCGAAGATCGCCAAGAAGCTTAATAACCAGTGCGGCGAGCCGAGCAATTAACAACGCGTTTAGGTCAAAAAACAAAACCCTAGAAAATCCTCGCCAAAATCCAATTCAAAATCTGGATCTCGTGCCGAGCCGTTGCAATGGCGCTACCAAACCCTAGAAAACCCTTTCCTTCGTCGCCGAGAGAGAGAGAGAGAGAGAGAAACTAGAGAGAGAGAGCGAGAGATAGAGAGAGAAGAAGAGAGAAATGCTAGAGAGAGAGAGAGGAAAAAAAAACTTAGAGAGAGAAACAAACGACTTAAGCCTAGAGACGTAACTAGAGATCTTACATCTCTCGGCTAATTTGCTCCTCTACTTAAAGGCCCGCTGGCTTCGAAACCTGCCTCCACTAAAACAATCCTGACCGTACGATACAAAATCCGTGAAATCCAACGGCTCGAATTTAAACCCCTCGACACACGACCGATTCAGATCAAACGGTTGGAACGCAATCTGTAGATCTAGAAGATTGATTGGGAAAAAATAATATATAAAATTTCAAATTACTGAGAACGAGGCTCAGAAACTCACGCGCTCTAGTGTGACAAAATAGAGCACGGGCTTGCTCAGAAGGTATTGGGGAGAAAGCGGGAACGTGGCTTTCTAGGGAAGCGCGTGCTTGGTGTCTGGACTTTATGAGAGTGGGTTTCACATTTTAAATAAATATTAATATTAAAAATTTTAAAAATTGAAGAAAGTTACATACAATTGCCGACCATGTTCCGACTTGACTTTTTACCGACTCGTGACGTCGATGAGATCCGCTGCTTTCACACGTGATGGATTTGGATCTGCCAGCTCAGAAACAACTTTTCACTCATGTTCGATGAGTTTAATTCAAACTCAATTCAAAATTTTCATCTTAATTTTTATCTTTATTTTTAAATCAACTCAATTTAAATTTAAAAATTTTATCTCATCTTAGACTCAACTCAAACACCAAACGAGCCCAACATCTTACGTAAATGAATTAAATAGTAATTATAAAAAATTATTTTTCCTTCAAAAAAATTATATATTATTTGTAAAAAAAAAAATTATAGTTTCTTTGAAATTTAATTTCAAAAAGTTATTAAAAATATTTCAAAAAAAAGAGAGAACAAATAAATACGGAAATATTAACCGATTATCACTAAAAAAAATTTAACCATCGATAAATAATTAGATTAATTTAATTAATACATAAAACTTTATCGATTACTTTTTTTTAATTTTGTCTATTATTTTACTTTATCTACTTTGTTGATTATTTTACTTAAGAAATGTAAAATGTGAATTTTTTAATTTTAGAATAAGTTTATATTTAGAATATCGACTAAATATCGATTTGAAATAGAATTTTTAAGTTAAACTAATTGATTTTTTAAAACGAGGTAATATATATATACACAACACGGGTTTGTTTGGTATGTTAGTTTGAGTTGAAATATTTTAGTTGTAATAGTAAATTTTTTGACTTTTTAGATAAGACAAAAAAAATTTTCAAAAAAGATAAAAAAATTTTAAAAAAAGAATAAAAATTTTAGTTTGAGTTAGTATTTTGAACTGTCTTTCCTAACAAACACTTAGCTTTGCACCTAAAACATCTACATGTACCGAATGAATCAAGTTTGAGCCCATTAAGTTCTCTTTCGTGTTCTCCTCAATTCATATTGTTTGGGCTAATCACGTAGATAACATTGGGCCTTTAACCATGGAAGCCAATGATTGGGCTTTTCCAATCCGTAGTCATGACCTGAGTTTAAGCCCAACTAGAATATTAGCTGAATGAGTTCGAGTGTAATTGACCCTCAGCTCCTTACCTAAGGCTTGCTAAAGGAAATCCCAATTTCTAATCAGCTCACGCCCTCTTTTTCCAAGAACGCATGAACTCCCAATAACTAAAAAGTGTATCATATCCGAATCTAACTGGGACTTGCTATGATGGAGGAACTGGTTCGGAAAAAAAAAAAAAAACAAACAAACAAACAAAAGAGATTTTAGTTGAAAAATATTGAACCAAATCGTAGCATTCCGAAAAGAAAAACCCCACAACAACAAGAAAATGGGTCCTACAGAGCCCCAGTTATACCATCACTCAAAACGACAACTCAAAAACCAATTCATTAGCTAAACTCGCCCCCTACTCACTTAGGAAGGAAGCAGGCTCGCCTCAACAAAGCAAAGAGATGTTGCATCCCCATAGGGGAAGAGTCCCGTAGGCCTTTTTCGATGTGTGTTTGAATTTGGGGATATGCCACCAACCCCAAGACTTGGATTCATTTTTGGGGAAGGCGAAGAGTCACTTTTAGAAGTGATTTATGCAAAATTATCATTTTCTGGAGATCACTACCCTGATCTATCTCCTAGACTACTGCCTCGACCATAGTCCATCATTGATAAATCGTGGTCCATCAATGATGAATTAAAGATAAATAAAAAATAAAATTACAATTTAATCCCAAATCCTTAGCCCCACCAAAATCCACAATTTTCTCATAAATTAAAAAAATAATAATGATAATAACAACGACAACAAAAATCAAAGTACAAATTTTATCCCAAATCTCTAACCCTAACAAAATCCTCTGTTCGCGATTGTGAGTTGTCCCGGAGCTCCTCGCGAGCTTTGGGCTACAAGCTCACAATGGGAAGCTTTCCCACTATATTATAAATGATATAAATAATATCTTAATTGAGATTAAATTTTAATTGACATATGTATTATGGGAACTTAAAACAAGATAAGAATACCTTTGAAATAATAATAATAATAATAAGAATAAGGAGCATACTTCATTTAAGTGGATGAAGTAAACTCGTATTATCTTTTGTTTCTCTCTTGTTCTCCTCATTCTATTTCTTACCTTCTTCAACTCTTGCATTCATCTCTCTTTTTTCATTAAAAAAAAAAATTTAATACGATCTATTTACTGCAGAAGTTGTATAGAATCTTCGTAAGTTTATTACAACTTAAGGGTATTTGATTTTGGGGTAAACATTCACCCTTTCTTTTCTTTTTACCCCCCTTTCCAAATAAGACAATCCCTTTCTTTTCTTTTTACCCCCCTTTCCAAATAAGACAATCACATCTTCTTTTGTTTGAGAAAAACTACAGCAGATTTTTTTTTTTTTTGTGAATAGTTTTGTATTTTTTTTTTTTTTGGGTCGTCAAATGATGAAAAAAAAATTGTTAATTTAAAAAAAAAAATCGTTGTCAGCTACTACCAAATAAAAAAAAAATTCAACAAATACTTTATTAATGGCTACGAAAATTGTGAAATATGTATTTGAAAATGTGCTGTGCCATATTTTCTTATTTATTTTTTAGAGTTCGTTTGGAGCACACACTTTAATTAGAGTTTTCAAGTTGTTTTTTTTTTTTTTAATCTTTTTCTCCGAAAGTAAACCAATTTCATTATTAACATCTCAAAAAACTTATTTTTCAAGTTCTAAAAACTCAAACTTTAAAGGTTCAATTGGCTCTCAAATCCGGACTTAAGATTTTCATCTCAGTTTTCATCCCTTTTTTTATTCTGAAAAGTCAACAAAAATTATAACTAGTTTTTGAAAAAATCAACAAACTTCAACCTAAAAATTCCATTTCAAACCGGTGTTCCAAACACAAGCTAAAAGTACTCTATAACTTTCTTATTTGAAATCGAAATGAAATATTTTTATTAAATTGCATAGAATGATAAAAGAAATGAAGTAAGATTCATATTTTTTTTTCAACACATATCAAGTTTTTACACCTTTTAATTATCATAGTTCATTTTGAACTAAACGCACAACTTGTCACTTATTTCCACTTAAAACATTTTCAAAACACCAATTAGAGTGTATGTTCTAACCACCCCACTTAGAGTTTCTATAGTTGTGATGCCCTATTCTAAAAATTAAACTTGTGTTTAGTGTACCGATTGGAGTTAAGTATTTTGGGATGAATTATTTGATTTTTCAAAATTAATTAAAAATTTTTGTTGATTTTTTTAGAAGAAAACAAAAATGAGTTAGAAATTTTTTATTCCTACTGATATTCTAAACAAAGACGATAAACATGAGCAAAATAAAATAGAAATATACAAATCCGTCAACTATAATAATTGAAAATAGAGTCTAATTATAATATGGTTTCTTTTTTCTTTTCCCCCACTTATCTAATTCTATCCTTTTATTTCACCAACAAGTACTAGACTACTTGCATAACCTACTAAGATATGTTACAGCTAGGAATTCCACGTCTTTAAGCGTCTCGTGTAGAAAAACAAAAGAAAACAAAACTACAAATGAAAGCGAGTCCGTACAAATTAGTCTTCTTTGGTTAAGGATAACCTTGGAAGAAGGGAGACATTGGATTCTATTAGCAATTTGGAGACGTAAACCTTTCTCCGAATAGTATGCAAAAGGAACATGTTCTAATTCAATATTATTTTGTCCACCTTACCTCAAATTTTGTTCCTAGACCTTTCTTGGATATTGAAAAAGAAAGTTTCAAAAAAAAAAAAAAAAAGTTTTAAAAAGAAAGTCGTCCTAATCTAGACGACAATGGATTTAGCATGCGGGGGTGGGTGTAAACCTATTTTTATACGTGGCACAAACCCACGACTACTTTCCAACCATAGCTAAGGACCAACTTCATTATACACAAAGCATTGAAAGTACGACTTTGAATATAATATATATATATATATACACATATATATATTTATATACATAGACATACTTAATTGGTTTAGCATTGTCAAACTATTGTAAAGTATTATGGTTCTAATTTCTAAATGGAGTGGTGTGTTCTCGTCTGATTGGAGAAAGGTGTGATGCATAATTATGGATGAAGTCGAATATTGTAGATAATGAACACGTAGTACTGGTGCATGTGGGTTTGTACTATTGTTTTTTCGCTTGGCCTAAATATAGTGTCATGATTCTTATCAATATATATATATATATATATATTGTACATGATTGTATGTGGTTTGTGAATATTGTAGTTAAAGTTGATTGGTTACTATAGGTTTTTGTTATGTTACCATGATGAAAGGATCATAACTTTCACACAATTTTAAATAACATAGAATAATGAGAAGTATAATTTGATATATGTTTATTTTATGTAATATTAAATATAATATTTATTCAATATAATATTAATGAAAATGATATTATATCAGGAAATTTAGTTATCAGAAGGTATTGTTACATCTAATTTTAACATAGTGTTGATATTGAAAGGGTACAATATAAAGAAATTTATTTCCTGTTATTACTTCACCCTCCTAACCCTAGTGTTACATTATATAGATATCATATTACGCTTCTCACTTTAATATGTTATGTTGGAATTAGACAAGCCTTGTATAAGCCTCAATCAATTTCCCCACCCTATATTTCTTTCCTGCTAACTTATAATTTTCTCTTCTTTTTGTTTTTCCTTAATTTCATGATTGCAAAATGTCATCTACATTTTAGTTTGACCTGTTGTTTTTCTCTCGTGATGTTGTTACAAGAAACAATTTTGCGATGAAATTTTATTCCAACTTTAAGATTTGATAACCAACAACAAGAAGCAAAATGTCTTATTTAATGGAATAGTCTTCTAGTAAGGAATTATATGTGCAGACATTTTCATGTACATACTTACAAGCTCCACTTGTTCGCTATTGAATGATACATACATACATACATACATACATTCATATACAATATATATATATATATATGAGTCACAACATTATCGGATCAACTTTTTTCAACATAAGGAGAAAAACAAAGTCGATATATATCAAGTAGTTGAGAGAAAGTAATTGTTTTATAACGAGCCTCGCAACTAGATATATAAGTACTTCTAGCTGCTATACATCGACATAGCGGCAACAAATATATACACACATATAAGATTCGTTTGGTATTCGGATTGAGTTTAAGATGAGATGAAATTTTAAATTGAGATTAGTTAATTTTTAAAAAAATTAATTATAATTTTTATTAATTTTTTCAGAAAAAAATAAAATACCAACCATAAAATACAGTCCAAACTCATTTATAATACCAAACGTGACATAGAAAAAATCACCAGCACATGCATTCCCATAGAAATCATTATTGAATTTGATCAAGCAAAAGAAAACGTAAAAGTCATAAATATATAGGTGGAGTAAATGCATGAAAATCTAAAGTCATTGGTCAAGTGAACAAATATATATATATATATATATATATCACACCAATCAATGTCCACCAATATTCTTTGCATATAGATTTCCGAAGTCGTACGTGCCAAAGATCATGATGATCACCAAGAAAAATCTAGGAGCTTACAACTCAAAAGTTGATATAATTTGCCACGGACCAATCTGAGCTTGGCTTGGAAAGCGCCATGTGGGTGGAGAAGAAACAGCAAGCAAAAGGATTCCCTGTAAATATATATTAGCTATTATGTTGGGTAAATAATATTTATTGGCCAATACCCATCCAATCGGTCAATCTCTATGTAGATATTTTTCTCGAGAAAAATATATATATGTAAGAGAATGAAAATCTACTGCATGAATCATCATATTATTATAACATCTTCTTCTTCTTCTACTTCTTTTTTTTTTTTTTCTATCTTAAAACAAAATCAAGTGTGCACTTACTACTTGTTACTTGCTATATAATACTCAATTATTGACTATAATATAATATAATAATTTATGCGTAAAAAAATTTGATCTTCTAGAACTTTTATTTCTTTTTTTTTTTTCCCCCGGCCGAAGGAAAGAACTTTTCTTATCCTAATTAAAGAAAACGCCAATGCATGCTATATAAATATAATTATTTGCATGTTAAAGCCCACTTCACATTGAAAAAAGATGACATTTTTATCGGTAGATCCCCACCCTTAATAAGACTGGTACGAAAATATTGTATGAGATTTGGGATGACGTGGGGGAAGCTTCCCAGCCTCCGTACTCGCCACGACTTGATTACATATAATCTTATTTTATATATGTACATATTAATATAAAAATGATATATTCATAATGATATATACGATGCTTTATTTTGAAGAGTCTAGTTTTTTTTTTTTTTTTTTTTAATTCTTGAATTGAATTTCAAAAATCTCTAGTTTTAATTTGTATTGTTGGAGTACCATTAATATTCATTCATTTCCATCTTATATATGTTAATTTCCATTAAATTTTTATAATTAATTCTATAAAAACCCATCTATTAGTTATTTGTCCTACTAGCCAAAATCAATTATTAAACTGCATATATACAATTTATATATCACAAAATTACACAAAAATAAATATAAAGGTATAAGAGCTAGTCATCCGTGGATGAATTAGATAATTAGTAATTTCCAAGGAATCTTTTGAATTATTTAATCCGGAAGTGAGGATGTCATTTGCCACAAGGGGATAAGTGTATAAACTAAACCAGATCATATGTGTTCATGAAGCAAGCTAGCTACAGCCCTAATGCTTCTCTTTTTTTGGCAATTACCGATTATTTAATATGAAAGGGGACATTACCATTTTTTTGTGCATATGTATGTGTGTAATTATTTTTGTAGAATCAATCTGGGTAAAAAAGGTGATCTTGTCTGCTTGAAACTGAGAGGTGTCCTTGTCCCTTTTGATTAATTATATTCCACAAGGAAATCTAATCAACGATTCTCTTCATCTCTTGACCCCACTAGATATTACATATGAACCCCACCTGTAAAGGGCTGAAAAGCTAAGGAAATTATTATACCTACCAATGCAACGTACGTAATCTTTACATCATATATAGATATAGGGAAAAAAAAGGGCATGCGATAAAGCTTTTAATATTTTCCCCTGTGTGAAGTATGTTATTAACTACTGATGGGGTAGTGTAACAATAAAGATTTTTTTTTTCTTTCTTAATATAAGATAGCGCATAAATTTGATACTCGATAGTTTCAAGTAAAGATCCTACGTAGATCACTTGATTAATGAACCATATGCCATCGAACTCATAATGATATGAGTGAAATTATGTTCATCATTATAAATAGAATTAAGTCATTGTTACTTATGAAAATTTAAGATTTTTTCATAGACGATAGAGATTGGGATCACTATAGCAATAACATTAATCCTTTTTGAACGACAAAAGAATTGACTATATTTATAAATGTAATTAGAATAATAAAGGATAAAATAAAATGGAAGAAAGCAAAAATCAAAAGGTTTAACATGGAAGGAGTACAACTAAAAATGAGCTTCTTAATTAAATATAAATTATACTATATAAAATCGAATAAGTTATTAGATGTTAATTGACAAATATTCTAAAATAAAAAGGTATCTCTTAAGTGAAAAGAAAAATAAATCTGTTCAAAATTTTTTGTAAAGACAATCACATAAACAATAATAACTTTCTCTAAAATTATCAAATTACTAAGATGATAACTGATGTCGTATTCGAATTTACATATTACAGTATTACAAAATTACAGCTTATTATTAACAAAAGAAGCAGAAAACTATCTAGATGTATAACTTCCAAAAGTCATTTTCATGAAAGGATTTTATCGATTCGGCAACTAATAAACTGTTTCCACATGCCTTTGTGTACTTGTCAATGACTGTTTCCCAACCAGGGGTATCTCTCTCTCTATATAGCATATAATATGTGCGTGTATATACACACAAACACACACACATATTTCACATAAACTTAGGACATATCCTTTAGATAACACTGTCACTATGATAAACCTAATATGACCCCTTATGTTTTTTTTAAACTATTATTATTTATTTTTATTCAAACACTTATCTCATCTATGTCACCCCAAGTCTTCCCACCCAACCATGAACCAACCAACAAATTAGGTTCACAAAAACAAAAGTAAAGAATGTGATCACAAAAGCATTAATTCATGATCAATCACCTTCAACTCTTTTTTTCTTCTTTTTTTTTTTTTTTTTTCTAGTTTTCTTTTTCAAATAACAAATCCTTTTAATTTAAGGGCTTTGCTAGAATCTCTTGATATGCCCCATAAATTGAATCAATTAACTATATTTAAAATATATATAAAAAAAAAGGAGTAATAAAGAGATTCAAACTTAAAATCTAATAAAATGAACACGAAATTACTAACCACCCCTGTGGAAACATATCTATAATTATAATATCATAAATGTATATTCCCGATCAAAATTACATCAGTTAAAAAAAAAGTATAAACTCATCAAATGTTATATAAATATCAAATAATTTCAAAATAAATCTTGCCAATCGAGAATATATTATTTTATATCCTATTATAGAATTATAATTAAATATATATGCAGTAAAAAATAAGATTCTTAATTAAAGTACTTATTTGTTGATAATTATTGCGTAAAGACAATATTACCAAAACCAGCACAGCAAACTATATTCATACAACAGCCTCAATTATTATTGGCCACCAAACAAACAACTTATTTTCAAAAAATATATGTAATATATATATATATATATATATTATCTTCTTGATGAATCTCCACCGTCAAGGTTCAAAATAATGTAAAAAAATGAACGGCCAAAATTAACCCACGTGAATGAAACATAGTACAAGAACAATAATGTTGGACTTCAGGGTCAACAACAATGTTTTCCGTTTGCCGAAATTATTGAAAGACATGTCTCCTTTGGGGCATGTATGTACTCTTCAAATTTCAAACACTTTTACCTACAAAACACAATATGAGGGCAAAAATAGATTTTAGTTCTTTTCAGTTTCATGAGAATTCCATGTGCAGACATAACACGTGTCCTGCAGTCACAATTCTAATTTTTTGCCAACAGAAGTGAAAGTAATTGATGTGACCAATTATATGTACTATATATATATATATATATATATATAAAAGACAAGTTTTTGTGTCCGATACCGGATATGTTCGGTATTTTAATGCTATCCAATAGATGATGGACGGGCCAATTTCAATAAAGGCAAAGGAAGGGTATCTTAGAAGAAATGCTGACTTTCTAGACTAGGGTGAAGACGGGCAGTGCATTTTTTAAAAAAAGAAACCTCTTTCATAAATTAATAGGGGATAAAATTTTTAAATTGTAATTAATTAATTTTTTAAAAATTAATTAAAATTTTATTAATTTAAAAAAAATTAAGATAAAATATTTAATTTAATTTAAATTAAATTTAACCATTAAACAAAACAGAAGAAAACAAAACTCTTTTATGTTGTAGACCTTCTTTTTTTTTTTTTTTTTTTTTTTTTATAATATTGTATATTCTCTCTCTCTCTCTCTCTCTCTCTCTCTAAACCGCACATCTTTCTTCTTGCCTGACTCATAAGACTATTCATGATGGAAAATTTCCAACCAAAGAAAAAAAGAAAAACTCAGCCTCCGTTTAATTAATTTGTTAAAGATAAAATTTTTAAATTAAAATTAATTAATTAATTTTTTTTAAATTAATTATTAATTTTATTAATTAAAAAAATAAAAATTAATATAAAAAAAAAGATATAATTTAATCTGAGTTAAACTTAATATCAAATGCTCTCTCCATTTTTTGCTTATCCTATTAAAAAAATATCTAAAATAAGTAGCACTCAAAAGCCATGATTTCTATCATGTGGTGCCGCCACTGCCTCCCACTTTTATTCACCTAAATTAGTGCATGTGTCTCGGGGGTTGGTGGTTATGGATGACGAACCGCTCTCATACCATCTTCTTCTTTGTCGTCGCCGGTTTGACAGCATAATTTTTTTTTCTCTACTTTTAATGTTGTTGCCAATGGAAGAGAGTAATGCTTCCGACAAAGATCTTGGTCGTCCTCGCCAGTTTGACGGCTGTTCTTGATGGAAAAGAGTGATGCTTCCGGCAAACATGGTGTGAAATTATTTAGACAGTTTGACGGTTATTTGAAAAAAAATATATTAACGTGAAGGAATTCATATATGCTACTGAAAATCTTGTCCTTTACATCCACACTTACGTCGTTGCAATTTACATTCACTTTCTTTCAAAATTCAATCGTCTCAATGCCACGACCATGAATGAATTTACTTATGCTATGTTTAGTGTTTCATTTTAAACTTAAAATTTTCATCTTAATTTTTATTTTTATTTTTAAAAATTAACAAAAATTATAACTAGATTTTAAAAAAATTAATCAATTCTAACTTAAAAATTTTATATCTAATTAATTTATCAAAGAGGCTTATTTCTGTTTTTTCTTTGCGTTTGTTTCCATCGCAATTGGCTTTTTTGCCCTCCATTTGCTTTTAGGGCCTGTTTGGTGTGTAAGTTTGAGTTAAGATTTATAAATTTAAATAGTAAATTTTGTTGATTTTTCAGAAAAGATAAAAAACTTTTTAAGAAAAAGACAAAAACTTTTAAAAAAAAAGACAAAAAAATTTAAAATAAACTTGTTGCCAAATAGGCCCTTAATATCTCTTTCTCTTGTGACATGATGCCCTCAAAAGTATCTTTTTAATTCTATTTAATTTTTTTTTTTCAACCAACCCCTCCTTCCTTTTACAGCTGTCCTCATGAACAGTGTACTTACCAGTGTCGTTTCACATCCGTTGTCGCCGGATTTGAGACTCTTTGTGTATAAAACAAAACAATGAATTGGAATCCTTTTATTCAAAAAAAAAAAAAAAAAAAGAGAGAGTTTTTTTGGGGGGGAGGGGGGGATTTTTTTTTTTGGTGAACTTTCTATCATGTCATCTGGAATTCTCATGGATAGTACACATTTGATCAAAATAATATAAAAATAAAATATAAAAAACTAATAAAATTAATACAGATCTAAGAAGGAAAAACAGAACTTTAGAAAAAATTAATGTCATTGACATTAACTATAGCCTCTACTTTCAATTACTAATATACGAAAATATGAGTTATCGTTCATTTTTTTTCATTAATAGGTATTGTTTAAAAAATATCACATCACTTTTTTGAGTGACTTGACTTGGACTCCATAAGGCAAAAAATGCATAAAAGATGATTTTATCATGTTAATTTATCGATCATCAAGTGAGTTAATATTCAAAAACCCAAATTTGTGTCCCAGGCATTGTCGGTCCTCTTCATATTCAAACGTATAATTTTCTTTTTATTATTCTCTCTCTATATCTCACCCTCTCCATGACATAAAATCTTATAGGTTGAGTTTTATTCCACTTGCAATTTTATTAGATTTCCAAATAGAATGTAAATGAAGGCGTGACAACACCACAGACTTTCCTTTTCAAAATTCAAAGTTTAGACTTTTCCTTTTTTAAAGGTTTCACGCACCATAAAAGGGTGGGTGGAATTCACTGCCAAATCATGATATACAATGGGGGGTGTTTGGAACTTTAGTGTTCAAATTTTGATCTATCTTTTCGTCCAATTTAGAGGCGTCTTGTATATGTACGTGTGTCATATTCCTACTTGGTCACTACTTAAACTAGTTAGTTGTTAGTTGCTTTCTCATTAAATACATTCTTCTTCAAATTATTTTTACCAAAAAACTCTTCTTCAAATTAAGTAATTTCATTAAAAAGAGAGAGAGAGAGAGAGAGTATAGCTAAG
Source organism: Ficus carica (assembly GCA_009761775.1). Lineage (NCBI taxonomy): Eukaryota > Viridiplantae > Streptophyta > Magnoliopsida > Rosales > Moraceae > Ficus > Ficus carica. The sequence continues at coordinate 153,540 of CM019744.1, read as the reverse complement.
ATATATAATAAAAGAAAATAGACCAAGGCACATTGATAACAAAGAATAGCAAACAAGTACACAAGCAATTATCCTGCTTTTCCGCATAGATACAGATCATGACATGACCATTTATACATGTAATTATTTACAAACATTTAAGTATATAAAATATTGTATATAAACATGGACATGCATGCACCTATGCATAGATACATATGTGGAGAGAGCGAGAGGGAGTCCTTTGACAATAATTGGAGGAATGTTAAAAAAAAAAGTCCTTAAAAAAGAGAAGTCATGAAGAATGAGATAGAATCCGTGAACTACAAGGATATATCTCTACAAGAACTTTTCTATCCGACATTGTCGGATTGTCGACCGGGAAAGTTTTTCATCTCTTTCTATTTTTCCCCTCTCTCTAGCATATTGTCCCGCTCTATCCCCCTAATTGTGATGGTCTTCTGCGCGAGTTGTACCATCGGACGAAACAGTTAGCGGACGTGAGAAATTTCCTATATATGTGTTTGCTAATATAAATGCAAAGATATAATTGACAAATAAATGCATGAATACACTTTATGTTGCTAAATTCTAATCATACAATTTGTATAAGAACGAGGGTACTTTGGAAATCATTTTCCCCCCTTTTGAAACGGATGCAAGCATGTTATATGGCCATAAAAAGAGGTAACATCTTATAAAATGGCTCAAAGAAAGGGAATAATTTATATTGGTGTTGGAGACTCTACCCAAAAAAATTGAACTTTTTTCATAATTTTTTTTTTATCTATATGTCATTTTTAGTCATAACATTATAATTAATATGTAATTAGTCACAAAATTTTTACTATGACTAAAACTTTTAACAGTGATTAAAAATCCTATGATTAAAAGTTTTAGTCAAAATAAAAACTTGTAACTGAATGCATATCAGTCACAACCTTATGACTAAAAATGACATTTAGTCACGCAAAAATATTATGACTAAAAATGTCATAAAAAAATGTTGTGACTATTATTATTATTATTATTATTATTATTATTATAATAGTGAGAGGTAGATGAAGTGTATAGATCAGCAAAATTGGATCAATTATAGTGCAGTACTTTTTCATTTTTATTTTTTTTCCCATTTGACATTTTATTCACATTTGTATTTTTCCATTTGTGAATGGTACCATCTCGTAAAAGCATGTGGGACTGGACTTTCTTAACGGACAATCAATGATCGATAGATAAGTATTTCTCCCAAGTCCCCGACGAGTCATAACATAGTATGAATAACAGATAATTTTTTAGATGTATGATTTATTTAGCATGGAAAAGTTCTTTAGTGTCGTCAGATCTATATACACAAACAATTTATTTTTTTCATTTATTATAAAAAAGCATATATTATATCTAACTTAATAGTATATTATACAAAAGATTTTTTTTTTTTTTTTTTGCATGTTATGGCCTAAAAACGTACTTCTATATATATATGTACAACTTGTTTTTGGTCACTTGTATATTGATTCTCTTCGTTTTAAGTTAATATTTTAATTTAGAGACATAAGTCACAACCATATGACTGGTATCTATTACATTCGAGATTTATCTCTATATACATATATTATAAATATGTAACCTAACCAAACTCAATTATATATATAGATATATACGTAATGTATGTAAACAATATATTAATGTAATGGGTTCAGCGGCTCAATGTAATCTAACAAGTGCCAACAATGATTAGTGTTTTCCAAAACAGATAACACCTCCTCAAAGTAATATCTCACGGTACCATATTACACAAAGTTGTTTACTAATTTAGTGCTAATTTTTAATTATTTAGCATTAATTATCCGTAAAATTCATTGAAATTTCCAATTTTACCCCCGAGTCCTCCTGAATTCAACAAAAGCGACGTGGTACGACCGCGTTGGGCCAGCTCCGTGACAGCTGACTGCAAACTGACCCTTCCAAAGTAGTAAACTTCAGAAGGGTTAAATTACCAAAAAAAGGACAACCAGGACCAAAAAGTGTGCACAAACACAAGGGCTTTTTCGTCATTTCAATAAAAGAAAAGAGAAAAAGTATTTTTAACAAATTTTTTGGGTTTATTTGGTGAATGAGTTTGAGTTGATAATTTTAAATTTTAATAATAATTTTTATTAATTTTTTAAAAAAAATTAAAAAAATTTAAAATATATATAATTTAACTTAAATTAAATTTATGGACCAAGTCCTTTATTTTTATTTTTATTTCTCCAATCACGGGGACAACCCGAGATCCATGTCGTCATCCAGCCTTACACTTGGCGTAATCAGATCCTACCAATCATGCAAAACCGAAAATCTTGGGACCTCGTTTCTATCCACCTCCCATTGGCCCACGTGTCTACCTTCTCGAACACAGTCTTCTCTCTCAGTCTCTCTCTATTTCTCTCTCCTAAAAACCCGTACACATTTCACGAGGCAAAGAAACGATTACGTGTCCACCTCAGGAAAAACTGTAGACGCTATTCCAGTTCCTATTGGCTCTCTTGTGGGGCCCAATCCCATGCCCCCTCCTACCATTTCCCACTGGGCCCCACCCACCCGCAACACCACGATTAGGTTCCGCCAGCCAATCTTGTATCTGCGGTGTAGCGTCATTTTCCTTCCACGTGTCTTTCTCACGTGTCGAGTATTCCCTTCCCTGCTATAAATAGAAACCCTCCAGAAGCTTTGCATTACCTGTGACAAATTTGAACAGCGTTCTAGAGAGAGGAAGAGAGAGAATACGGTTCTAGAGAGAGAGATGGACGGAAGAGGAGGTTGCTGTATAGCGAGGTATTCTGGCGGGGGAGTGTACGGATACGATATGTCCAAGGTGGATCGGATAATGCTCAGATTCCGTCCGATCGCGCCGAAGCCGGTCGCCGGAGGGGATGTTGCCGGCGCTGGAGCTAGGGTAGGGAAGAGCGAACGCCATGTCAGAGGCGGAAGAGGAAAGAGAAGGTACGCCAGAGACGGTACTGCTGCTAACAAGCGGTGCAATAACAATAGTAAACGGAGAAAGGCTTCACCTGATCATGATCATCGTGATGATCGGAAACGATCAGGCACGATCGTTTCTGATCATCGCGACGATCAGACGGGGGTGACTCTTCTCACGCTCTTGCCGGAAACGCCGGAGCCGAAGGAGGAAAGGAGAGATCCGGTACTCTCTCCCCCGCCGAAGGAGTTGAGCTTTGACAAAAGATCGTCGTCATTTCCGGCCATCGGGTCTCCAGATCCGACGGCGGCGATGGTGGCTCCGGCGCCGCTGCGGCTGGTAAGGGTTGTGGGGTCGAGCGTGACTGTGGAATGCGTGACTGACACGTGGACGGACGGGAACGCACTGGGACGTACGGACGAGGAGAGGAGGATGAATCTGGAGAGGGACACGTGTCCGGGGTTCACATCGGACGCCTTCGGGAGGGTGATATGGACGAATGGGGCCTACAGGGAGTTGGTGGGCCAGGGGGGTGGAGGTGAGATAGTAAATAGCGGCGAGAGGACCATTATCAACAATAATAATAACATCATGGTGTGGTTGGTGATGAAGGAGAGGTTACCATCGGCGGTGACGCTAACGTACCCGGCGTTCACATGCAGGGTGAGACTGCAGTGCTACGTGGACGGGAAGGAGGTGACGAAGAGCTCCCTCACAGTCCCCTGCGACGTCTGGAGAATGGACGCCGGTGGCTTTGCATGGAGATTGGACGTCAACGCCGCTCTGTGCCTCGGCCGGTAACGTTATAATTAATCCCGCCCCTCCGCAGTGTTCTGCTCTCGGCTGATCTCATTTTGTTACATAATATAATTATTATATATATATATATATATGTATGCGCTTCTGATCTAGTACTGATCAAGAAATTAAAAACCCTAGTCCGAAGCAAGGAAAAAAGAGAGAGAGAGAGAAAGATAAGTGTAAAAAAATAAAATAAAAACTAAGGGATTAAGGAAATGAATGCAAGGACTATTAAGGGTGATTAAATATGTGATTAACAACTAATTATTATTGTTATTAGCTCAAGAAACTGTGAATTTTTTTTTTTTCCTGCTTATTATTCCTTTTGGCACTGTTTTTCCACGTTCTGATTTTCGCTTTTTTAAGATGTGGGCTTCTCTGTTGTTCTTTGTTGCATTTGCTGAGAAACGTGTACTGAATTTTTATGTAATATATTTTTACTTTTCTTTATGGAATAATTTCCTCTCTTTTTTTCCTTTTTTTTTTTTTTTTTTTTTTTTTTGAATAGTTGGTTGGAGCCCTGCGGGTTGGTACGGGCTAAATTGTTTATTTGTTTTGTACGAACAATTTTTTTTTTTTTTTTTTCTGATTATAAAGATGCTATAATTTTTAAAGCCCATCACAGATGGTTGGTGTGGGAGTGTAGTACTTTACTGCCATATTATCACGAAGACTGGAATATCAAGAAACATTTTGCGGGTGTTTCTTATTATAATTCAGATTTTAAAATTATAATTTAATTTTTATCTTTTTTTTTTAATTTTATTATTTATATAATTTTATAATTTAAATTTTAAAATTTTTTAATTTTACATAAATAAATTTAAATGAGATAATTTTTTTAAAATTACATAAAATTTTAAAATGAATAAAATAAGGTATATATTATTTTTTTTGAACATATTTTAAGTTTTTATATTTTTTAGCTCTCAACATTTTAAATATCTAGATAAATGTATAATCTATTTAAATCTAAATTTTACTATTTAAATTATAGTACCAAACGTATGTTTAATGATATCTTAGAAGGTTTTTTTTTCCCTCAAGTATAGTGGAAAATAAAGGATTTTATGAAAGTGGGTTTTGCGTTTAACATGGGATGGGAAAGAGAAAGGAGAAGAAAAGCTGCAAATCTGTATTGTTTATTTGTTTGGAGAGAGAGAGGAGGAGGACATGCGGATGGACAGGTGGATGTTGGAGAAGGTAGGATGGTGGTGGTGGGTTTGGAAATATCTTCTCAGATCAGCGGTGTATGTATGTATACATATGTGATGCATATATATATACACACACACATTTATATATGTGTTTTATATAGATAGTCTGTTTAGTGGATAAGTTTAGAATTTAAAATTTTAGGTTTATTTTTAATTTTTTTAAATCAATAAAAATTATAATTAAATTTTAAAAAATAATTTATTTAAATTTAAAATTTTTATCTTAAATCCGTGTTTCAAATCGCATACATAGTTTCTTTTCGGATTAATGGTTTTGGGTTAGTGGTCATGAAAGTAGTCCGTTTATGCTTTGCCTAAATGTGGTTGCTTCTCTTTCATTGCACCACGTACGCATCTCTGCACCTGTCTTTTGCATGCAACAAAAGCAACACCATAGCTTGGGTTTTCCCTTTTCTTTCTTTTGCTCTTTTTTTTTTTTTTAAATAATAATAAAAATCTCCTCCATTCAAATCTACCATGTATAATTCTTTCCTCCGAATCTCCGGATTTCCTTGAGCTATAAAATATCAAAGAATTAGATTCCGTTTGATGTTACAGTTCGGTTAGATAAGTTAGAGTTGATTGATTTTTTAAAAATTAGTTATAATTTTTGTTGATTTTTCAGAAAAAGATAAAAACTGAGATGAAAAATTTAAGTTTGAGTTAAATCATCAAACATAACATTATTCTCACTTATGATCCTAAAGTTGGCGTTTGAACATCAATTTCAAACATAAAATTTTTATTTCAATTTTTGTCTTTTTCTGAAAAATTGATAAAAATTTTAACTAATTTTTGAAAAAACATCTAATTTTAACTTAAAAATTCTATTCCTAATCAGACTTTTTGAATTTTTAAATTCTTATTTTATCTCTTGAATTTTGAATTTAATTTTATATTATTCCCTCTATGACAAAAAAAAAAGAAAAAAAAAAAAGAAAAAAAAAGAAGTAAGTTGGATGTAGTCATGTGGTATTCTTTCATTTGTCTTTAGTAAAAATCCTAACAAAATAAGATTGTATGACTAATTTTATTTTACAGGATAAAGTAGTGGGATTAAATTAAAAATTCAAAAAACAAAATATGAGTTTTTAAAGTTATAAGAGATAATTAAATAGGAGTGATTTTGAAATTTAGAGATATAGATTAAAACGCGTGAAAAGATTAAAACAAATTTGACAAAAAGAATCATTTTGAAAAGACGTTAATGAGATGTAAATAATATATATATATTCTATTGAAAAAAATATGGAAAGTTATATTTCTTTAAATCATCTTGGTAGTTTTTTTTTTTTTTTTTTTTGAAGGGAGAACTATATTTTAATTACAATTTATAATATTAATGCAAATGATCTTGTAGCACATAAAATTAAATCGTCAACTAAGATTAAAATTAATAGGTAGAATATGATAAAATTCAGAAAAAATGATTTATACTGAGATCTGAAGCATATTAGTATTCGAACACGAATTAAATTCGTCTTGAAAAGACTTCTATAATAGATGGAATTTTCTGATCTAATGATAGTCACTATTGATTGAGATCTAATAATACTGTAGTACTGAGGTCACTGTTAATTCTTATTTATGATGATAGTTTTAATCATGATAGATTTTCCCTTATATGATCTGGACAGAATATTTTATCAAATGCTTTCCTACAGTAACATTATATTAAAGTTACATCAATAATTTTTTTTTGAATAAAGGAAATTGTTTAAAAGAAGTAAAAACTCATAACTCTTAAGGGTTCAAAACTATCTATTATTTAAGTAGAGAATTTGTTTAATATTCTGTTGCAAAATTCTTCAAAAAGTTTACAAAGTAATTCTTAAAGCTAACAATAAGTGCTCGGGGAATCATTACTCCATAGTTTATTAGTTAGAGATGGTAGGACTCTTGGAGTTTAAATTAACTATTATTAGAAGGGTTTTGTTAAACTTTCTTATTCATAAAAGTTTATGACCAGCACTATAATAAGTTGTAAACTTCAAAATTTTGAATGTGAGTAACGTTAAAATGAGTTCTAGCTAGCATTTTCCACTCGTGAGCTTAAAAATAAAACACATAAAATAAAATCCTGTCTTGGTGTCATTTTATCTTTTTATTTATTTATTATAATTTCTATTTAATAAAAATAATAATTATATATATTTTTTAGTCTATACATATATCACAAACATGATAAGTCTAGTTTTCACTTCTCTTACAAATCATTGTTAGCATCATGGGGTGCGTTTGTCTATTTGACCAAGCTGGAATTTTAAGTCGTTGGAGAGGAGAAAAAAAAAAAAAAAAACTATTTTTGGTCATATGAAGAATATTCTAAAAGTATGATTAAAAAAAATAATAAAACAAAGCAAGATTTGTATAAGAGCGAATCAAACAAATTTGCCCGGCTGAGGAACAAGAATCAAAGAAACAGTCTCGGGGCCAAAGAATACTAGAAAAAAGTTTTAAGAGTTACTTGTAAGTTGTTACTTTGTATTCTTTTTGTACAAATAGGAGTCCCAACGTACAAAACATCATTTGTTGTGATTATTGTCTGCTAAATTATTTAAATCACTTGTCACTTCTTTCACGTATTAATAATTTAGCAATGGTTTCTCATAAAAAAATTATGGAAGAATAGAAATTAGTTCCGTCAAGATTAAATCTCGTTATCATACAAAATAATGTTGCATCTTATTTAATTCTCATTTAGTGTGAGATTTTGGATTAATGCTAATAAGCTCCACAACCTCACTCCATATGCATCTCTGCATGAGGTGACATTAAGTGGGATCCATCTTTTATTATTATTTTTCTTTTTTGTTTTCCTCTTTCTAACTTGAAAATAGCTTTTGGACTCTTTCATCTTTTGAAGGTTAATATGGCTTCAATTCTCTCCCCATTTTGTCCTTTTTCATTTTATTCTTATTAAAAATATTCCTTTCTATATAATTTCCCTTAAAAAAAAAATTTTCCTTCATATCTTGGGCTGTGTCGGATAATAAGTTGGGGATTCAATCTCTGAAGCACGATGAAAGAGATTTAAAAAAAAAAATTTGTTTCATATCTTGGACTGTGTTGACTAGTAAGTTGGGGATTCAATCTCTGAAGCACGATGAAAGAGATTCACTCATCAGCCAACCAAAAAAGAGAAGAAACAAAAATAAGAACAAAAACAAAAGTTAAGTTCTTCCTTTGGATTTCTCGAAGTCGAGGCTAAAGCCGATAAACTCTTGTTCCAGAAAAACTAATGGTTTCAAACAGGGCTTTAGCTTATTTTCTCTAATTGGTCTTAGATTTTCAGATTCACGGGTACCAAAAAAAAATAATCTTCAAATCTATTTTTTGTGAATTTTAACACCGAATTTGGATTTTATTATTATTATTATTATTATTTTGTAAGACATCATTCTAAAAATAAAGAAGACTCCATGGATCTTGAATTTTGACAAAGTTGAGTGAGGTGATGTTTATGGTTTGTTGGAAGGGAAGCTTCTACAAGAAAGAAATTCCCTCCAAACCTAAAGGGAAGGAAATAAGAAATTATTCAGTAGATCATGTATATCATATCATCATATTTACGCGGTACATCCGTCTAATGAATGATTGACATTTATTTAAATTGTCTGTATTAGCTATCCTATTCACCCAAATAAGTATTTATTTGGAAAGAAAATAGTTATAAGGAATTTAAAATATAATAGACATTAACAAATCACCTAAATATCAATAATTCATTGGATGGGTGTATCACGTAAGTATAATGATATGGTACACCCGGTCTACTGAATAATCTCTCGAAGGGAAGATGCTTAAAACAAGAGCTGCAGGAGCCTATACAAGAGTGGGGCCCACTTGTAAAGCAATTTTTTTGAAATGAAAATATAGAGCTTCCACATCATATATGCGAGTCTCTCCACACAGTTAAAAAAATAAAAAGCCGAATAACGATACTTGAGATACTGGGATTAAATCATAGACAGAGTTGAATTTCATTTTTCTTTATAAAGAGCAATTGATTGGTGAAATTTTGAATATTTCTCACTATAATGGAATAATTAATTATAGACAAATTTATTTCTCCCACTGATCAGACTATATACACCTCTGTCACTCTTGTATTTTTATGGAAATACATGTTTTTGTGTGGTTCTTCTAAAAGCAAAAAATATTTATTCTTTTTGTAAAAGGTACAAACAAAAACAAAACAATAAAGAAATTGAATAGGAAAAGGTCAAATTGACCATATATTCTTATATATATTTTTCCGGAATACATATATTTTTTCTTTGACCATAGTCTACGATATAGTATTGAATATCTATTGGTATTCATTAGGAGAATTTTGAGGTTTTCACTTAAGTTCAGTTGTCCTAATATTTATTTATATAAATAAAGAGTTCCACATCGTTGGGGATTATAAGAGTAAGTTAGAGAAAGAAACATAGAGTTTTTGAGGAAGAGTGATTTCTCTTGTAAGTTTATTGATAATCTAATAAGTTACTGTAGCGGGTTAACATGACGTAGTTTCAATTTGAGACGAATTTATAAAAAATTTGCGTGTTATGTGATTTTTTTTTTTTTTTTTGCTCGGTGATATGAAATCAAAGTGCTAACTGTTAATAATAAATGGGTTTAAAAAAGCAGAAAAGGTAAAAAATATATAAACAAATATAAGCCAAAAAGAATTTTAGAGTCATAATAATAGGCCACTTTAGCTTCAACATAGTCCGATGCAATTTTGATTCTGAAATCTAAATTGCCAGTAGCTTATATGGTAGAGTACATACATATTCCCTTGTTAGATGCGCTCGAAATCAAATTAAGATAAAAAAACATGTATATAAAATTGACAAAATTTATTAAAATAAAAAATTATATAAAACTAAGAAAACTTAATATATGTCTAATAGATAATAACATGATGTGATTACAGATATAATTTAATCGTAATTTTACATTTAACTTTATTAAAAATTACATAGTTTCAATTTCTCATCTTCACTTTAAAAAAAAAAATAAAAAATAAAATCCCATCCTCAGGTTAAAAAAAAAAAAAAAAAAGAGGAGGAGGAGGAGGAGGAGGAGGAGGAGGATTATAGCAAAACCGTACTTTTAGAGACATTTTTCACGCCTACTCCAAAGGACAGATTGGTAATTTAAGCTCAAATGAGGGTGGGGTGCTGTTTTTGTTGTGGACTTCTTCAGGTCCAACAGACAGACACACTTGGGGCGATAGGCCCAAAAAATAGTTGTTTTGGGCCAACTATGTTTGGGCAAAATGAAGGGCTTAAAAAAAGGCCCATTAAACAAGTTAAGGGGTATATTTAAGATAAATTGCAAACAAAGGGGGCAATACGCAAAACGGAAACTTTTACGGGACCACCAGTGTAAGTAAGCCCTAATTGACCGCCTTTAAAGAACTAATTTCTGCGAATCTCACAAAACGCGTCAAGAAAGAAAGAAGGAAACTTGATCATTCTTTCAGAGTTCCTTGTGGTTTTCAGTGCAGAGACTCTCTCTCTTCCTCCCTTTTTCTGTCTCTAGCCGGTAAGGCCTTTCGTTACCTCTGAATTTTCAGGAGGAACCGCAGGATTCGAGGTCTGGGGTTTGTCTTCGCGATTGGTTTCTTTTCTCTAATTGCTCTGAATTTTTCTCTCTTTCTTTGCGATTGAATCTTTTCGTTGCATATTACTTGTTTTCTGTGTGATTTGTTTGGGTATTCGAGAAAAAAAGTATTGATTTCCTGTTTGAGGAAGTGAAATTTGATAAGGAAAAAAAAAATTATTCTTCGAATTTGGGGGTTAGGGTTTGGAGAATTCTTTTGGGGGTTTCTTTGGTTTTGATTTTTTTCCCGTCGAATTTTTTGTTATTCATTGAAAATCGCTTGTGGTTTTCGATCATATGGCGGCAGGGGGAGTCGATGTTTTGAGGAGAAGGGATTCTCGTTTCTCGAGAAAAGAATTTGATTGCAGAGAAAACGGTTCACGGGGTTTGAATCGGAGTAGCATTCGTCGTCATGGCCTTGAGCGTAAGAACGATTCGGGTTCTAGACCATATGGGTTTTATGGTAGAACCGAAGAGCGGCGATCGGGCGGTGAAGACTCGAGGCTTGAAGATGTTGTTCAGTTACCGCTCGAGAAGAAGAGGAAATTCTCTCCGATTACATGGGAGAAAGAAGAGAAGGATGTGAACATATCATCCAGTAAAAGAGTTCTACGAGTTACTCCTCTGTCTCCTCCTCACCGGAGTCCGTCTGAATCAAAGGGCCGAGTATTGGAAGGTGTTTCGAATGGGGATCTTTTGAAGTGCCCGGTCTCCGAGCCGGACAATCAGTTGCAAGGGGTGGAGCTCGCGAAGGTTGAGGTTGAAGTGGCTGATGAGTTGGTGGAACCTTCTCTCCCCAAGAACTCAGCTGCTGATTTGTCTCCAGAATTGCTTCCTCAGAAACATGAGGACGTTCGTGAAACGCATGATCAGATGGAAGAGGAAGAGACATTTCAGCCTCGGGGCATTTTGATGTCGAGATGGGCATCTGATGAAGATTCTCCACAACATGTGTCCGAACGTGAATACTCGCCTTACGTGGGTATCTCAAGCCCTGAAAGTGGGGAGATTCGAAGGGAAGGCTCTGTAGGGGATAGGACGACATCTTTCTCTGATGAGGAAGGTTGCTATTCTGGATCTGGAAGTGGAGGTAATCATTCTGTAGGGTTGTGTGATGATTCTTTGGATGGTGATGGCCATTGTAGTTCTGAGGATGATGGGGAGGATATTCAGATTGAAGAGGCTACGGTCTCTGCTCATGGAGGCGGGTAACATGCTCCAGACTTGCAGAAGCGTGTTTGAGTATGAAAAACTCAACAAAATAAATGAAGGAACTTATGGTATTGTATATAAAGCAAGGGACAAGAAAAGTGGGGAAATTGTGGCACTTAAGAAGGTGAAGATGGATGTAAATAAGGATGATTGTGGTTTTCCTTTGTCTTCTTTAAGGGAGATTAACATTCTTTCGTCATTTAGTCACCCTTCAGTCGTTAATGTCAAGGAAGTTGTCATGGATGACGACGACGGCGTTTATATGGTTATGGAGTACATGGAATATGACCTCAAGTGTCTAATGGGGAAGATGAAAGAGCCATTTAGCATGAGCGAGGTTAAGTGGTTGATGCTTCAACTACTAGAGGGTGTCAAGTATCTTCATGACAATTGGGTGCTTCACAGAGATCTCAAAACCTCAAATCTTCTTCTGAGCAAGGATGGTGAGTTGAAAATATGTGACTTCGGGTTATCTCGTCAATATGGGAGTCCACTGAAGCCATATACTCAGTTGGTGGTTACTTTGTGGTACAGGTGAGTTGCTAGCTATTTCCTTTTTATGTCTGCAAGACTTGTTTTTCTTTATATTTTCTGTTGTTTTTATGTCCGTCGTAACAATATGTTCTAAAAGCTGCAATTTCAAGTAATTTTGATTTACTTGCAGGGCCCCTGAAATACTTCTAGGCGCAAAAGAATACTCTACAGCTATTGATATGTGGTCGGTGGGATGCATAATGGCTGAATTGTTAGCTAAGGAACCACTATTCAAAGGGAAAACTGAAGTTGAGCAGCTTGATAAGGTAAACCTTTACAGTTTTACTTGCTATTTCTCTATTGCTTTTTAAACATTTTAATGGCGTTTGCTAATTCATATATTTGGAATTGCAGATTTTCAAAACTCTTGGCGCGCCAAATGAAACAATTTGGCCTGGAATATCCAAGTTACCGGGGTCCAGTGCCAAATTTGTTAAGCAACCGTAAGTATTTTTTTTTTATGTAATTGGCTTTGTAAATTTCGTTTGTTTGTTGTTAACTTCTGTTTACGATTGGTTTTCCCACTATTAGTAAACATAGTATGGTTATTCATTCTGTTGCAGGTACAATCTATTGCGCAAGAAATTTCCCGCAACATCTTTCATAGGTTCTACAGCTCTTACTGATTTGGGATTTGACTTGCTGAGCAAACTTCTAACCTACGACCCTGAGAAGGTAACTTCGTCAATTAAAATTTTTCTTTATTTTAGAATTTCTCTAGATATCAGATTTTTTGTGGTTATGAAATTTATCGAGCCCTCCTTGTCTTTGCAGCGAATCACGGCGGAGGATGCTCTTAATCACAAGTGGTTTCTTGAAGTTCCCCTGCCCAGGTCTGATTTCAGGCCTTCGCTTCCTGCCGTACAGAGTCAAAACAGGTACCTCAGCAGCAGGCACCGTGAGAAATTTTTGCAGCAGCTATAATCTTCGCTTGACAAAACTATTTTCTTCTATTTTTCTCTTTTTTCAATTTTTTTAAACTGATTATTAGTCATTTGTAAAGAACGACTAGATCTGTAGAAACAGGGTTAGAAGTGGAGATGTTGAAGGTTAATTCAGTTACGCTAGCAAGTTGGTGCGTGGGGGTGGGTGCCTGTGACAACGGTAAAAGTTACTGTTTATAAAGGTGTGGCATAATGACTTTTAACATGAAGAGAAGTCTTGATATGTCCATTTAAATTCTTGTAACACCTTTACGAAGACGGAACTAAATCTAATGATAATGGAATTTTTTTCCACCACATATATTCATGTCTTCTTTTTTTTGTCCTCTTTCTGTTTGCATATATATGCTTTCTTTGCAAGTGATTTCGGGCCCTAAAAGCGGGAAGTGCATTATTCGTCTTCTCCTACAAATGATGGAAAAAGGTTACCGCTGCAAGGTATTTCATTGCGAAAGATGCGTCTTATGATAATAGAGGTTATATAATTTGTTCCCAGATCTTGGATATACCTTAGTACCTGCTATTTTATTCTGAACTCTAAAGTTTTGTTTAAGCAGGATACAATTTTTCTCTTTTTGCCTATGTATGTGAAAATTTCATGGTGAACATAATCTTTTTGTAGAAAATGAAGTACTAGTCCTTCAACTGTGTTGACAATATTGAGGAAAAAGGGGTTTCCATGTAATTGGCTAGCTTCTCAAGGTTCATTATGTAGGCCATTTTAACGGCTTTCCATGTTTCATTTCTCGTGCAAACTTAAACTTATCCAGGTCGTTGTGTGTGCCTATGAAATAGTTGGTGGTTTTGTTTAGGCTATTAAGTTCTCGTTAGCGTGGATGCAGGGATCTCTTGCATATACGTGATATTTATAAGTGTTTCTCCATTCTGCGTGAATTCTATGCCTAATATGAAATTTAAGGCTGGCTCTCCGACGACCTTTTGTCAAGTATTCTGATCCATCTCATCCATTTTTCTCTCTGTTCCGGACTTTGATTCTCTCTACTCTGTTCATTCATTTTTGGCTTTTTATTTCTGAGTAGTATTTGTTCGATGTAAATTCTCAAGAAAGGAAGTCTTGCAGCTCTGGCTTGTGGTGAGTCTGGTGCAGACGTAGCTTTTTACTACAGAGTATAAGACTCGGCAAGCAATTGAGTGGGTAAGATCTCACCCTTTATTCCGGCCACAGTAGTGTAGTGCAAGAGTTTAGTGTGGTCTGTTTTCTGATATGATTTCCAGAGCATATCTCATCTTCTCGTTTAACCCCAAGTCCAAGCCAGCCCAACGTATGTGCGTACCTTGCAATGGCTGGTGTATATCTGGTGTGTTATACTTAAAAGATCATTTTGCGGAAACTATAAGCCTCCGTTCCGACGGAAGGCATCACATTGTAATTTTCATTCCAAAGTTTCAGATAAATTGGTTAGGTGTGGTGCTCCCACCGCTGCCGATGATGATGCAATTGAAGGGGCTAAATGACCCTGAAGACGATTCATCATGATGAAGATGAAATGGGGCAAGGTGGAACAAAAATGAAGAAAAAAGTAAATCAGTAGTTGAGATGAGTAATCATGTCATCTGTTTTTTTCCTTCTACAGTTTGTCTGATAATACTGGTACTTCAATAATGTTTGTTATTTTTATTTTTATTTTTTGGTAAAAACCATTTCCCTGTTACAAATCCCACAATTCCTACAGTTTTACCCGGTTCTATTTAGCTTTGTTCTGGGAATTTCGAAAATATGCATCAAACTTTTAAAAGCAATGTTCATAATCCAGCTTACTTCTGTTCCCCTTCGAGGAATGCTTAAAAATAATCTCTAGTCAGATTTGTGTTGCGGATATTATCCAGCTTCCACCCCCTACCCACCCATACCTCATGAAAGCCGGTCCGCCCTCCATGCCCGTCCATATGAGCTGTGCATCGTATTAGTGTGTTATTCATCTTTATGAGCTGGATATGTTTGAGAAAAGCTAATCTGGATAGGAAAAAAAATTTAAACTATAATTATTTAAGTGAGCACATAATTAAGAATTAAGAAAGAGAAAATCAACAAGGACTAACATGAGAAGAAAAAAGAAAAAAAAGAGAGAGACCAAAAAGACAACGAAAATAAAAGACCAGTATGGGATTTTACTATTTCTTGCCATTTTATAGCTCGTTTGGACAATGGATTAGAATTAGATTTTTCTATAAACTATGATTTTTCTAATGTAAAATCCTAATCTTTGTTCAGATTTTGATAGATAATATTAATCTTATTTAGTTCTATTTATCGTTGTGAGTGTTTAACAATAAAAAAATAAAAAAATCATCTCATTTTGATTTTAAATAAAAAAATTATGAACTTTTAGTGTGTGTTTGGTTTGTCGATTGAAGATGAAATTTTTAAATTAGAGTTGGTTGACTTTTCAAAAACTAGTTATAAATTTTGTTAACTTTTTATAAAAAGATAAAAATTGAGATAAAAAAATACAATTTAATTGGAATTATACTTAAATGTCAAACAAAGCAGTAGTCCCTGTTTGATTCGTCAGTTAGAGATGAAATTTTTAAGGGTTCATTTGGGGTCACGTTTGGAGACGGTTTTTGGAGGTTGAAAATTGTTTGAGTTTTGAAAATATGTATTTAGTAAAAATGAACTATTTGGAGTGAAAAAGTATAAAAACTTGAAATGTGTTTGGAAAAAAATTAGCATTATAAATTTTATTTTGTTTCTCGTGAAATTCTATGTCATTTGAAAAAAAAAATCTAATTTTGACTTCAAATGATAAAGTTATAGACTTAGGGCCCGTTTGGGGTGTAAGCTCAAACTTACACCCATCAACTCAATTTTTTTCTTTTTCTTAAAAAGTTTATCTTTGCTGAAAAAGTCAACAAAAATTACTATTGAAACTTAAAAATTTTAACTCAAACTTACGTCCCAAACTAAACCTTAGTTTTTCAAGATTTTGTTGCTTTTGTGCCGCGGGATGTAAGCATTGATTTGCCAAGTTTGCTTTGAGTGAAAGTGCTTTTGCTAAAAAACAAAAAACAAAAAATATAAGATCAAAATGGAAAAACTAAAATAAAATTTTTGGCAAGACAGAAAAAAAAGACCTGAAAAAAAGAAGGGGGGAGGTATGAAAAAAAAAGATCAAAAATATAAAATGATTAAAAAAAACCAATGCAAAAAACAAGGGGACTAAAATAAAAAGAAAAAGTGGCTGTAAAAAGAAAATTAATGGACTAAAAAAAAAAAAAAGAAATCTTTGCTGTCCATAACGTTTTGTTTTGGACGAAGGAAAAAATGCACAGGAATGTGTATAGATATTGTTTTTTGAAATTTTGGTGGGGATTCTTTAAAAAGTAAGAAGAAAAATAGTTTAAAATATGTCAATTTAAAGTTTAAATAGGTATACTATAGTTGTTTAGTTTGTTACGAATTCAAGATTTTATTAGGTATTTTAGGAGTTTGGATTTTCCTTTTAAAATTTTGATTTATTATAATGAAATACCACTCACTGTGTCATTATAATATAAGAAATATATTTTTTTTTAATTTCTGAATTGATTAAAATGGATTACAATGAGTGGTTACATGCATAACTTAACAGAAATACCACGCCTGATTCTAAGTATAGCTTAACAATAATACTACATCTGACTCCACCTTTTAAGTATAGCTTAACAATAATACCACATCTGACTCCACCCAAATATATAATACCACATTTGACTCCACCCAAATATATAATACCACATCTGACTCTTAACAATAATACCACATTTGACTCCACCCAAATATATAATACCACATCTGACTCTTAACAATAATACCATATTTGACTCCACCCAAATATACAGAGTTCGAATCACCTTATCCCAAATTCAAAAAAAAAAAAAAAAAAAAAAAAAAAAGGATGACAACGAAATACTACTCACTGTGTCTCACCTCATGTAAGACAGGAATGGGGGCAAGGAAGGGAGAAGCATGCCCATGTCCTTCTCGTCTGATTATCAACCATATCCAAAGGCGGTAGAAATCGTATCCACAACTAAATTGAGACAAAAGTACGAAGATATGTAAAAGTAGTGGTGTATTTATTTATTTCTTAAAATAGCAAAGTTAAAATATAATTCTTGAATCATTTCATTAGTTCTTTAAGTACATCCTATAATAGTTGCTGTAATAGTAAGTTTCTGTCTGGTCATTTCAGCCGCAAAAATATGCTAAAATGTATATTTTTGCGTAATACCAATCCAATCTAATCTCAACTAACAAGGCCTTGTTACACTATTAAACACTAATCCTTACACTAGAATGATATAAACAAACGACTTTTGGAGGATAAGTAAAATGTCATTTGGTTGTGAAGGTGAAAGTTATGGTCTTTCCTAGCACAAAAAGAACCAGCGACAGCTCCACAAAGAAGATCGTACTGATGAGCGCTCGATCAACTGTCCATCCAAATATAGTAGCTCCACTGCGGTTCGACTGCATGTAAGTAACTGCATAGAAAGTAACGAGTTAAAGTGCATACACCGATTCGCAGATTCATTCTCAAATGATGTTTAACTCGTCATATTATGTCACGTCAGGAAAAAAAAAGAAAGTTGAAGAGCATTATGTTTAAAGTAACGTGGCATAACGATCGGGATAGTGTTATGGAGCGGACAATACCAAAAGCCTGTCGCTTGTGGTACATGGACATGAAGGAAGCCAATTGAGTGTTTGTAGGAACCGGCACAAAGTCAGCAGCCTCCAGATCAGTTTCCGAGTAGCTTATGGGTAATGATCCTGTTATAAAAGAGACCTCAATGTTTTCACCACTGTTTGAGATTCCTACTTGAGAAGGGTTGCTAGAATTGCATGTAACCAAAGCATGCCATCTGCTGGTAACCGACGCAAGAGCTTGAGCTCGATGTGATATCTTCGCAGCTGCATGCAGGCAAATTATGATCCCGACAAGCTCAACAATAGAGCAGACCTGCCCATAATGATGATCAAGTTATACTTCGTATGGCTTAACAAAGATCGTAGAACAGAACATCAAGTTCTCGACACGAGCTTGGGAAATTTTTCTCATGGAAAATTAATGAGATTTCTGAAAATGATGTGGCTTAGTTTTTCAGTCATGAAAACCACGTGAAATGTTGTTCCTAAACTTACTGCAAAATCGCCGCCGTTGATGAAGTTGATGATTCCATGATTCCCAGTAGTCTGTAACAGGGCGACAAACTGACTAGCTGTGACAACCAAGAACTCGAGGAGAAGAAATATTCGGAACCTGTGGCTAATTTTAGAGAGATGATGAGTTAGGCGAATATGTTCTTCAATATATGCAGAGACGTCTAAATCCATTTCTACAAGCTTCCCGTAATTCTCAAAGTGTATGACTTGCAAGTTGCAGACCAAATTGAACAAACAACTGCCTGAGAGAAAAATTATATTGGAATAGGTCCAAGAGAAAAGCAAACCAATTATTATTCCAGCAGATTGCCACCATGAATATTTATCGATATATCCGATCCTAAAGACCTCGCGAGCAGCCTTCAAAAGGAAGCAAGGTAAAACCCAAACCGCTAATAACCGGAAGAAGCCCTGAACATGTAAAGATGTTTGAACATAAACGTTAATTATGTAACAGAAATTGAAAACCAATAAGAAATCCTATTGCAGGGTATAAGGAAAACACTTTTCCCGTTGTTTGTACAAAGTTTCCCATTGATTTTCTTTTCTCTTTGCCTTAGGTAGATTCAACAAAGAGATATTGTTGCAAGATTTCATGGTCAAATTGTTTTCCAACTTTTCATATAGTTTTTTCAACAGACTTTCTTTTGTAAAATCTACCGTTTCCAATGTACTAACCAGGAATAACAAGAACTATGGCTTCTGTTCTTCATGTATTTGTAACACACACCCATATACATACAAACATATACATATAAATATAATATGTGTATACACGTATAATAGTCCTTTAACAGAAGTCTTATCTGTACTAGAATCAATATTCCACCTTCATTCTCACTTTTTCTTCCAGAGTAAGAAGAAATTTTTTTTTTTAAGTAACAAAAATCCCATTATAATTAAAAAAAGAAAAACACTCATTAGCAAAAGCAAAATATAAACATAAATACAAATACGTATATTATATGTACACATTTATATAAATAATAGTAGTTTAGCAAGTTCATTTTCCAATCTAATCTTGTACTATTCTCAGTACTCTGCGGAGCCACCCACGCCCCTAGTGAAAACTTTTTTTTTTTTTTTTTTTTTCAAATTTCTCCTTTATAAAATTAATATTTTTCTCATTTTGCCCCACCTAAAAATTGATGCATAATTCTCCCTAAAAGCTATATCATATGGTAAACGCCCCATGAAAAAATAGGTCGGCTTCGCCACTGAGTCTCCACCTTCATTGTAACTTTTTTCTTTTCTTCAACTTGCCAAAATCCCTCAAATAAAAGTGATAGCTTCCTAAGTAGTTATATAACACACACACACACACACACACACACACACACATATATATATATATGAAAATTTAGAGAGAGAAAGAGGGAAAAAAAAAAACATACTTGGATCTTCTGAATATAATCTTCACGGAACTGGGTCATGTGACCGTGGAACTTATCGACAAACAAGAACCTCCTGACTCCATACTTTCTGAGATTGTGAGAGACACAGAGCAGAGAAATGGCGGCCGCGAGGGACTGAGAAGCCAGAATCTGGAGCTCGAAGCTCTTGATCTGAAACTTCCGACAGTCGGAACAGTAAGAGAACTCGACGATCAGCAGTGGAAGACAAATACCCAGAAGGAGAAAAGAGACCCACGAGAGTGTGAAGCTCAGAAACGAGTCCTGACAGAAACCGAAGACTCTTAGGAAGGTTTCGAGATGGTGAAGAGAGTTGCTCAGTTGGGTTTCAGTTGGTTCTTCTTCTTGTTCTGGTTTTGGTGGTAATGGGGTTTGGGGAGGAGAGTTTTCTGGTTGAATGAGAGGGACTTCCATTAACGGAAACGAAAGGAAAATAGTGAGCTTTTTTTTTTGTGGGTTTAAGTGTGAAAATTCTAGTGCACGAGTTCAAAGATGGAAACTTGTTTTTATGGTAATTTCAGGATTTGAGAGAGGGAAATTACAAAAAAAATTATTGAAAGTGGGCTTTAGAGAGGAGAGTAAAGTCTCAAATGGGTTGCTAATAAATTTTTTTTAAAAAATCTCTATAAAGGGTGCGTTCAGACTGCTTTTTGAGAATAAAATAGTCCCAAAAAAGAAAAAAAACAGAAAAAAAAAAAAAAAAAAGTTGACAAAAACATGCTCTAGCAAGGAAAAAAACAAATGCAAAAAGGATGAGGTGATAGGAAGATAGAGAGGTAACAGAAAAGTATATTAAAAAAAAAAATGAAATATGAAAAAAGTTGCAAAGGAGTGAGGACTATACGTGGCATTAAGTGTGGTATATAAGTGTGTGTTTTCTTTTTTTTATGAATAATTATCAAAAAATTATAACTTAATATAATTTATTTATGAATCTATCTAATTTTTTTTTAAAAAAATGTTTATGATCGATCTATTTTATGAGAAAATATACGTGTGTGCCTGTTGTGTATATTAAAAAAATGATAATCACTTGACGAGTCTCACGTTAACAGAGAGGGAAAATTTTATATGACATATAAATGCCTAAGAATTCCACAATTTTCTATTATTCACGTCATGTAATTAATTATCATAATTTTTTTAATAGAACTTATCATAATTGATTATACCATATATTATTTTAGTTGTTGTTATAATTATTATAGTTACTAAAAGAATTTGGCATGATAGTGACAAAAAAAAAAAAAAATCCATACTCGTTTTAAAATATTTTATCTGTGTTAAAAAATAAAGTAGGATTCTTAGCATTGTTGTCCCTAAAATTTTTGTTTTCACGATTTGTTTTCAAACTTTTATAATTTTTCCTATTTACTGCTAAAATTTCTCATTAAATTGATGATATAAAATCCACATACATTTTATGTGAAGACAAAAAATCATATATTTGATAAAAAAAATTTCAAATCCTAAAATAAATATTGTAACTTTAAATCATTAATTTAACAAGAAGTTAACAAAATAGAATATTTTTCAATAACAAAAAAATAAAGAAGATAAATTGTTAAAATTAAAATTTTAAAAATATATATAATCAAAGTTGATAAGTTCCGGAGATGACATGCTAAAATCCACCACCGACCTAACTTCTCTTTGGTTGCCCCTAGATGCTTCGCGCTACATTATAATGATATTACCACCCATTTTATTGATATGTTGAAAAATAAAAGAAAATAATTGAAATTAGGCCACAAGGAAACAAAAAACTTTTTTTTTTTTTATCTGTTTCTGAAACCAAACAGTCCACCCTACTCTACTAATAGGCAACAGAATATTGATGGGACCAATATATTTTTCCGGATTAGATGATTAGATGAATGAATTTAGTGAATTAGGGAATAGGATTGAGTTGGATTGTAATATACAAATATACATATAAAATTTAATCATTTAATTACATTAAATCAAATTAAATTAAATTTAAGCATTATCATATTATCACATTAAGTCAAAATAATTTACTTTTAAGTACTAGGAATCCTAATAAATTGTTGCAAAGTTCATGTATAATAGTTTTATATTTATCTTAAAAAATTGTTAATTTACTTTAAAATGTTTGATACTAAATAAGAGAATTATGATAGTATTAGAACAAGGTGTTTGGAAGTGAAATAATATAACAAGTGGGTTGAATGTGTGCATGGCTAGTCATCTGGCAAAGGCAGGATCGGAGCAAGTACACATTTAGGGCGTATCAATGGAGAACAAGGTATGGATCCGATCCGATCCGCCGACACTCTCGATGGAGTCAATTAGATTCCGACACTTGCATTCTCATGCTCGGAAGCCACACGATTGATCGAGGGAAAGAGCGGAAATAAAAAAATTAAAAAAAAGGAAACAGTTTAAGAAGTGTGGTTAGTTGAAAACATTTTAGCCGTTCATTACTAAAAACACAGCAATCAAAATGTTATTTTAATTAGAATTGAGAACGATAGGTTTTCTATTTATATCTATTTTTTAAAACTTCTAATCATATTATGTCACATATTTTGAATTCAAGCCTTCATTTAATAAATTAGTTGGAGATATAATTTTTAAATTAAAATTGATTGATTTTATAAAAATATTATTGATTTTTTTTAAAAAAATAAATAAAAATTAAGATAAAAAATAAAATTTAATTAAAATTAAACTTAAATACCAAAATACCAAATAGTAACCATATTTCTGAACAAAAATTGCCAAGTTCTTGTAAAAGAGGAAACTGTGAACCGAAAGTCAAGAACAACAACCACATTGGAAAATGTGCCAGCACCTAAGATCACTTGACTGGTAAGCACGACGGCTTGTTGAATTCCAAGCAAAGACCATTACAGCTTGCGTTTGCGATAAACAGCTAGGCAGAGCTGACCAAAGTTGACCACCACCGCATAATGGTTTTTTAGGTCTCTTTTTATATTGGTGCTAAATTTGAATCTCGATCTTCTCATTTTGAGGTTCTACCTTAAAAGTCACATAATTTATAGGAACTTATGGACCGAGTCTGATAGGAGAACGAGTTAGATCCTAATACTGTTCTTGACTTTAAAAGTATTGCCTTCAAATATTACCAAACAAAAAATAAACAAGAAGGGCCTTGGAATATTTAATTTAGTATATTATAGCAAGTACAAAAAAGAATGGGGTAGATAAATTACAAGCCTGATCTTCTTTGAAACCTAGCCATCTGATTTTAATTAACTTTCCGATAAATATTTCCCGAGCATGTCGCCGAAAACACAAAAAGATCGATCAAGCTCACAATGGCCATGTTCAAATTCAGAGAGGCAATGCAGTTCTCGGACAAGCTCGCCGTTATCAACTTCTCAACAAAAAGTTGATCATAACTTAGCTTTGCCACTAGACAAAGCATGATTAATCAGCTCCCTCCTCAAGATCTTCCCCGCCGGAGATTTCGGAATCGAGTTGATAAATGCTACTCGCCTTACCTTCTTGTAAGGAGCAACCTGCAAGAGAAAAAGTACCTCTAGTCTAGTCCAGTGTAAAATATGCCAATAAAAATATTATCTGACGGTAAAACTGATTATTGATAATCAAGTGATCATGAGCAAAATGTGACTGCTCCATTACTAGAATATTATGGCAAGTTAAAGCTCGATATCGAATTTTTTATCGACGAAGAGAGGTGAGAAACATGCCTTTTTAGCTACAAAATCGATGACTTGAGCTTCATTTATATTGATTCCAGGCTTTCTTACAACATAGGCCATGGGAATCTCGCCTGCATCTTCGTCAGGGTACCTGATTAGCAAACAAACAACTTTTAAGTGAGAGACTTTCGGATTGGCGAAAATTCTACAAACCACAAACACTAATCACTAGAGTTTTCAAAAATAGAGAAGATTATGATAACAAACGCTTACGGAATTACAGCTACGTCAGCTATGTCCGGGTGAGACTGAAGTAAATGTTCTAACTCCGCAGGTGGAACCTACATTTTATTATAGACAATAGAAGGGGGGAAAAAAAAAAACTACATTAGAAGACTAAACAAAAATCTGCAGCCTCGTTTTCGTCATGATCAACTAGTTCTCAACTCAGATTCGACACACAATAAGATAGAAATGAAAGGACAGAGGATTTGCAATTATCGTTTTGAATCACCTGATATGCCTTGTATTTGATCAACTCTTTTAATCTGTCGAGAATGTGGAGAAACCCCTCGGAGTCGAATAGACAAAGATCGCCCGTCTTGAGCCATCCCTCGGGGTCGAAGGTCTCTGCTGTTGCTTTCTCATCGCCTACATAACCTGCTTAAATGACACCATTGCAATGCAAAAGAAAAGTGCCCTCTTAGCAAATTGCACCACTAATACAGAATAATTCAAGTGGCCTCTAATATTACATGTACAAAGTTTGTTGAGTACCTTTTATTTAACAAGCTAATAATTCTTTTGTTAATCTCCATACTGTTTTATTTAAAAGTTTAGGGACTAGTAGTAAAATTAATTATTTTAATTATTTTTTCAAAGTCATGTAACAAGTTTAAGGCATGTTTTGGTCAAATTTGAAGAACAACCAAAGATTAATCCTTTAACAAATCAACGGAGTTTCTTTAATCCTTAAAACAAACACAAAAAACGTGCACTAAAAACAAAGTGTTAGTTGGGGCAAGACTTCTTGCAACCTTGAAGCACCGTTTAAAAAAAAAAATTTGGGATTTCTATAAGATGTCAATTTCAAGAGAAGAATAAAAGATCAAGAGAGTAAAACAAATGCACACCTTTCATTCCAGCATTTAAAGAAAAAGAAAGGTATGAAACAAAAAACCTATGGATAGAGTTCTGTTTTGAACCGTCCAATCTAATGTTAAGAAACATGCACTATTGGTAGAAATGTCTTGCCTTTCATGATTGTTGGGCCTCGCAGCCATAACTCCCCTTTCTGACCAGGAGACAAGGCCTCGCCGGTAACAGGGTCAACAATCTTGGCCTCCATGTTCTCGGCTAATTTTCCCACCGAAGAAAACCTCTTTGTCTCCTCAACCTCTACCATCCTCGCCCCTATTCCTGCCGTCTCCGTCATACCATATCCCTGCCATGCCATGCTTATACCATTATATTCAATTCTTGTAAGTTAAAAGCGTAACATACTGACGTCAGATCCATTTAACGTAGTAATATTGACTTTGAAGGGTGTAATTTATGAAATTTAATATTCACCATTCCGATTTCAATGTCACGTCATGTTTCATATTTCTCACTTCTATATGTTACATTATAAGTAGGATATTGCCAACAAGTAGGTTGAGTTGCGTATTATTTTTTAAATTACCAAAAATTGAGGGCAATTATACTTGAAAATCATGGTGTGAACATGACGTATACAAGCAAGCAAGTTGAAGATAATTGGGACCATTAAACGATTACTACTAGCACTAGGGTAGGCCACACAACTTCTGTTCGGTACCGCCACACTGAAATGTGTATTTATTTTACTTTATTTTTTGTGTAGATTCGGCCCTTGACTCAGGTGCCAAATATTAGCATTATTTCTATTTGGTATTCGTGGTGTCAATCATGACTACTCAGAGTTTTGCATGTGTTCTATTTGAGTCATGAACTTAATAATTTTATGCGTTCACTTTATGCTATGTTCACTTTATGCTATGTTTGGTATTTCATCTCAAACTCAAATTTTTCATTTCAGTTTTTCTCTTTTTCAGAAAAGTCAACAAAATTATAATTAGTTTTTTAAAAGTCAACCAACTCCAATTTAAAAATTTCATCTCTAACTAACTTACCAAACGGAGGCTTAGATTTTTGAACTTTTAGAGTTTAGAGTTTATATCAAAACTCTTCTTCTTCTGCCGTTGAGTTAGTCCCAACGGATCAAATAAAGGAGACTTTGCTATCAAAGAATCATTGATTACCCACCACACCTTAAAATCCAAGATGAGAACATTCATTGGGAAAAAAAAAAAAAAAAAAGATTCTAGACCATACTTCCCAATAAAAAAAAAAATTTGAGAATTTCTTCAATCGGAAATAGAAAAATATTTGTTAAATTCATATATTACATATATTAATTTGGATTTTTTTTTTCCATTAAATAACAGAGAAATATTTGTTAAATCTACATACATATATATAATACTACATCAATCCGAATATTTTTTTTTATTTTAATATTATTTGAGGTAATGATTTAGTATTTTACACACAGTGCCATCGATAAGGAAATCAAACTGTGGAAGAAAGCTACACTAATACATTAAAAAAGAATATATATAAGACGAAACCAATGGCAACAAAAAGAACAACATTAATTCAAGCTAAAAAAAAATGTGGGAGGAGAGAGACCACTAATGCAATAATGACACAAACTCTATTATTCACCATTTTCATGATAAGAAAAAAAATAAAACTCTATGATTGATTCATTAATTTTTTTTTAAATAATTTTTTAACTTAAAAAAAGAAACTATATAATAATTCCGTTAATTATCGAACAAATTTCATTTTTAACCTGAATTTTTCATGGTATTGTAACTTTATTTCTTTGAATTTTGAAAAATAAATAAAATATGTGACAATGATAATAATGAAAGCGTGTAATTTAACAACGACAAACTTTAGTTTTGTTCACCTGTCCAATCTCGATATCGGGGAACTTCTGATGGAACTTCTCAACGACCTCCTTTCCAAGCGGCGCGCCGCCGCAGCCGAGGAGGCGGAGCGAGCTGAGGTCATACCTCCCTACAACCTCGGACTTGGTGAGAGCCACCACGAGCGGCGGCGACACCGGCATGTACGTGACCCTGTGCCTCTCCACCGCCCTCAGCATCCCCTCCAGATCGAACCTCTCTATCACCACCATCGTCTCCCCATCGCCACCGCCCTCACCGCCATGAAAAACCCGAACACGTGGAACATCGGCAGTATCATCAGGCTCACCGGCTGCGGCTGCGGCTCCTGCTCCGCCGCCGCTGCCGCCAACTCCTCCGCCAGCTTCAGCCGCTGCTCGTGGAAGCCGGCTATGTTGGCGATGAAGTTCCGGTGGCTCAGCACCACGCCCTTCACCCTCCCTGTCGTCCCGGACGAGAACAGAATCGCCGCCACGTCGGACTGCCTCACCTTGGGCCACTGCGAAACGACGTCTTCGCTTTCCTCGTCGTTGTTCTCGAGCATGGAGAGGAACTCCGGCGAGTCGAGGAGGATGGTTCTGAGACCCTTCGGGAGCTTGCCGGCGGTGGCTGACGTGGCGAATGCGAAGTCGGGTCGGGTTATCCGGATCTGGTGGGCGATTTCGGAGTCGGAGCCTAGGGGGTTGGCCGGAGAGAGGGTGATGCCGAGGGAGAGGAGAGAGAAGTAGACGACGGGGACGTGGACGGAGTTGGGGCTGAGGATGAAGGCCGTGGTGGAGGAGTGGCGGGTAGAGAGAGAAAGGGAGCGGAGGAGAGAGAGAGAGAGGGAGCGGACTTGGCGGAGGAAGAGGGAGTAGGACACGTGGCGGCCGGTGGAGTTGTCGATGAGGACGGGAGTGGAGGAGAGGAAGTTTGTGTCGTCGGCGGAGGAGGAGCGGAGGACGGAGAGGGCGTAGTGGCCGAGGGAGAGGGGCTGCGACGGCGGTGGGAGTGGCACCGCCGGACGGAGGCTGTGGAAGATCTTGGTTTGCGGGTCGAAACCGGAATTCGGGTCGACCCGTTTGTCATTGGTGGGGTGGGGAGGTTTGTGTCGTTCGCCATTTAAGAAGGGCAAGGCTAATAATGGCTTGTACTCTTCTGTTTTTTGTGGTTTTTGTGGTTTTTGTTGGGTTTGCGAAGTCTGAAAGCAAAAGTGTGGACGTGATATATATAGTAGTAATTGAGTTGAGATAGAGAGAGAGAGAGCCTTACGAGGATGGAGGTGATTCTGTTAGTTTGACTTTGTATAATGTTTGATATGTCTCGTAGGCGTGGGTCCCACTTGGAATAACGTTTTCCAACTGGAATGTTCTGCTAAGTTTGAAAACTCATGTTAAGACGAGATAAATGATTTATTTTAATAAAATAAGTACAACGAATTTGAAAGGAAATAAAAACTAAGGTTTTTCTTTGTTTGAGACTTCCACGATTGTCACCGTCACCGTCGGGAGTTACCAAGGTGATCAACGGTTTGGTGATCTCAGCAGAAACGGGTTGGAAGGTTTTAATTGACAGTTTCTCGACCAGATCTAACCTGTGAGCTTCCGATGGTTTGGGATCTGGCGAGACCTTGGTGATTCGATGATTGATGCAGCGATCTCTTACCTCCAATCAAGTCGATTAATTTCCTCTGAGTTGTGACGTGCAACGAAGTGGTTATTCCACGTGAGGCGAGAATTTAACGAGCGATGTTTATTTTATATTCATGTTTTGTTTTTGTGTTTAAGTTTTAATTTTGTTATAAATGAGGTAGTTCCCCCATCTCCGGTTGTTTTTGTGTGTGTGTTCCACTTGAGTTATTTTATAGCGGTATATGTCTATGGGTTCGTAGTATTATGGTATGCGAAGATTGTTGTAGTCTCTGTACTGCAAATGAGTATCTCTCGATCGATCCGAATATTCCATCGATTATAGATGTTCTTCTAAAATATATTTGTACATGCTCGATTATAGAATTGTCGAGGAATTCAAGGAATTTTCCCTTCACCGGGTCTCGGCTAATGTCCTCCTCACTCATTTCATCAGATTTACTGATGGATCGATTTTAGATGTTCTTTTAAAAATTCTTTGTTACATGCTCGATTATAGAATTGTTGAGGAATTCACGGAATTTTCCTTCACCGGGGTCTCGGCTGATGTTCTCCTCACTCATTTTCATTAGATTTTACTGATGAAATTGATTTTAGTCGAGGTTATGTCTCTTTCTCACAAGGTTGTTTCATATTTGGTATTGGTGTTTATATCCAATTGTAAGTTGAATGATAATTTCCCTTTCAAAAAAATTGAAAGGAAATTGATATTGATGTTTTTTTAAATACATTCAAGTTTTAAAACTTTTTTATTCTAAATAGTTTTTTTTTTTTTTTTTAACCAAACACACATTTTCAAAATTCATATGAACTTCAATCTAAATATCTTTAAAATTCTGGTTTCCAATACATCTCCAAATAGGCCCTAAAACTTGCAACTCTACATATCTTTTTCCCTCTCTTATTTTTTATCAAATTAACAAATTTGAAGGTACGTAGTTCTTTATTTCAAATTGCAACAATATGATTCTTTTGTCTAAATTCTCACAATGATGAGAGAAACAAACAAAATTCATATTAAATATTTCTTCTTAACATATTTCAAATTTTTCCTATCATAGTTCATTTTCAATTCATATTTTAACTAAATACATATTTTTAAACCAACTCACAAATTTTAACTCTAACCATTACTCGAAATGAGCCTTAAATTTTATTTTATTTTTTTTAAGACTTACACTTGTTTTTCCTTTTTAAGGGACATATGTGATAGGGGATTTTTTTTAGGGATCAGTCTATACAAATGTAGGATTTTAATTTTTTGCTCTGGATATACAGTAATTAATTTTTCAATAATTAATTTATGAGTACACAGTTTTTTTTTTTTTTTTTTAACTTTGAGATAAAGAATTCAAATTCTATACCTTTTAGTATAATTGGATGTGAAATTATCATTAAATTATACATGCAAGCACACTGTGTATTATTAAAAATAACAATTTTTATCAATAATATAAAATAAAATTATCCTCCAACACATATTTTTAGGACAAGGGATCCTTGTTAGTAAATTTTTTGTTTTTTTTAGTTTTTAAATATGCCAGATGGAATCATGAATCAATATAGAAATAACATTCTTATAAAAAAATCAAAATAATAGTACAAGGAAATTTTGATCAGAATCTAATGGTTAAAAGTTCCCCTTTTTTAGGATCTGGTGTGTATAAAAATAATTGCTCTTTTTCTTTTTCTTTTTTTTCTTCTTTTTGACTTATAGGTGAGGAGATTCCAATATTATATATATATATATATATATATTATATATTATGTAGAGTTATGATGAAATCACTGCTAACTCATGTTTAAATCATGCTATTTTTCGTTTAGGTACTTTATAATTCTAGCCTCTTTTTTGGGTGAATGATAGGTTTGAGTCTTCCACATGTTTTTGTTTTTATTTTAAAAGAGGTCATATTTGTCCAGCTCTATTATTACTATAATTATTATTTTCCATATGTTATGTTAGACATATTTAAGGAAATTGGGTTAAAAAGAGAGGTTCAGTGGAGAATTCTAATGCAAATTTGCCGCCTCCTCTTCTTAATTAGGTGCCTAGTATTTATTTATATTTATTTATTGGAATATATGGAGAGGCCCAATGTTAATTAATGCAGTCATTTTCGTTGGTTATCTCTACCTAATTCTTCATTATAGCGCAACTAGCCCAAAAAACAAAACAAAAACAAAAACAAAACGAAGGACATAAAAGACAAACTTACTTGTATATCAATATTTTAGCGATATTCTTTTTTTATTTTTCTGTCAAAAAATAAATATAAAATAAAAAAGCAGATTTTCAAAAAAATACGCATACTTTTCTTGTTCTTTATTTTTTAATTTGGAAGACCAATTACGCATACTTTTCATCTGTGTAGAAGTAAGGGTGCATTATTTAACTTTAAGCCCCGTTTCTCAGTCAAGTTTCCAAAAGTTTTTTTAAAATATTATTTTTTCTTTTTTCTTTCAGTTTTACTATTTATTTTCTAAATATTTTTTAAAAACACAAACTTTAAATATTCATAACTTTATCATTTTATTTAAGTCGAAATGAGATGATTCTTATTCAAATTACATATAATTTCGAGACGAATGAAACAATATCCATATAACTAATTTTTTTTCCAAATACATTTTAAGTTTTTACACTTTTTCACTCCAAACAATTTATTTTCACTAAACGCATATTTCCAAAACTCAAACCATCTCCAACATCAAAAACGTCATTTCCAAACATGACCCCAAACAGAGCCTAAGTTTATTAGTGTAGAAACACGATTGTGCTTTTAAATAATCTCCTACCCTTATTTAAAAGCACGAATCGTCTCACCTTTAATGATTGTCAAGTGACAGTCATATCATCGTCACATGGTTGTCTATGTGGTGACCCAATCAACGTCACATAGCATTGTTGTTGTTATTTTTTTTTTTACTTTATTTGTCTATTCCGCACACACAAAATACGTACAATACAACTTGTACTATTTGAAGGAGAAAATAAAACATCCTTTCTTATTTTTAATTTATTTAGAAGTGAAGTAAGAAAGTATTAGTGGTTTCCAAAAAGTCATATGAATTTCTTTTTCTGGTGAATAAGCCCTATGAAAACTTATGGTAACATTGATGACATAAATCTAGCTAGCCTAATGAAAACCCCATGCTCCGGATTCGAAGTTTCAAAGTTAAAGTACGCTTTTATTAGTCTTCCCTTTTTTAGAGGGTGTTTGGTTGGTTTGTTCTCACTAAATAATTTAAAATTTTTTTTTTCCCTTCAAAAGTAAAAGCAGTTTTACTATATCTCTTATTTTAATTTGAAAACTCAATTATTGAACCATTTTAAGTCAAAATGAGATAATTTTATTTTATTTTTTATTAATTGCATAGAATGTCAAGAGGAACGTAACAAGATCCGTATCGATATTTTTTTCGAACACATTTCAAGTTTTTACATTTTTTAATTTTAAATAGTTCATTTTCAACCAAACTCACAATTTCAAAACTTAATTCAACTTCAATCAAAATAACTTCAATTATCCGACTCAAGCAAACAAACCAATTGGCCTCTAAATATATGTACTTTTCTAATTATGGTTTGTTTGGAGATATCCTTTATCTTATAGTATAGCCGAATGTATTGTAATGTGTGTTTGGTTACTTCATATAATACAAATACATTTAAATAATAAATCAACTCCAAAAGTTATTTATCAATTCTAATCACATTATATACTCTCTCCAATAGTCAAAGCACATACAATATTTGAATACAATACATAATAAAAAGCAGTTTCGGAACGGATCTTAAGTCTTTCTTTAGGACGTATGTAGACTACAAAACTTCTTTTGTTTTGTTGAAGAAATAGTCCTGGTCAGTATGCTTTCTGTAAAGTTGTTAAGGGAACTGTTCTAGATGGTGAGTGACAAAAATGTTTGTTGAAATCCCTATCAACGGACCCTACTTCTTGATGAGAGGAGCTTCATCCCAAGAGAGTTAAATTAAGCATGTCGATTGACAGAAAATACTCTTCATATTAAAGACCTTTGAATTCACTCAATATTCAAACTTAAGAAAACAAACTTAATACAGTGTTCCATAACGTACCCTTAGAGAATTCGGTGGTATGAATATCATAAAAATTTACACTCTTATCAAGTTTCTGGATTAAAAAAAAAAAAATTGGATTAAAAAATCTTGAAATCATTTTACTCTCAAGTCTCATTTTATTTGAGTTCGTTTTTATCGTTCATTATATAATTATTAGACTGTATTTTGGCACTCAAAAAATGCCACATGGGCTTCAAAAAAATCAGAAGATCCCGATGAGATATTTGTGTGGTTGTGATGGTTACAGATCGAGAGCACCATATACATACATACATACATACATATATATATATATATATAAGGTCTCGGGTATTGATGCTGAACAGTTGTGATTAGAAGACAAGAGTGAAGGTATGCTTATTTGCCTCCGACAGTCGTAGGTGATAGGGGTGCAGACAAGCAGGGTAATAAAATACGAGGGTCCACTTTTATTCCTTTAGACTTGGTTAGTATATTTTCTTTCAAAAAAAAAAATTTTTTTTGAGCTCTTTATTTTTTCTTCTCAAAGTAGGGAAAAAAAAAAAAAAACAATATATATATTTATAAATATTTCTCGCAAGCCCAAACTCCGACTGGTGTTGCCGTTGTTGCAGTCACACTCCCATCAAGTTTTACAAGCCGATGGGCATGCAATTCACACACTTCAACACGTCAAGTTTTTAAAATTAACGTTTAGCTTTCTAATATGGAATTAGTTTTTTTTTTTTTTTTAAATGAACTAATGCCGGAGAAGTTAAAATCATAAAAGCAACCAAGGAAGCTTAGAGAGAGAGAGAGAGAGTAGAGAGAGAAAGCAAGAGAAAAGAGATCACATGCGATGCCCGGACATGAGGGTATGCCTATATATATATATATATATATATAGACACACACACACACAGATACACTGCCAATTGTTTGACAATGGACAAAAACAAATGATTAAACGACATATGAACCCATGCTGCGAGGTTGACAAAACTATCGCTTTCAGACATGCAAAAAACCAAAACGATTTTTGGTTTTGCACATGTGGAATGTTGCTTTTTAGATCTTGATATTTTCAGACCTAATATTTGTATGTATTTTTTCCCCCCTAATGTCAGCATTATTTTGTAGCTGTTTAGAAATAAAGAATTAAACAATATGTTGTTACCATCACCAAGAAAAACGTTCGTGTTTCATTTACAAAAGTAATAATTTTTAATGAGATATGGAAAAAAAAAAATTATATTCAGTATTTATTGTGTAGTTTAAATTCGTTATATTTTCTTTATTTTATGTGATTTATGTAATTTCAGGTAAAGTCTTTAACTCCTTCAGCAAGGATTAGTTCTACATGTGTGATATGTGCAAATTGATGTGTAACAAAAAAATAATTTTTTGTAAATTTACAAAGATATAACATCAGAGAATTTGTTATCTTAAAACATGATAACATTTTTTTTATGACATTCTTATATATAACAATAAAAATCGTGTTATATTCATTGTTGATGTCAAAAATTCAGCTGAACATCATGTGGAGGTACACATTATCTGGACTTATTACTTTACCGGTCAACCTGAAAATAAGAAAGAGCTCCTCGGAGTAAAGGGACACTATTGAGGCACCTAATAACTCTCTGATGCTTAAATTAGTAATCGGCACTGGTCAACAAGTAGAGAGACAAAAGTGATGGTATGGAAATTGTCTGCGGGAATGAGATGAGCGGTTTAACAATTGTGCAACTTGTTTACAAGATCTTGTCTGCTTCATGAGTTGGTTGGCGTTCCACTAATCGGCTGAAAACGTCGACATATCCACAACACCAACTTTTGAAGATGCCGTATAAATAAAAATAACCTACCACATAAGAACATAAAATAAAAATATTTATCAGCAAATAAAAAAAAAAAAAGCGTGCAGTTTTATGCGGTCCTTGAAAATAGAAAAGTTGAGTGCTGTCGTTTATCTATAAGGTTGCCGTTTTTTTGTTTGCCAATGCCCAAAGCGTTGTTCTTTTATGAGGATGTCGTTTTCTCATGATGTTGCAGTTGACCCAGTTTATTGTAGTTTTCTTGGACTGTCGTTTTTTCAATCCATTGGCGTTTCTCTTAAGTTTGTTGGTTTTTTAACGAAGTTGTCGTTTCTATAAAATGATATCGTCTATCATGCTCTTGTCGTTTTTAGAAGCATGTCGTTTTAGTAAAAGAACTAAGTGTCTCTTTGGTTCGTCAATTTTGGAGATGAAAATTTTAAATTAAAGTTGATCAACTAGTTATAATTTTTATTGAATTTTCAGAAAAAAAAAATAAAAATTGAGTTGAAAACAAACTAAAAAAAAAAAAAAACTACAACGCTTCAAAAATATAATGTGATATACCTAACTTCACCTTAATTCGAATTCTCACCCTCAACTTAAAAAATATACATATAAAGTGTAATAAATATAAAGTATACTTTCTCAATAAGAAAATGAAAAGTATAAAAAGATAAATAACAGAAAATTAGTTATCGATTTTGTTTGAGAACATAAGTGCAAGAAACGAAACTATTTTTAGAAAAAGGGAACGACAAGAAAAGAGCAACAAAACAAGGGAAAAAAGCATAAATTTCTAAAAGTATAAGGGCTTTACACGAAATCTCCTTGGTGTAATTAGGGTTTAAGGATTTAGGGCTTAAATCTTGGCAGAGTGTCTGCAACTCAACTCAACTTTGAGACAGAGTTGGCTCATCAAGATGCCTCGCACAACGACAT
Source organism: Ficus carica (assembly GCA_009761775.1). Classification (NCBI taxonomy): domain Eukaryota; kingdom Viridiplantae; phylum Streptophyta; class Magnoliopsida; order Rosales; family Moraceae; genus Ficus; species Ficus carica. The sequence goes on along the minus strand of CM019744.1, from coordinate 118,609 downwards.
TGGAGTGCCCAGGTTGTCCTCCGCTTCGAGCCCTGACCTTCGACGCTCTTGGTCTCATTAAAGGCAAGTGAAAGATTATCCCTTTTTCCCGTTTTCGAACCAAAGATTTTGGTTTTGAATTTTTGAAGAAATTTTGTGCTTTGTTTTTTTTGGGGTTATTTGATTTATAGTTATTGAAGCTCGGAGTAAGGAAGGAGGGGCTGCTAAGGTGGTGGACAGGTGGGGCGATCCTGACTCCTCGAAATGCGTGCTTGCCGCTTCAATGGTTGATCGCAAACAAGACCCAGTAAGCTTTATTTTTTTTTTTTTCTTTTGAAGGGTAGTGTGTATTTTTGTTCACTTGTTGAAGCTTTAATAGAATGTTGTATTATTATTATATATACATAAAGACGATTATAATTAGTTATATGTGTATAACAACATGCTCGTTTATGGGGTAATGAGTTGTCTTTTTCGAGGGGTAAATGTGTTTACTTTTTAATACTAATCGACGTGATGATATTTTAAATGTGTATAACTCAGTTTTATTTACTTGATGAAGCTCTTGTGGAATGTTGTCCAAATGTATAGATGACTTGATTAACAGTCCGATAACGTTTCTTTCGGGGGAAAAAAAAATATTGTGGGAATGGCACTAATTGTGCTCAATAAAACGAAATATTGACCAGAGGTTTGTTATGTTTTCTTTGAACTGTTGCAGTTGTTATCTATTGGGTTCTGTGTGTAAATGACATAGTTGATAATCTGATAAAGGTTTTTTATTTGTTTGAAATATGAAAATGTCACTTTTTGTGCTTAATAAAGTGTCCAATTGACTAAAAGGCTGTTATGTTTTCTTTGAATTGTTGCAGTTGTTAGCTGTTGCAAGAAAAAATGGCACGGTGAGTTACCTTTTCTTTCGAATGTGAACGGTCAGAAGCAGTTGGTTTTTGGTTGGAGCTTGAAGTTATAGGATATCTCGAAGTTTTCTTCATTATGTGTTCGGCTAATGGATCTTAGTCTTGCAGATTGAGGTTCTCAATCCTCTTAATGGGCATCTCCGTTTTGCAATTTCTAATGTGAGTGATACCGGGAATCGACCCGAAGATGATGCTATTTCTGGGCTGCATTTGTTTGCAAGCAATAAATTGGATTCAGGATCTGGGTAAGGTTTGGTTGCTTCGTGGGTGTCATTGTTTGGTGAGGTATTTGGTCATATATAGCTACTAGTCTCTTTACAATTGTCATTTGTCATAGGTCTTGCACTTTGCTTACTTGTACGACAAAAGGGAATACAAGCATGAGGTCCTTCGTAGATATCTCGTCACCAGATTTGGTTTCCAGTGGATCTACAAATACTTGGGATGTATGCAAGTCTGGAAATATCCTATTTTCTAAAGTGGATGGAAGTGAAAACCATGCAATATTTGGAGGGTGAGTGTTCTCATATTGCAAATTCAGTTAATCTATTGTTAAGCAAAAGAGAACTAATTTATTGGTATTTAAGATGGTGACTTTATGGGTTTTAACCACAGGAAGGGAGTTGAAGTGAATGTATGGGACCTCAACGAGTGTACGAAGATATGGACAGCAAAATCTGTGAGCTTTTCATCTCCCTCCATTACTGCTGAAAAGAAAAGACAATTACATATTTTTGCTAGCATACTGCCTTGCATTTATTCAATTATTTTCACTTTGCAGCCTCCAAAGAATAGCCTTGGTATTTTTACCCCATCTTGGTTTACGTCTGCCACGTTCTTGAGCAAAGATGATCATCGTAAATTTGTGGCTGGTACAAACAGCCATCAGGTAGTTTCGAACGACGGTTCTTTATTTGTTGGTTGCCATTATTTACTCTGCTTTGTGCTGTTAAAAGTTGTGACCTAGATGTAAAACCGTTATTCCAGAGAATTCTGTTGGAGGTTTTTAAATGTATTACCACATTTTCTATTAGTTTTCATCATCGACAACTGATTTGTTTTCTTCTCCTCATTTTGTCCTCTTTCTCTCTTCCAGAGGTCTGTTGTAACAAGTTAATGTCTGTTATTGTAGTTTTATAAACTTGGCATCTTTCTTTTTTTGGCTATTTTTTCCAGGTCCCATTAGGTTCTTCTGACTGTTTTTAATAACTTCATGCTGCTTCTATCACAGGTTCGCCTCTATGATATTTCTGCTCAGCGGAGACCTGTTATATCATTTGATTTCCGGGAGACCCCTATTAAAGCAGTAGCTGAAGATCTAGATGGTTGTACAGTCTATGTAGGAAATGGGTCTGGTGATCTTTCTGCTTTCGACATACGTACTGGTAAATTGAGTTTCATATAATTTAACACTTCATCTTTATTTTCTTTTATTTTTTGCTTAAGAATTTTTTGTCTTCTGAAACTTAAGAACGCTAATTCTGCGTTTCTGTTTCCACTGTTGATAAGTTTTTAATAAAGATTATTTTATATGATGTATGCATGGCTATATTTGAAATTTTCATTCGAAATGTTTTGGCTATATTTGAAATTTTCATTTGAAATGTTCTGTTCAGGTAAATTGTTGGGATCTTTCCTGGGGAAGTGTTCTGGTAGCATTAGATCAATAGCCAGGCATCCGGAGCTTCCTGTGGTAGCATCATGTGGTGAGTAAATCTAGATAATTAAACTCGAACTTATCTCTGCCTTCCACTAAAGTTCCCTTTTTTTTTCCCCCCTTCTTTCTTTTCTTTTCTAGGATTGGACAGCTATCTACGTCTGTGGGACGTGAAGACGCGGCAGCTGCTTTCTGCGGTATGTTTCAAGTGTAATCAAATGTGAAGCATGATAATTGACTGAAATACCGTCCTAGGTAATAATGAAATATGTACCTACCTCTCAGCCAATCATCTTACTTGCTCTCATCATGTGCAGGTTTTCCTGAAGCAGCACCTTGTCAGTGTTGTTTTTGATTCCACTTTTACCGGCGAAGGTTAATTTTCCTGTTTTCCTCTTAACCTGCTCTCTGATTTAAGGCCAAGACAAAGCATATTGATTTCAACTATGAGTAATCTTTTCTGGTATGATTACGTTCGATGAAAAATGGATGGTTGATGAATGATGAATACATAAAACAAAGTTCGAGTGTGGAGAGTGCAGGAAGGGTGTATGTGTGTTGGATTGTGAAAAACGTTTCGGCTTAGCAATAACCGAGCATGAGACTCCCCTTTCCGCATGCCCTAGTTTACATGATCTGGACTTCAGTCTGGCCACTTTTACTGTGATTTTACCTCGTTTTGTTGTTCTTTCAATTGAGAAAGCATAAGCAAGGCTTTTTATTCCCACGACCGTGTCATTAGTTATTCTAGTAGTTCCTGGCTACTAATATCAAGTGTTTTGTTTAAGCAGATGCTGTCGGTTCTACACGGGATACCACAGTTGAAGGAGCAGAAACTGCAAACGAATTTGAAAATGGAGATGGGCAAGAAACGCAACCTGTGAAGAGGAAGAAGTCATCTAAAGAAAAGAAAGCAAAAAAGGAAAGTAAAAAGAAAAATAGAAGCAATGAGACATCTACAGAAGATGAAGGAACAAAGAAGCTAAAAAAATCCAAGTAGAAGAAAAGATTGAAACGTGATATTCCTGATGATTCATCGTGACGCATAGTGGAACAAACGCTTACATGAAAAAGAAGAAAAATGTTACTTCTCGCAAGAGAAGCGTAGTGAGAAAGCCGGTTTATTGCTTCCTCACATTCTGTTGGGAACGGCATAGCAATGCGTACACATCCGTTTCATTTTTGTTCTGTAATGAGTTGAACTTCAAGCACAATGTGGATTTTGAATCTTCAAAATATTGTTGCTCATTTGTTTGTTTTGTTTTGTTTATTTATTTATTATTTATTGTTTATTGTTTCTTGTTTTATTTCGTTTTGTTTTTTTTAGGGATTTGCTCATCTATTTTTGTCTTTGGATACAAGTTTTTATATGTTTTGATAGGAAGTCATTGAATAAAAGTTGAATGTAGTTTAGTTCTACCCTTTACCTATATGTCATCAACTATTTTGTGATGTCTTTGTGCGCTTAATGTCTTTTTCTAAATTTCTCGTTTTTTAAATGTCGTTTCTCTGCTTTTAATAAAAATTCAATTTGACGTCGTTTATATTCATATTGGATAAATGGCAAAGTTAATCTCGAATCGTTGATCTGTATGTCCTTGTAAATCATGTTTTTTCTGGACTCTGTTTGGTGTTTTAATTCCAACTTAAATTTTTTATATTAATTTTTATCTTTTTTTGAAAAATCAGTAAAAATTATAATTAATTTTTTAAAAATTAATTAATTTTTACTTAAAAAGTTCAACTTCACCAAGGTGAATTCAAACACTCTTAAACATCGAATCTAAAATTTGTCTTTTGGGTGCTGTAACTCGCCTAATATTAGAAGTTGTCGTTTTTTGCAACAGTGTCGTTTCTTCCTTTATTTATTTATTTGGAATGATAACTTTGATTCATTACTAATCATTTTGATGGTACCGCGCCGTGTTTACGGTCTGCGTTGAAAGACTTTTAATATCGGTTTTCTACGTTTAATTTATTTACTTTAAGTTTGTCGTTTTCTCCTATCTGTGTCGTTCTGACTTATTTATTTTGTGGTTTCCTCTACAAAGCTGTCTTTCCTTTAGTATCCTTGTTTGGGCAGTGATATCACTGTAGTTTTTACATGATGTTGTCGTTCATGACCCCATTCTGATTTTACTATATGTGTCGTTTATTGTTTTACTGTCCTTTTCACCACTGAGGGCCTCTGATTCAATACCTACCACTAAAAGTAGGCTTTAATAAAGTAGAAGTTGGAAATAATTGAAAAACTACGTACCTTCCAACCTTAAAACTCCAACTTATGTGGAATCCAATATTTATTATTAAAAAAAAAAAAAAAAAAAAAAACAAAACTTATGAGGGGTCAAACGACACCAATATTTTGCCACCAAGACATGGAGTTGGAAGATAGTCACTTGCCTATAAAACAGTTTTAGAGCCCTATTGCATTGCAGACCTAACGAAACACGATGACAGAAATCCCTTTTTTTTTTTTTTTTTTTTTTAATGCCTTCCCCCAAAAGGCGAGATAAATCAACTGAAGAGTGATAAACTGATATCTCACATTACAATTTTTTTTTTCTGGCAGTAAAATTAAAAATAATTATTTTAAACAAGTCATACAACGGAGATATCAGCATCAATTTCTTAGAAAATCACAACCAAGCACTGAAAGGTGGGGAAATAGAAGAAGCATTTCAGTTACTCAGATGCAGCTTCCTCTTTCTTCTCGGACAAGTACCTGACAAAAAATAAAATAAAATAAAACAAAATAAAATAAAAACCATTTTATCACATTCCATTGTTTGTATGATTCAGACAAGAGTATAACAAGGCTTTCAAGGACCAAATACTATTGCTAAAACATTGTCCGAATAAACAAAAATATATCGAAAAGAAACTACCCCACAATTCAAAAATACTTCTAGTAATTGAACGGTGTAAAGCAACAGAGACAAGTCAATGTGCCTTTAGTTTGAAAAAAAAAAAAAGAAGCCTATCAGGTTTCGAACCTGAGACCCAAGACTTTGTATCCCTCTTCCTTTCCACTCGCTGAGCTAGCCCCAGCGGCAATAATTGCAAATTTGCCATTAAACAAAAGGCAACAAAGCATGAGGAGAAAGTAATATACATTGCTAACTAAGTCCTCAGAGATTATATTTTAGGTTCAGTAACCTACCCTTGACCCTTTGCCCAGCGAGAGAGTTGATACAGTTGTACGGTTTCGTTTGAGGCATGGCATGCCAAAAGAAGATAGTTGCGAGGCTGTACCATCCATGCAAATCTCATGAACAAGCAAGAGTAGACACACATTGCTGCAGAAGAAAAAAAAAAAAAAAATCCAGATGAGCTATTTTGCCGTCTAACATATATACCGTAAAGTATCTACATTCTTAAAACCAGTAATTTCGAACCTGCTGTCATGTTTCCGGAAATCATTTCTGGTGGCTTTTTCATGTCCGCCAACCCCTGTGACATTGATATGGTTGGACACTCAGTTTAAAGCAATAAACCATAAAATTGGATTCTATTTGATGAAATGAATTCATGCATTAACATATGAATCATCGTTAGCAGAACATACTGCAGCAACAAATCCCCAATTGGCAACCGGTCCCCAAAAGTGAGTTGTTTTCGGACCAACGGGACTGTTCAAGAATGCTCGGAATGCAGCTGCCATGGCAGACACCAACCGTCTTAGTTCTGCACAACCCAAAAACAGAAAATTCAATTAAAAATCCAAGGTTGCATTTTCTTTAATCCAACAAAGAAGTTAAGATAAAGTAGTCAAGCAAACCCATACCATAATATCCTTCCGCTGTCTCATCGGAAAAAAATAAAAAAATAAATAAAGCTTCCTTCATTTCAAGCTAAACAATATGATTCTTCTAACATAGCTTAAAATGAATTCGTTAAAAAAATTATCTATGAATTCTAGCAAAAATGTCTATAAGATCAAAGCCACAACAAACACTATCATCTTCCGAAAGCTATCAATCCAATGGTCGCAAACTTGGCACAGCAATGAAAATGTTTCCTCACTTCTAATCTTGAGGTCTAGAGCTAAAATTTCCAATCCCAAGTTCATACATACATATATATAGTCAGCATATATACATATGACTATATATATATATTATACATACGTATATTAACACAAAAACCAATTCAGAATAACGTGAAACAACAAGAATAAGGATATTTTACGTCAAATTTCTCAACGGATGTGGCAAAAATCTCCATTTCAAACCACAAATTGAGGAAAGAAAAATAAAAAGAAGAGAAATCAAGCTATTCCTCCAAGATTCGGTAACGCAATCTTCTAAAAAACAATACGAACAGAATCAAAAATCGAAACCTAAAAAATATATCCCAAATTGGGATTTTTTTTTTTTTTTTTTATACAGGAAATACAAATCCAAAACAGACACAACCAAAACCTACTTTTGGGATTCGATTAAGAGTAAAGAAGACGATGATTAAGATAATCTAGGATTAAAGGCCGTACCTTTGATGGGGGAAATTGTGGGATTTGGAATCTCAAAGAGGGAAGACTCTGCTTTCAGAGGAACAGGGGTAGCTGCAGATATTAGTTTTTACATTTTTTAAAGAGTAACTGACGTTGTTGGTCCCACACTTTTTTGTAAATAACAATTTGGTCCCTTTTTTTATAGTCTTTGGCGAAACCACCCCAAAATTTGTAAATATTTGCAATCGAAACCCGTTAAGTTTTTTGTGGTTTAGATGTGTTAGATTGTGATTTTTCCCACATCACTAAAACATTAGATTGTTGCGGTGTTTATATCTAGATTGAGTTCATTTCTTCTTGAGCTAATTTTTGGGATCAGTTTTACCTAAATTTATTTAACGTGATATCAGAGTCAGATTTTATATCTGATAGTAGATTTAGATTCAGTCCATTTACATGACACGTTATGCTCAAATTTCTCTCCTTGTCTACTATGCTAATCTCCATCGGGTATTTATGAGGATTCGTTTTGATATAATAAGGATTACTAGAAAAAATGTTAATTCTTTTAATAGAAGCAAATAAGAGACAGAATATTCTTCATTTAGGCCATTTAAAATATTAGATTAAGTTTGAAGGAAAAAGAGGCTAGAACACAAAGGCAGTGTCTTATAAGTTACAACGTGTTTAAAGTTTTTTTTTTTTTTTCACTTATAAAATATTATATAACGTGTTTAAAGTCACATAATTACCAACATTAGACGTAACCTTTTTTTATTTTTTTTAGAGATAAACATTAGACACAACATTAGATAGGAAGACCATCTCATTTTCCCATTCCCAAATAATTAGATCCTTACATTGTGCTAGAGTGTTTCCAAAATAAAAGGCACTTATAGAATTCAATTCATTTAACAATTATATATTGATGAAAAGCAGTGTTTTTTTTTTTTTCTTTTTTGAAATTATGAAAAGCAGTGTTTTGAACATAAAAAAAGATTACTTAAAAAAAAAACATTAAAAAGATTTGTTATCTCAAATGAGCCTTTGAATGGAAAGTCATTTATTGTACACTGAGACAAAACGTCACTTGCAATTGAACTATTTGAAACAAAAAACTTTTAAGAATCGGTTTTGATTCTTAGTTCTCTAAAAGTTTCGGTTACAAATTATGCCTTGGATAAAAATTTATATAAAAAGATTATTTTCAATAAGGAAAAAAAAATACAAAAGATTTGTTATCTCAAATGAGCCTTTGAATGAAAACAAAGCTTTTATTGTACACTGAAGCAAAACGTCCCTTGTTATTGAACTCTTTCTCGAAATAAAAGACTTTTAAGAATCGGTTTTGATTCTTATTTCTCTAAAAGTTTCGGTTACTTATGTCTTGTATAAAAAATATAAATATATACATAATGTAAAATAGATTAACAATAAAAAGATAAAAGTTTTTTATTTTTTATTTTTAGGTGGGGCCTTAGGCAATTGACCTCAATAGAATCCATACAAGTTTTTTTTTTTTTTTTAAAATTATATTTTTTTACAATTATTTTCTTTATTTTTGTTGAATCATGACTTTGATACTACCAAAATTTTCCTCTTCAAGGATTTTATGGAGCCTTTTCTATGTTAGTGTCATTGCTTTACCTAGTTGCTGGTTTTGGTTTGCTAATAATCAAGGTTTGTCAAAACTCCATGTTTTTAATTTTTTTCAATATTTTAAACTCATTTTGAACAATTTAAGTAGTAAAATTTTTGTTGTAGCTGTTAGAGTGTGTGTGACGGGTGAATCAAGTATCGATTTGACAGTCGAAGACCCCACAGTCCGCGAAGAACTGAAGGTTAGCCGATCCGATTTTCCGAGTGATTTTGTGTTTGGAGTAGGTACTTCTGCTCCACAGGTACATGAGGTTTCTTAAATACGACTATTTGATCTTAAATCCTCTATTGTTTATACTAGTGGTGAAAATATGTATGTTTGTATTTATCCATGTGCGTGTGTGTGTATGTATGTATATACATACATATATATATATGTAATATTTATTGTTTGTATGAACTCTGCAGACTGAAGGATCAGCCGAAGAAGGAGGGAAAGGACCAACCATTTGGGATTACCATGCTAGAAGATTTTCAGGTTTATTAGAGAACTAGTTAAAATCACGTGTTTTTGCACGCGTGAAGCGCATACATACTAAATTTGTTGAATGTCTATTTTATAAACATAAATGTCAAACTTTTCAATGATATTTTATGGTAAAAATAAGAGAATAAAAAATAATAAAAAAAGGAAAAACATACAAAATAATTTAACCAAGTTTTTAAATAATGTTTTTAGGAAACTTCACACTTTTAATATAGTTATAGATAAAAATGACCCTTTATATTTAATTCGCAACAATAATTATAATCAACTACGATAATCTGCTTTTTATTTAAGTTTGGAAACTATTGAGTTATGTAGAATCTTATTATTCCCCAAATGCAGAGTTAGCAAGTGGATCGACCTTTAAGTATTTCAAATATTCTAATGTGTATTAATTTTCCTTAAGGCTCATTTGACATATAGATTTGAACCCACAATTCAAATATAAAGTTAAATTTTTTTTCAAATAAAATGTTGTAGAAAAAAGTTTGAATCGTGGGTTCGAACCCATTTGCATGAATAAGGGACTTTTAGGACAATCATTTTAGGTAGATAGAAACAAAAAGAGACTATAAAAGTGAAATTTTTCTTGAATTGTACCTTGCACTTCTTTCTCATATATATGCGGCTGTTGAAAGTGGACGTACCTTTTATATGGAGAGTTAAACATTATAAATCTTGTCTGTGCTTTGTTTATTTTTCGTTCACGTCTCGGTTTATTTATTATATTGTTCTTGATTAGCAGGAAATAGGGCTTACTTCTTTGTCATTTGCTATATGCTGCAGACAGAGTGGAAGACAGTAGCAAGTTTCCCATAGGGATCGATTCGTATAGGCGATATAAGGCGAGTAGAAGAGGTGTTTAGTGAGACATGATTTTAAGCAAATTTTCTTTAAAATAATTTAACTTGTTTATCATATATTTATAGGAGGATGTGAAACTTGTGAAGGATCTTGGAGTTGATTCTTATAGATTTTCGATCGCTTGGAGTAGGATTTTGCCAAGTAAGTTCTTCATCCAACGAAAATTTTACTCAAGCCTAAAAATTATTTGTTTTTGAATGTTGAGATCAAATATAGACGGATCCATGAGTGGTGGAATCAATCAAGAGGGTGTTGATCACTATAATCGTCTGATCGACGAAGTGGTCGAAATCGGTAAGAAGCGATCAATTCTTGAATCTATGCCTTCGGATTTTCTATGCACCCAATTGCCTTAAAAATTTTGAATCTCTTATGTAGGCCTCAAACCTTTTGCGACCCTTTTGCACTTTGACTTGCCTCTAGCCCTGCAAGACAAGTATGGAGGCTACCTGAATATCTCATTTGTGTAAGTCTCACACGAACCACGTCTTCCTTATTTCGAGGTTAACTATATCACACATCTCAAAATTTTGGGATGTACATGTCATTCGAACCTTAGCAATAGACGATGGAAAGAAACAATCTCAATCGTTGAAAAAACGTCCTCGGTGTTTAGCTGAAAAGATTTCAACGATTCAGATTGTTTCTCAAGAAGTTGGACATCATTCTAACTTGTCGTTTCTCTAATAGGCATGATTTCAAGGACTATAGTGAACTTTGTTTTAGAACATTTGGAGACAGGGTTAAGAATTGGGTTACAATAAATGAGCCAGAAATTCCGGCGGTATTTGGGCATGAAACCGGGTTAGCAGCACCGGGGAGGTGCTCGCTACCAAACTTGTCATGCCCATTAGGTGGTAATTCATCAACGGAACCTTACATTGTAGCTCATAATCTTCTTCTTGCACATGCTGAAGTGGTTGAGATCTACAGGAACAAATTTCAGGTAAAGGAAAACACATTCAATCCGCTCATTTCTCGCTGTCTCTGATTCGACTTGTCGAATCATTTGTCGGGTTGAGTTTGATATTTTTCTATTTTCCTAAAGGAAAGGCAAAAGGGAGAGATTGGAATTTCTCTTAATACAAAATATTATGAGCCAAGTTCAGAATCATGGGCAGATAAAGCTGCAGCAAAGAGGCTTATGGACTTTCACTTGGGATGGTTAGTACTTGATCAAATTCCGAAAGTTTACTCTCTCTTTTTTTTTTTTTTTTGAATAATTTTCAGAATTTGTGGTCACATTTCTAATACTTGCTTGTTCTAAAAAATTTTTTGAATTATAAATATGAATTGCTAGGTTTGTGGAGCCATTAGTCTATGGAGATTATCCGAAAAGTATGAGAGATCTGGTGAAGGCAAGACTACCTATTTTCACCGAAAAACAAAAAATGATGCTCAAAGGAAGTTGTGACTTTTTCGGATTGAACTATTATACATCGTCTTATGCTAAAAATATGTTATCTTCTCCTGCTCAAATCTTGTACCATAGTGTAGACGCCTTAGCAAAGGAAGTAGGTAAAGTCCACAATTTATACTTCAATTTTATCACGAACTTAAACAAATCATTAAAAGTGAGTATTTTGAAAATGTTCTAATTTTTGAAGGGAGAGATGGAAAGTCTCTTGATCCCTTGGTAAGAAAATCCTAAACCCCGATTAATACCGTCATTAGAATTTCCGCAAAGTAATTAAGAGTAGAAATCTTAACGACTCTTCGAATTGCAGGACATGCCAATCTATCCAGAACAGCTACAGAAACTACTGGAGTTTGTCAAGAGAAACTATCAAAGTCCGAAAATATATATCACGGAAAATGGTTGTGGCTTTTGCTTCTTTCACTGCATTTATATTTATAAACTATAAAATTTACAAAATGATATAAAATTTTAGTGTTTTCTGTGTAGGAGCTAGTGAGGCAAGAGATGAAAAAGTTGGACTTGGTGAAGCATTAAAAGATCCACATAGAATTATTTTTGTTCTTAGACACTTGCATTATATCCATAAAGCCATCAGGTAAGGATTCCTTGCCAAAACAGAACGAAAAAATAGTCACTAGCCCGTTGGGGTAAAGGGCTCGAACCAAAGTTGCGGTTCAAACCATTTTTCCTACGACGTTTTTTCTCACAAAAATTTGAATTTGATCTTCAACCTCGGACATGTTGTAGGAATGGAGTGAATGTGAAAGGGTACTTCTATTGGGCGGCATTCGACGATTTCGAATGGGGTTTGGGCTTCAAATATAGATTTGGATTCTACTACATTGACTTCAACGACAATCTCAAGCGCATTCCGAAACTTTCTGCTAAGTGGTTCTATAGTTTCCTTAAAGCTCTCAATACCACTTCATAATAACATAAATACATGCATATGTATGTATCTATACATGTATGCTTGTATATGTGTTGAGTTTTGTATGCAAAACGGTTTAAATTTTAGGATATATATATCAAAGACAATCTCAAGCGTACTCCAAGGTCTGTTGACATAAAAGCTGTGTTGGGCTATTCATGTACAAATGTTGGGGGAATTTCCCCATATAGACCGAGATCATAACACGTGTCAATTTGATTATGATCAAGACCGCCAAAAAGTACTAAATTGAGGACTCCGACCACTTTTATAGCCGAGTGGGAAGGTTAAGTGCGACAATTCTCATAAAAACGCTAATAAGTTAATGATGTGTCTCAACTACAAGGTCTAGCAAAATCGTGAATAAGACACTCATACATAAATAAAACACTTGGCTCCATAGAGGGAAATCCCTAGACCCCAAAAAAAAGGTTCCTCTAGAACGACTTGGACCCGGAGGAGGGATGGGGCTGCTTTTTCTTGGTTTCTTCGGAGAACCTCCATGGAGGCTCGTCAACACACAGCGCCTCATAGTGAGCGGGAGGAACATGACGGAGAGAGGCAGAGGAGGTAGAAGAATATTGATGTGGAGGTAGGAAATTGCTCCAACAACAAAGTTTCACATTAGTAATGTGGTGTTTCATATTAGGATAAAGTTTTTTTTTTTTAATTATTATTTTTAATTTTTAGATATAAGGAGGATCGATTTTGGAACCTCCCTTAAAGACCCGTTGCATCCAAATCCTCCGATGCCACTCTATCCAACAGTCTTAGTTATTACAAAGGATCGGTTGTTTTAGTCATTAGATTAATTTTTCAATAATATAATTCATAACATAAACAATTATGTATCGCAGATACTTTTATTATTTTCTGGAAACAGTATTAAAGCGACGTTTAACGTCGTTGAGATCAAATAAACAAGTTTAGATAACGACAGGCATTAATCTTTTTTTTTAATGCATCTTAATTAATTAGTCTAATGCCCTCTAATGGTGTGGTTTCCACAGTATACTTATATTGCCTGTATATATATCTAATGAATATAGTTCTGGTTTGAGTAATCTGATTGTTTAGAGTTGGGTTAATTAAGTGGGAAGCCAATAATGTTCATGCAATTCTACTCTGTCCTAGTTTCATTTCTAGGGTATCTGACCTTAGATTTTCACGACTTGAACCTGTGACTTGATACTTTAAATAAGCCTTCTTTGTCATCAAGCCACCACCACCGATAAAACTTATCTAATAGTACATGGAGCCAAAGAAGTGTTGGAAGAAGTTCAAGAAACGTAATATAAATATATAATTTCATGGACAATTTCTTTTTTCCTAACAAACTAATTCAAATTTATAAGAAAAATGCTTCTTCTTATAATTAAACCGACAGCCAAAATTTACCCCATAAACGGTTGTTACTTGTTTGCTTTTTTTTGTTTTTGGTTGGGGTTCCTTAATGACATTTTGACAGTTGGACTTTGAGATAAAATTGGATATTAATTGTTGGCCTCTGTTTTGTTTTTCTTGTATCTATTTGGTTTTTTTTGTTTGTAAAAGTTAAGACCCAAAAAGAAAGAGAGAGAGGGAGTAAAGAGAGAGAGAGAGAGAGAGAGAGAGAGAGATCTTTGCCGTTTATTACACTTCTCGTTTATTAAAATCAAAAACCAAAAAAACCAAAAACGAAAAAAAAAAAAAAATTGTTATCAAACAAGTCCTAAATACAAGGCAACAGTGAATAGCTGAAAAACGACACACACACAGATACTCTGCCAGGTAGGCAAATTATATTCTGCAAATTAATTTATTTTTCTCAATTATTTTCGCTATTATGTCACGAAATTGCAAATAACAAAAAAAAAAAAAAAAAAAAAAAAAACTAGGATTTAATGAAATTAAGTGCATATATTTTAGTTATTATTGCAGAATGGTGTTTATTTTTTCTTCTTGTTTATTTATTTATTTATTTATTAACTAAATAACTATGTTTGAAATGCAATGGAAAAAATACCGTATGAACCACAAAAAACATTTCCAAAGTTAATTATTAGAAGAAAAAAGGAAGAACAAGCATGTTAAAAATTATTGCTAATTCTCGTTTTGTGAGTTTTAAGGAATTAAAAAACTAAAACCTAAATATTAGTAGGATTCTTCTTTTTATAGAAAATAAAAATAATTAATTATGTTAAATATAACAAACCTTGAGGTGTAAAGGTTATTAACTAATAATCCTAATAATACGCTGCCTTTACTTAAGGGGAATACCTTAATGGCCTTACCGTTGTGCCGGCACTGAAACTAGTGATTATGGCTCTCAATTGTGTCTGTAATGATGATATTCTTGTTACTTTGTTTACATACCAGCCTCCTCTCTCTCTTTATATATTTATATATATATGTATGTATGTATAGATATATAAGTATATCACAAACAAGTACTTGCATCAATTACTAATTATATACATGGCATCTGCAGTATGTTTACGGGGCTTTGCTGGGATTTGTGCCGTTGCTCTTCTGATTTACTGCTTCTTAACACAAGGTTTAGCATGTATGACATTCATCTTCTATATCCTGATCGCATCTTTTGATGTAGTCAGACTTGAAATTACGCTTGGTTATGTTTGTAAACAGTATGCTTATTGTTTTGGTATCGTTAGTGACTTTTTTTCTTTCTTTCTTTTTTATTTGGTAATATCTTTTGGACAGGTATTCCAGGAGAGGATAATTTGTATATTAAGAGATCCGATTTCCCAAGTGATTTCTTATTTGGAACTGCTACTTCTGCCCAGCAAGTATACATCCCTTGCTTTTATGTCTAAATATGTATATAAATATGTGTGTGTGTGTGTGTGTTTATATATGTATGAAAAAATTTCCAATCTCAATTTTTGCAAACAATGTATTCATATTATGTAGAAATTTAAATAGATACGATAAAATTTTAAAGTAGGTAACTTCAAATTGTAGATGATGGTATGAACACACTGGTTAAACACAAATTACGACAGAAAAATTGGACAAAAATTTTGAGTTCTCATTGTATATATAAGCATATAGAAAAGTATATATATTTATGTATGTATATGATCTTTGCTTTGGAAAATGATCGACTTCATGAAAACTTTTAACATGAATTTCACGGAGCTAACACACGTGAAATTTGACATGTTTGTTCGACTTCATGCATTAATTCTTTTAGTTCGTGATCTTTCGAGTTAAAAAAATCGAGAAGTTTAGGAATTCTTATGTACTTTTTATCAAGTAAATTTCACTAATTGCAGATAGAAGGAGCAGGAAAAGAAGGTGGGAGGGGACCAAGTATTTGGGACACCCATGCTGCAGTCCCAGGTTTATAAACAACCCTTAACGATCCCGATTAGACTAAGCAGATTTCAAATCAATTGTGATTAATTTTTATTCCCCTTTTAACATTTTCAGGCCATATTAGGGATGGAAACAACAGTTTAATAGCAATTGATTCATATCACCGATTCAAGGTATGTAGAAATACGCAAACATTACTCATAATATCGTTTGAATACGTTAAGGCATAAGGGTGTAGGTCCCATGGATGAGATTCTCATTCTGTTACTCGTCGCTGTCACCGTGTGATATAAGTTGTATGTCTATGATCTTATAGGAAGATATAAAGCTCATGAAAGACCTCGGAGTTGATTCTTACAGGTTTTCCATTTCCTGGCCTAGGATTTTACCTAGTAAGTTTTACATACTAGTTTTATTGATATTTTTGCACCATTAATTAATACGAAAGGGAACTAAATTTGGAGAATTAAGCCATTGTTAAATTTTTTCTCACCCCTACATCAACATGTCCAGATGGCACGATAAGCGGCGGAATTAATCAAGAGGGTATTGATTTCTACAACAATGTTATCAATGAATTACTTAAAAACGGTAAGATTTATGCCTAATTACAATAATATTTTGTTTTATGTTAAAAAATTATCATTAAGTAAATACTTATAATTAACTTAATGGATAGGTATTAAACCATTTGTAACTATGTTACATTTTGACACACCACAAGCTCTTGAAGACAAGTATGGAGGCTTCTTGAATCGCACAATTGTGTAAGCCTCAATGTTATCACATTTTTCATATATATAATTTTATTTGTAAATTACTAATTATTGTAATTATTTTATTGATTAATCACTAATTACGGTTTTGTGTTAAATTTGCAGGGATGATTTCAAGGATTACAGTGAACTTTTGTTCAAAACCTATGGAGACAGAGTTAAATACTGGGTTACTGTCAATGAACCATTTGTTGTGGCACTCGCATACGACTTAGGGAAAGGTGCACCGGGAAGATGTTCGTTACCACCGCCTATCGGTCCATGTCCAGCCGGTAACTCGTCCACAGAACCTTACATTGTAGGCCATCACTTTCTCCTTGCCCATGCCACGGCTGCTAGGCTCTACCAAAAGAAGTTCCAAGTAAGCTATAGAAAATATTTAATATGCAAAGACATATTCGAGGCGGTTTTTTTAATTTTTTTGATTTTTTTAAAAATTTTGCAGGCTCAACAAGGTGGACAAATCGGACTCGCTCTTGTTGGAGAGTTTATGGAGCCTTTAACTGACTCACCAGATAATAAAGCAGCTGCAGAAAGATACCTGGATTTCCTATTAGGATGGTCAGTGTCATTTTAATTTCTTGTGTAACAGTTTAATACTTCAATGTCTCGAGAGACGTTTTGCGAAAGAGAAATCTGAATTTAGTCGATATTTCGTGCTAAATTTAGGTATGTGGAGCCATTGGTGTTCGGAGATTATCCGAAAACCATGAGAGATAATGCGAAGGAGAGATTGCCCACTTTGACTGAAGAAGAGAAGATTTTGGTAAAGGGAGCTTTTGATTTTATTGGCGTCAACTACTACACATCAAGATATGCTTTCAAGACTGATCCAGTGCAACCACCCCACTATCTTGGTGACTCTTTAGTAAAGCTCTCAGGTACGATCATAGATACAACTATATATATTATATATCTATCTGTGTATATGTGTATATATATGTATATAAACGAAGTCTAATATTGGTTTTTGTGATTGTTTCAGCTACAAAAGATGGAGTCCTAATTGGTCCAAGGGTAAGTGATTTATATTAGCATATAACAAATCAATCTTGGATTATGAGTACATTTTGTTTCTATATTTTCCATTAAGTATTTATAATTAACTTTAATCAAAATTGTTGTTTTATGACCTTACAGTCTGAAGGGGGTGGATATGTCTACAGTTATCCTCAAGGGCTACAAAAACTCATGGAGTTCATGAAGCAAAAGTACAACAATCCCACCATTTACATTACCGAGAACGGTTAGAGCTTAATCCGTGTCTTAATTTCGTGCCGTTTCTAAATCGTTTGTAATTGTAGCATCGTCATGCTAATAGGTTAGTCCTTTGGTTGCAGGAATTCCCGAGGCAAATGTGGCGAATCGCAGCCTTGAGGTAGCGCTGAATGATCAAGATAAAATCGACTTCATTCGTCAGCATTTGTATCACCTAAATCGAGCTATGAAGTAAGTCATTCAAGAGAAGACACTAGAAATTAGTATGTGCTTTTTTTAACCTTTAATGGTGGGTTAATTTTCTTTTACAGGAATGGTGTGAATGTGAAAGGTTACTTCTACTGGTCCCTCTTCGACAATTTCGAATGGGGAAGCGGATACAACGTCAGATTCGGGTTGTATTTCATCGATTACAACGACAACTACAGGCGTATTCCCAAACTATCTGCTAAATGGCTTCCTGCTTTCCTTAAAGGACAAGATACTAGTTCATTTAATTAGACTAATCTGGCATTTAGATGCTAAATTTATCCTGCAAAGTGAAAAAAAAATTTAAAAAAAAAAAGATAAATAACGGGTTTTTCCAGCCGAAGATTAGTATACTGTTGTGCTAGCAATTAGGAGCATGTATTTTTTGAGGCTATAACAAATTATCTTGTACAATATGACCAAAAATAAAATAAAAATAAAAAAAAAATTCTTTAGCCAAGATCAATCGAGTAATTTTGGTTTGGCACGAAATTTTGTTATGTGTTACTGACACGTTGTTACATGTGATGTAACGCTTCTTCAACACTATCCTTATTTGTCAAAAATATGCTCGATACTTCACTTAGAAAAAGTTTGTGTGGTGTTTACACATGCACTCAGGGACAGGGTAGGCAATAACATCCCTGTCTCTCCTATAACTCCTCAGCTCAGGCTGGCCCTGGGACTTGCTGTGCAGTTCCCTCATGATGGCACTGAACTCCGCATCCGAAATTGATGCATCCTCGAAGAAAGGCAACATCGCTCGCTTGTTCGGTTTTATGAACTTTCTGTGCCCCACGTAGGCGCGGTGACCCTGTCCCCCGAACAAAACGAATGCATATTATTCATAAGATTGGAAATTTGGTTTCACAAAAGAAAATGGTAAGTAAGACCGCGGTGTAGTTTTGACATAACTATTTTATACCTGCAAGGCGCGTCCCATGTTTCCGCCGTGGGAAGGCACAAAGACGTCGCTGCTGAGAGAGACAATGTAGTCTATGGCGGCCAAAGCAGAGGACTTGTTGGCGAAGGGCGAGAGTTCGCCTTCCCGTGCCAGCATCTCCTTTGTCACTAAATTTGGGAACTCCGCAATGAGTGGTTGTAGGGCCTTGCAGCCACCAAACGGTTCTCCTCCCGCGTTGTATATATGCGTAGTTCGTGGCGCTCCAAGTGCCTTCAAGAGCCTGCAAAATTGGTACCAAAAAGGGGCTGAAAATCACTCTTAAAATAAATAAATAAATATATATATATATATATTCGTGACCATATAATTCTTAGAAGTTGTAGCTCCTAAGGTACAAAATTTCACCTGTCACCAACCTTAATTTTTAGAACTAAATATTTTTAATCATTAATTTTTTTTAAACTTTTAAAACAAAATACTTTTTTTTTTTTTTTAGAATGTTATCCCTCATTCTTTAGTTCTAGCTGTTAGTGCACTAGTTACTGACCTTGCCATTTCCAATGCATTAAGGGGGCATAATCCGGCGAGCCGTCGCTGAGCATAGGTCATGTTCAAGCTTCCGGTTAGAAACTCGGGCTGAGAATTCCGAACCTTGGTTATGACGTCGTCGTACTCGGGGCCTAGACCGGTTCGGCAACCGGTTCTCACCCACACATCCTTCTCTAGCCGGAGATGGAGGGCAATGTAGGGACCTTCAATCCACATTCTCTTAGCGAGTTGATTCCCGAGCTCGCGAATCGGTGTTGCAAATCTTAGTGCATGGAAAGCCACCTGAAAAAACGTAAACAAGAATACAAAGCAAAGCAAAACACACGTGAACAAAAAGTTGAATAGATTCCGATCCGATTCTAGGGGTGTTATTGATTTTTTTTTATACCTTACCTTACATTTAAGCTTCTGCAAATCGGGAGGAAGATTCTTCGTGAGCTTAGAATCTAACCCTTTTAGTACAAGAAGTCCATCTCGATTAAGCTGCAAAATTTGAAAAAACAAAAAAAAAAAATATGTAACATTTTTTATTTAAAAAATGGATATTTTACAGATTGAGCATAAAATTTGTGAAGATTCACTATTACTTGGTTATAGAATCTTTGATAAATCCATTGTGGAGTGATGTCCTTAGGAAACTTGGATTGGATTGACTGTCTTCCAAACAAATGCGTGGAAGGAATCGTCGACACGATTCGAATGTCAGCTTGTAAGGTCTTCTTGAAATGTTCAATGTCAAAAATGTCCGAAAATTCACTGCAAAATTCGAAAGAAAATTAGGGTCTTTCAGAACTTGTACTGAAAACAGAGAAGCCCTGACTCTAAATAACAAGAAAATGTCTAGACAATTTAAGGAAAATAAATAAATAAAAAAAAATACTATTCTGTTACTCTTATTTTTATTTTTTATAAAAAATTCCTCTTAAATTTATAAGAAAATTAGGACATTTCTTGTGTTGAAACAGTACAATTAGCATGTTACTACTCAAAATTTAATTGCTAAAAAACAAGAAATAAAAAAAAAACTAGAAACAAAAGGGGAAAGAAAGTTATTTTTCAACCGAAATTCATGTGAAAAAAGGGAAAAATGAAGACATTTCTTTAGGTGAAACAGAACACTTAACTTAAATTCTACACAATTTTCAATAACAAAAAAAGATTAAGAATTATTTAAAAATAAATAAATTTAAGAATTACAATACCTCTCATCTCCCCAGATGAGATTGACTTGTAAAATAGGTACAACCAGAGCAGCCTCAAGAATCCGGGCAATGACAACAGCATCAACAATCTGATTCCTCTGCTGGTTAAGTCCCCCGGCGGCCACCACCACAAGGAACCGCCTTTTCTCCTTCGAAATCCTCGCCGACGCTCTCCGATACCCGATACCGAAGTCCAAGCAGGGGCGGTAGCCCTCCCCGTCCGGCTGCCGCCAGAACTCCCTCTCCGCCTCGGACACATTAGCCCTCGCGCCAGCTGCAGCAATAACGCCTTGCGCGGGCAGCGGCACCATTGCGCTACGCAAAAGCCTAGGCGCAGCGTCCTCGTCGTCGTCAGAGGCCTTGAAAGCGAGCGAGGCGAGGAGCGGCGAGGAGACGGGGCAAGGGGGATGGTGGTGGGAGCGGAGGAAAGTGAGGAGGGAAATTCCGAGGAGGAAAGTGAGGGAAAAGAGGAGGGAAAGGAAGAAGAAGAGGAGGAAATTGGAGGAGCTTCTCCGGGTTTTCTTGGGGAAGAAGAGGAGGGAAGCCATGGGAGAAACCGGAAGGAAATGAAGGAATGGCGGTGCCGGGTTTAAATTGATGAAGGAGTTCTTCATGTTTGAGTTCCTTGTTCTCGCCATGAGAGAAAACTTCAATGGAGTTTTTTCTTCTTGTTTTCTTGGATCGCTTATAACTGAGAAAGAGAAAGAAAAGAAAGGAAAAGAAAAGAAAAGAAAAGAAAAGAAAGCTTGGTGTGGAATTAACAACTCCGAGAAGGCTTAACAATACGCAGAGAGATTGGAAGGTTTTGGCGTACTGGTAGTGGTACTTCGAAAGAAAATGAATCTTGGTTTTCAGTACCAAATGACAGTTATAGCCTTGAGTTTTTCCGTTTGAATGTGGTGGGAATGGTATGCGGGTAAGGGTGTTTTAATCATTTTACACAAAATTCTTTACAAGCCAACGGTTCGTTTTGGTTTTCCCGGGAAAAAAAAAGTAGGAAGTGACTTTTCGCTAGCTTCAGCTCTGAAATTGCATGTAAAATTAATTCCATCCATTTTTATTATCATTATTAGTAGAAGATATTTTAGAATTTCAAATAAGGATCATTCACGGTAAGATCTTTTATTATATGGTAGAAAGTAAGAACTGTTTTTTAATTATTAAATTAATTTTTTGATAATATGATATATGAATGTTCACCTTAAAAATTTATGGTACATGATATAAAATTATTCTAGTCATAAAATCAAACTAGTGAAAGTTTAATCTAATTACTAAAACAACAGTTTTGTATAGATAATGCAATATAAGATATCATATTTTCAATAAAAGATCTAGGAAAATTTTATCATAGATCATGAAAAAACTAATATCGGTAGAGCTTTGATATATCAAAAATGCTCATTTTATATACTTTTTTTTCACTTAAAATCATTTTATATATTTTTCGTTTTAATGTGATTTTGACTGAATCAAATAATTAAAAAAACATTTATTTACAGGAGACCTTATCATAAAATTTTTTTAAAAAAAAAAACACTAAACTAAACTAACATCAAGTGTTAATTAATGATGAGTTTCGGACAATAATTTTTTTATAAAGATAATAATAATAAGGCAAGTGTTAAAATAATTAAAGAATTCTTCGGATTCTCCATATGGATACAAATATAAATATTTGATGAAGCAACGCAATATTGACAAATAGAAAACATAAATTACAATTGATGATGTAGTGTACTTGATCTTGATGAAATGACTGTGTCAACTTAATGTGCCTTTTGGACGTGATTAAAAATGAATTAGGCTCTTAAGTAGAATCGGAAATATATTTTGAATATTTCTTTTGGACATGATTGAAAATGGATTAGGCTTTTAAGTAGAATCTGAAATATATTTTGATTAAATATTCACCTCCTAATCATCCAACCGTCCTCTTTGGTAACGGGATTAAATTTTATATTTGGAAGCTTAAGAATACTTCCAACCAAAGACATACACAAGAGGGAACAAAGAGTAAAGGCAAAATAAATAAATAAATAAATAAAATAAAAAGTTAAAGGGAGAGTCTGTGATAGAGCCTTATTTATATACCATATCGATAGAGCTTATTTTTAAACCGTTAAGATGTAATCAAACGACTGAAATGTTATTTGTGTATAATAATTATAATATACCTTTAATAAATAAAACAATAATAATAAAAAAGAATTAAAAATAAAAAGACCAACCCCCTTCCCCGACGCTGACGACGTATCCCCCACCCATTCCCCCCGACGTCGGCGATGAACCCCAGATCCCCCACGTCAAATATACCCCCCCCCCCCCCCCCCCCAAACCTAGATTTGCCTTGCACTGGCATTAACCTAATCCTCCCTACACTGACGTCGGCGATAGACTCCCCCTCCCCTCGACCGGATCTACCCCTCCCCCCTTCTCTAACGTCAAGTCCGTCCTTCACTCCGCCGATGTCGCTGCTTACCTAAGAACCGGCGACACCCCCCCCTCCCCAAAAAAAAAAACAAGGTTTTTCTTTATTTATTTGTAATTTCCTTTTTTATTTTATTTTTTAATTTTTCAATCTAAATTAGCATGAGGTAAGGAGCATTATAATTATCATATACAAGCAACATCTCAGCCATTAGATTACATCTTAACGGTTTAGAAATGAGTTTTATTGATAGAGTATATAAAATGGACTCTACCGTAGCTTTTCCCAAAGTTAAAAGGTTAAAAAATAAGAGGGGGGGGGGGGGGGGGAGAAGCTGCAGTAGAGCTTTATTTATATACTCTATCGATAGAGCTCATTTTTAAACCGTTAATATGTAATCGAACGGCTGAAATGTTGTTTCCGTATAATAATTATAATGTATCTTACCTCATATTAGACAAATAAATTTAAAAAAAAAAAAAAAAAAAACCTCACATGTTGGCGGCGTTGGGGGTGGGGGCACTTGTTGCTAGTTTTTGGGTTGGAGGTCGATAGAAGTAGGGGTGCAAATTTGGCTTTTTTTTTTTTTTTTCTTGGGGGGGGGGGGGGGGGGGGGGGGGGGTGGTTGGGATATGTGGGTTTGTCATCAGCATCAAAGGTGGGGGAACATATCTGGTTGGGGGAGTGGGGTATCGTTGTCGATGTCGCTAGGTGGGCTCGTTGCTGGTGTCAGAGAGGGCGGCGCCTACCATCGGTCAAAGGTTGGTTTTTTTGATAATTTATTTTTTATTATTATTATTTTTTAATTTATTAATCTATACTAATACGAAGTAAAATGCATTATAATCATTATACAAAGATAACATTTCAGTCGTTCGATTATATCTTAATAATTTAAAAATGAACTCTACCGATAAGATATATAAATGAGGATTTACTGTAGCTTCTCTCAAAAAAAAAAAAAAAAAAAAAAAAAAAAAAGAGAGAGAGAGAGAGATATCTTCAGTCACAACGAATAGTTACAATTCATGAATGAAAAAGTCAGATGATGGGTGGCCAGGAAGAATATAATAGATTTCATGGGAACCAAACGTCACTCTTTAATACCATAACCTAAGAATAAAAAGTTAAAAGGTTTAAAAAAAAAAAAAAAAAAGATGTCTTGTGTCACAACGAATAGTTACATTTAATGAATGAAAAAGTCAGATGATGGGTGGCCAGGAAGATTAGAATATATTTCATGGGAACCAAACGTCACTCTTTAATACCATAACCTGAGAATTTAAGCTATATTTTCATATCTTATTGATAAGGTTTATTTATTTTAATATTATTTTTTAACCATAATTGATGCTAATAACATGCACTTAATAGTCAATAATAGAGGAGGGGGGGGGGGGGGGGGGGGAGAGATTTGATGATTCAGAAGGAGGCTTATCAATGTCTTGAAAATATTCTAAATAGAATTATATTTAAATCTTTCAATGGAGTAGTTAACTAGCTCTATGTGACTATGTCCCAATCAGAATTATAGTGGAACTTGAAACTTTTTAGAATTAAAAAAAAAAATCTAATTGGGAATGTGAATTAGATTGATATTTAAAAGAGAGAAAAATGAATGTAATATTTATTTATAAATAAAAAATAAAAAACTTGATTTGGATTGGATTTTTACACTCCAAAACTCTTCAATAGAAAAACTTATTGAAATTAGACGTGATTATATATATATATATATATATATTACATATAATGACGAGATGAAACGAAACAAGATTCATATTTCTATTTTTTTTCGAATATATTTTAAGTTTTTACACTTTTTAACTTAAAAGAATTCATTTTCAATAAAATACATAAATCCAAACATTCACTTTTTTTTCAATTAAAACATTTTCAAATTTCAATTGAAGTGTATGCTCTAAACTCCACCTTAATTGGAGACACGATAGCAAGGAGACTTTATAAGAACTTTTTTTTAATGTAATACTTATTAAGAACCGATAAATTTTAAATAAATGATATTAAAATATCAACTCTAATATCAAATTTAACCCAAAAAAAAAATTATAATTCCAACTTTCATTGAGTGGGAAACTTTTATGGTTCTTAATTGATAATGACAGTCTCAAGACAACTCAAAGTAGAGAGAGAATCTGGGCTTGCCATAAAGCCACCATTTGGGCCGAAAGACCAAAGCACATATTCTTGGCCTGTACTACCCCACAAGTAAATCCGACGCAACCTGGGGAAAAAAAAAAAAACAAAATAAAAAGAAAAAGATAAAAACGAAAAAAGATTCCATGCGAAGCGTGAAAGACGGTAGTAGTTAGAGAGAGAGTAGAAGTTACAAGTGAGTGAGTCGGAGAGAGAGAGAGAGTGTGAAGGAGACGAAGCTCGAAAGAGAGAAATCAGAGGCAGCCATGGCGAAGGACGAAGCTAACTCTGAAGCAACCTCTGTCGTCTCCGATCTCATCAACTTCTTGAACGCCTCTCCCACTGCTTTCCACGCCGTCGGTAATATTTTCCTTCCCCGTTTGTTTCCCGAGAAAATTCAACGAAACAACTCTCATTTCCCTCCCAATAACCTCAATCTCCATTCAATCGCTCAAGTTTCATCATCTACTGCTCACTTCGTTTCATCTCTTTTGTCCGATTAAATGACATTACTACCTTTTTCCTTGGAAGATATAAATATGCACGTACATATATATATATATATATATGTATATATTTGGATTGGAAGTTTCTTCTCTGAAATAGTTGTGTGAATTTGGTTCTCAGATGAGGCGAAGAAGCTTTTGCGAAGTGTAGGGTTCGAGCAAGTCTCGGAGAGAGAGGATTGGAATTTGGAAGCTGGAAAGAAATATTTCTTTACCAGGAATCACTCCACGATTGTAGCTTTCGCCATCGGGAAAAAGTAAAGATTCATTTCTTATATTTTCCCCTTATTTTATTCTTATTTTTCGAGCTTATTTCGTCTTGTTCGTAAAATTTCAGAAGCAAATAGACAGAAAATCTTCCAATTTATGGATTTAATCGTTCAGAAAGCATGATTTGGGTCCATTGCTCAATGTTTTTTTTTCGTTCTTAATTGTCAGAATTGACATGAAGACGATGATTTTATGGGTAAAGTTTGTGTCTTGGTTTCGTATTTTCTGTTTTCTTTGCAACAAAAGAAATCTGGGCAGGCCAGCTTTTATAAATCTATGATTTGTGCTTATGCCTAGATACGTCGCGGGAAATGGATTCTACATAGTTGGTGCCCATACTGATAGCCCTTGTCTCAAACTTAAGCCTGTTACCAAGGTAAACCATTGTTTTGGAACAATAATATGGATTTTGAGTAGGTGGGCAGTTCATGGGAAAAGATTTGACTTTGTTTTGCCTTGTTTTGGAAATGGTGCTTTTTGAAGGTAACTAAAGGTGGGTATTTGGAAGTTGGCGTCCAAACGTACGGAGGTGGCTTGTGGCACACATGGTTTGATCGAGACTTGACTCTTGCGGGACGAGTGATAACAAAGGAAGAAAAAGATGGGGTAATTTCGTATTTGCATCAACTTGTAAGGATTGAGGAGCCCATAATGCGGATCCCAACACTGGCTATTCACTTGGACAGGTTCTCTTATTATTCCATATATATCATCATATTTGGTTGTCGAGTCTTTTGTGATTAACGTTACTTGAGTTGGTAGTCTTAACTCAAGTATTATGATTTTCTTTTACCTCTAGAGAATTCTCTACCCGAAAAAATTCATTACATTTTTTTTTCCTTTCTTGTACAGGAATGTTAATGATGGTTTTAAAGTGAACACGCAGACTCATCTTCTTCCTGTCTTGGCAACATCAATTAAGGTAAACTTGGAATTACGTTTATACACATTTGTCTCTTACTGACTTTGCATCGCTATTTTTATTTATAGTTTCACAACTCATACGTAGAAAATTTGGGCTTCATTTGGGTTATCCAGAAAACTGTTTATTACACTCTGCAATTTTTTATCGTAATTTATTAACTGTAAATTCATATGCTTCATATTTTTATCACTCCGTGATTTTTTTTGAACTTGGGGGTGGGGGTATTTGAACTCTACACATTATTTAGTTGAACATGTCCTTTGTTTTTAGTTGTTTTATTCTTCAATTAAAAAAAAAAATGGTTTTCTGCAGGCTGAGCTCAACAAAGTTGTTGCTGAAAATGGTGAGGTTGAAAGTGAAGCTCAAACTGATGGAAAGAAATCCAAGGAAAAAACAACCTCAGACAATTCAAAGCACCACTCACTTTTATTACAGGTTAACATCCTCAGAGTTGGGGAAAGGGTTTGTAGAGGCAGGGGCAGTTTTCTCTTTTGGTTCGGTTACTGATTATAAATGGATTAGCAGGGATGAGTGATAGATATGACTGAATATTCTTTTGTCTTGGAACAATAAATTGATTTTTTTGTTCTTATTTTCTTCCACTAGCTTCTTGCAAGTCAGCTTGGGTGTAAGCCAGATGATATTTGTGATTTTGAACTGCAAGCTTGTGATACTCAACCAAGCACGGTAGCCGGTGCCCAAAAGGAATTTATATTTTCAGGAAGGCTTGACAATCTCTGCATGACATTCTGTTCTCTTAAGGTGCAAGTTTGCAACTTTCATTATATGTCTGCCTGCTTCAATGTGCTATAAAAATTTAAAGTTGTGCTTCTCTACATCCTGCAGTTTCTTGGCTATGCAATGCGCCTTTTTTCTTTGTTAAAGTAAAAATTTTTGAGGCATGCACATCTAAGTTTTTACTTGGTGGATTATAAAAGATCAGATCCCTGTTAATTTAAGACAAAAATTTGATATAAATGAAGCATCAATAATCTAGTGATTTATAAATTGACTTTTTACACCATATATTTCATTTATTGCTCCAAAACCATGAAGTTCTGAGCATGAATATCATTTCTTTGTTAATTTTTGAGGCATTCACATAAATTATCTTGTATTTCTGTCTCTAGTTTGTGTGACCTTTGCTGATGGCTTATATTACTTTTTCTATTCTTTCATGTTGTATTTTCAGGGATTAATAGATGCTACATCTTCTGAGAGCAGCCTTGACGATGAGGCTGGTGTTAGAATGGTGGCTTTGTTTGATCACGAGGAGGTTGGATCCAGTTCGGCTCAAGGTGCAGGTTCTCCAGCCATGTTCACTGCTCTATCACGGATTACAAATTCCTTTACCGCAGATCCTCAGGTGGTAAACAGTTTATGTTCTATCATTCCCCGTTTTCTCAGTATTTCCTTTTCAGCACTGCTGCATTTATTTTTTTCCGGGACAAAGGGAAACCTACTGAATGATGTTAAATTGATGTTCACTTAATAAAATTGTACTTTTTTTCTGCTGTTAAATAATGCATTCAAATTTGCTGTCCATTAAGGCTGTCAGTTGGAATTGTTGGATCAGAAGCCTGGCGTAGTCATAATATCCTTTTCATATTTATCTTCTTTTTTTTTTTTTTTTACATTGGAATTTTCTTCTTCCAGATGGTTGAGAAAGCCATACAAAAGAGTTTTCTCGTATCCGCTGACATGGCACACGCTCTGCATCCTAATTATATGGTATGTTTTGTCCTGTTTTAATGATTTGCAGCATGCTGATAGTTCTATGCCATGCTGATGTAAGATTTCCTTCTTTATAGGACAAACATGAAGATAATCATCAGCCCAAGTTGCACGGAGGACTTGTCATAAAAACAAATGCAAATCAACGCTATGCAACCAATTCCATCACTTCCTTTTTATTCAGGGAGATAGCGTCAAACCACAAAATTCCTACCCAGGTCAGCTTTCTGCCTTTGTTCGATAATGGGGCTGTGAAAATAGTATGTTACGTGTTTCATATATTGTAAAACATCAGTTGGTAAATGCACCCTTAACACATGGGAAAGGAATGAAGGAAGTTCAGAACAAATCACTCATTCGGCATGAGAATTGATCTGTTGAAACTGTTTTAACTCAATCAAAAATAATTAAATGCAGGATTTCGTCATTCGCAATGACATGCCATGTGGTTCAACCATCGGTCCCATCCTTGCAAGTGGTGTGGGAATTCGGACAGTTGATGTTGGTGCGCCACAACTTTCAATGCACAGCATACGAGAGATGTGTGCCGTGGATGACATGAGGCACTCGTATCAGCATTTCAAAGCCTATTACCAAGAGTTCTGTCACCTCGATTCCAAGATTACAGTGGACATGTAGGTCCGTCCAACTTGTTTCCCAGCTCCGTAAGTATGTTACGGTTGCTCTAGTGAGGACATTACTACCCTTGCAACTGGTTCAAAACAATAGTTATGGTAATAAGGACCAGAAAAAGTATTGTGAATCTGTGATGAAATGAAACATGGAACAATATTGGGCTTGTGTCAAGTTAATGAATATGCTTTGAGCTTTTTAGTTCATGCTTTACTTTTGGAGCAAAATAATGCTTTTATATTCAAATACCAAATCATGCTAATTTGACATAAACATGTAGCAATTTATCATGGGCGAGGCTTTTGTGCCATCTCTTGTCCTGACTCCACACAATTCATAAGATTAATTTTTTCTTTTTCTTTTCTTTTGTGGTTTTGAAAATATTCACGCTTACTAAAATCGTATCAAGCATTTGGGAAAAAAAAAAAAAAAAACATGTGGGCTGAGTTTGAATTCTATCAGCTAATTGGACTAGTGATATGAGGCGGTTTTTTTTTTTTTTTTTTTAATCTATTTTTGTTCATAAAATTTATGGTAGTAATTGTATTTTTGCCATCCCAAAAGGAGAAGTGGCCAAATGCTTTCGCAATGATGAAGATATCACTGAACTTTGCTGACTCCCCTTCTCCTACTCAATCACCCACGGCAAACGGCAACGCATCCACTCTCAATAGTGTATTTGTTGCCGCCACCGCTGCCACCTTGGCCGCCATTTTCAGCTTATTTACCTTGTTCTAAGATGGCTTTTTCAAGCCTTGCTCTGGGTATAAGAGAGGCTGCTTCAATGAATGTAGAATACAAGACAATTGAAGTTCTATCTCATTATTTTCACCTTTGTTGATAATTGGAATTCATTTTCTATTTCTTCTTTTTTTAATGTACAATTTTTTTAAAATGCTAGACCATGCAAACTATATAAAACAAGAGGCTTATTGTGCTTCTTTTATCTCTATGGCGTAAAAAACACAGAAAAATGTTGGTAGTATTATATATCACAGCGGTGGCTTTCACTAGAGATTAGCATATTATACGATTAAAAAAATACACCCAGAAGTTAGCAGTTCGATTGCAGAATATACGATATATACAATATGTACATATGTAAGATACACAATATTGATTCCTTATTTAGCAAATAAAAAATATAAAATACACAATATTGAAACAAGGCATTGACAAAGAACGTTGATAAGATACGAAATACAGTGGCAGACATGTTGGACCAGAAGACCATCCCATGGCGCAAATAAGAGAATGGTTCGAGTTGTCCCACATCGGAAGAACAGAAAAAAGAAATTGGAGAGTAGAAGTATAAATAATGAACTTCACATGCCTTTCAAAGCAAGCAGTCGCGTGGTAGGCACAGAGCGAACTATTCTTTCGCCTTTTACTAAAGAATACCGTGTGCGTGCCACAATCAGCGACATACTCTAATTTTTTGAGGGGTTTCTTTTTGAAGCCCCACAAGATAGTTTAAAAAAATTAAAAATTGATAATTTTGTTTATATCAATTTTTGTACATTGTATTGTCTGTTAAAAAACAGTTAGAAAGTTCAAAAAATTTTAAAAATTTTTGTTTCTTAATTATTGTCTAGTGTATTGTCTGTTAGAAAACAGTTAGAAAGATATTCGGAGAAAACGTAGGTAGCATTAAATTATTAAAATGATAGTTACAGAGTCCAACCCAATTGGTGTTATAGTCCATTTGCTGTGAAATTAAATTAAGAAAGTAAATTAATTAAGAAAAAGAAAAGCAAACCATAAATTTTAAGCAAAATGTCTTCCATTATTGATAATCCAGGTAAGAATTATTAAAGAAAATATCATTATTATTGAATTCTTATATTCACTGATTTGATTGTCTTGGATGTCGAAAATTATATCCAATCTAGACGAGGTTGGATTGGTTATGGAATTTGATTACCTTACATTTTTCAACTGATATAGTGCGCCAACGAAGCACAAAAGTCACTATTCTCGTAAGATATAACTTGTAACTTAATTCAAACCCCGGTACCAAGCATCAAAGATACACAAGATTTAAAAAAAGAAAAAAGAAAAAAGGAGAATCTGGTGTTGAGTTGTTATTGTGCTATAACGTCTACAGGATTGGGAGTATAGGGCGATTAAAAATACTCTACCGCTGAGACTGTTTTGAACCATTTGATCCGCATCAGAAAATTTTACTTTAATGTGATTTTGTTCATAAACATGTTAGATAACAATTGTCCCAAATGAAAAGATTATAAAACAAATAATGGGTTTATAAACTATTAGGTTCCCTCCTCTTACAGGCCGAGGCCGATTTTGTAAGGGTAAGTTCTACTTAATAGGATCCTAACAATTGGTAACAGGGCCAGCCCATCACGTCGCTGGTCCAAGTCCAAACAGTTGTATTATAGGCTAGACTAAGATGTATTGGTGGAGTCGTCAACGTGTCGAATATTAATAGCAGAGTGAAGCTACATTCCACGTAATGGGTTCCTAACACATGCACTGTCGACATGAATTGGTAACGAGGTTAAAACTTGAAGGGTACCTCAATGCCCAACTATACGAGGAGGGAAAAGTATATCCATAACCTTTTTATCCAGTCTGACGGTAAAAGATCCAAAACGTGTCTTGTTATTACATTACAGTTTTTCAAGCCTCTTAGCAAGTTCAGATGTTCTTACTCACCAAGGGTACATATATTCAAGCGTCAGTACAGTCGGTAAATAGAAGCAAAAGTAAACAATAGAGCGTAAACAATATAAGGAAAATGGAAATATATATATATATATTAGCATTTAAGGTCACCAACAATTCCTTTTGAAAATTTTATTTTAAGTTAGTACTCCTTTAACCCTCAAAAAGTTTGACAGCAGCCGGCATATGGAACTTGAAAATGAATGGGAATAGCCCAAAAGCCAATAACTCGATTGTATATAAAGATTACAATGGGCTACAATTCTAAGGTCTTTGGGAAATCACCCACAAAACAAAAGGGAATAGACCTGTTTCATCAAGAGAGCGCTTTCTGAACCTCGGTTGTGACCTCTTTGGGAGGTTTCTCTGCATGAAGATTGGCAACAACGCCCTTCTTCGTGTAGTAGTCAATAACCTGAAATTATAATCAAAATCCCATTACAAAAAACTCAAAAAAGATAAACGTGGAAAAAAAAAAAAAAAGGGTGACTAAATTCCACTGTGAAACAAAGTAGAAAGTTAACTAAACACCCAACAATCAACATGAACCTAAAAGAGCTTATTTAAGTGGGATATAGGAAAAAGGTACTTCATAATGTTATAATAAAAGGCTATCAATAACATCTAGCATATATGCGGGTTAGAGAAGTGTAAACAAAAACACGGTATCAGAATCAATTACAGCAGCGACATCTTCATTATCCACACCATGTAAAAAGATAAAGATGAGAAAGAAAAAAGATCGCCACCAGAAAATGCATCATCAAAAGACCTAGAACTAAGATTTTAAGTCATGCCCCAAATGACTGCTTGCTCAATTATTATACTACAATTAGATTTTACTAATGCAAAAGTGTACAGCAAATAGGAAGCATACTGGCTCCGTTTGCCTGTGAAATGCCTCGAGCCTTGACTTCAGAACGGCAGCAGTGTCATCCTTGCGTTGAATCAAAGGCTCCCCAGTGACCTTAGACAAACGAGATCAAGATTTATCAGCACAACAAAACCTCATACCATCATGATTACGAAAATCATAAGGAGCATTGATCTATTGATGACCAGTTGCAGAATGATGTCAAATTTGTCAACTGTCACTACATCCAGCATCATCTAGTGTTCTATTATCATGATTCTATTTATTTGGTAAATATTTCCCTGACCCCTAAAAATGCAAAAGCAAAAATTTGAAAAAGGGCTGCCTTACATCATCAACACCGGGAACCTTGGGGGGTGCAAATTTTGTGTGATAGGTTCTACCACTTGAGGGGTGTATCCACCGACCAGTAATCCTCTCCTCCAATATTGCATCGTCAATTGCGAAGTTGAGAACCTTATCCACTTTGGCTCCCTGCTTTTCCAACATCTCATCAAGCTGAATACAAAAGGAAATAACTGCGTAGTTAGAACACAGATACACACACATCCAAAAAAAAGTACAACGTCAGTGAAATAAAATCGAGACAAAGTACGGAATAAGAAATCAGATGCTAGACAATGTCAAACCTTCTGTGCCTGAACCACAGTCCTAGGAAATCCGTCCAAAATGAAACCTTTCTGACACGAAGGCTTCTTCACCGCTTCATCAATGATGCCAACGACCAAGTCATCAGAAACAAGATCTCCCTGAAAAATAATTTCAACACTCACATAAGAAAATTTATGGTAAGAACAAAGAAACAAAGAACTGACGAAAGTATTAACGGTAAAGTAAAAGAAGAGAATGTACCTTATCCATGGCCTCTTTAGCTTTGATCCCAAGAGGAGTCTTCGCAGCAACCGCGGCTCTCAACATATCACCAGTAGCCAAGTGGCATAAGCAGTACTCATCCTTAATAATTGGTGATTGGGTACCTTTTCCTGATCCAGGTGGACCTGTAACATACAATTTTTTCCCCCCCAATCAAACATAGAAAACTAAGGAAAATTTTCCTCAATGTGACAAAAGATAGTAAAATTTTTCCAATAATTAATTGATTTCATTTGGAGGTCCCAGAAAAAAGGTCCGGCAAAGGGATCCATTACTAACACTCAAATCTTCGATTTGCAAACACAACCATAAAGATTGATTGAATACAATTGAGGAAAAGTCAACCGTTGACCTAAAATTTTCCCTCCCTTTTACATTTTCTGTCATCCAAATTCTCGGCAAAATTTCCTATATTTTTCTCAGAAACCAATGCAAGCACAAACAAAAACAAATCGAGAACGGTAAAACGATTCACTAAAACAGCACAAATAATTCAAAATTCGAAGAAAAAAACCCCAAGAGACAAACAAACCAAACCCAAAAAATCTAAATTTGAAACGAAAAACACATCGAATTCTCGTATCTGACTGCATTCAAACACCAAAAAATCGAAACTTGAACTCCCAAAAAGCGAAAACCAGAAGCTAAACCTTCATGCATAATTCAAGATCAGAGCTTTTTTCACAGAGAGAACAAATAAAAAAAAAGGGAATTTCACCGATGAGAATGAGGCGTTTGTCGGGCTTGGTGGAGCACTTCATGCGACGGAGGAGCTCGGTCATGAGATCGACGGAGGGCACGTCTTCCAAGTTCGCCATGGATGAAAGCTTCAGCACCCTGGTTGGGGTTAGGGTTAGGGTTTGTCGGAGATTTCAGAGAGAGATTTTGTGGCCGCCGACAAAGACAAAATGGAGATGAACGAGGGAAGTTAGTTCTTTCCAATCCCAATCCAATCTCTATTGTTCGGACCCCCCAATGCTTCAAACACAAGCAGCGGTCTTAACCAACTTTGTGTTAAATTACTTTATTGCCCTTGTATTTTCTAGAAACGGCTCTCTCTCTCTCTCTCTCTCTCTCTCTAGTATTTCGGATTTTCTTTAGAATAATTGGTCAAGTAGTCCTGAACTCTTTTAAAAGATGATAGTTTGATATCTATTTTATTTTTTTGACCGAGATGACTCTAAACTCTCTAAATATTAATCATTATAGTCATTTCTGTTAAATTTCTATCAGAATGAGTATATTGGTCTAATTTGAAAGAATATTTTAATAATTTAATAATTATCAATTTTTAAAAATAAAAAATTCATAAAAAGTTAAAAGTTTGGGTTTGGCGGGTAGGGTGGAACCCAGATCTGGGTTCGGGGTGGGGGAAGGAGGGGTGCGACTGGGCTGGCATTGGAGGGGAGGCGGCGGCGACAAAACCCAAATATGGGTTTGAGGGGCGGGTGGTGAAACCCAAATCTAGGTTTGGGGGGGGGGGGGGGGGGGGGGGCAACTTCATCGGAGTGGTGGCGCCGGCATAACTTATATCTGGGTTTATGCCAAGGGGTTTGCGAGAGGGAGGGAGTGGGGGAGAAATGGAGAGTATTTTAGTCTTTTTATTATAAAACTGATCATTTTAGCAAGATTCCATTAGAAATTTAATGGAGTTCGACGGAAAAGATTGTATTAGTCAAGAAAATAGGAGTTTAGAGTTATCTCGGCAAAAAAAAAAAAAAAAAAAAAAAAAAAACAGGGACTAAACCATTATCTTTTAAAGAGTTCATGGATTATTTTGACCAATTACTCTTTTCTTTATTTTCTTTTTCTTTTTTTTTCTGGCACAAAAATACAATTTCCTATTAAAAAAAAAGACACCGACATGAATTTTCTGTATTTTTATTTATCCGTTGAGTGTCTAAGTTTAATGATGTGTACAATCATTTTTTTAGTATAATAGAGTTAACTTGAATCCTAAATATCAAAAATTAATGGTTGGTTTAAATCATCTAGTATATTTGGTATTTGATGTAAATACAATTTATATTTTAATATATAATTGGATGTCACATTTTTTATGTTTGAGTACTTGCATTCCAATTACATGTTTAACATTTAGAATACATTTGAATGCATGTAAAAGTAAATGTGTGCACGTGTGTATCAGAATGTGTGTATTCAAATAGTGAATAATATTTGCACCGGATTTGTTCAAAAAGTTGTTTATCCAAATACAATATACTAGCAACTAAATGAATATTGTGTTATGAAAATATTTTAAGTAAATGGGTGATCCAAACCCCCAATAAAAGTTCACATCCAATTTGTCAACTAAAAATTTTTTAGGTGCATTTGTGCAAAAAAAAAAAAAAATGTGGGTATTTCGTCCAGACCATTATTAACTGCACTACAATTGTCTAGAACTATCAAATTTAATAATGCCAAGACCTTTCGGTCGTTGGAGTTTCGAGGTGACAATTGGAGTTGGAATTTCGAAAATGTTTTAAATGGAAATGATTTGAATTTTGAATATGTGTGTTTGATTAAAATGAACTATTTGGAGTTAAAAAATACAAAAATATGAAATGTTTTCTAATAAAATAGAAATATGAATGTTGTTTTGTTTCTCTCGTCATTTTATGTAATTAAAAAAAATATCTAATTTCGAATTGAAACAAGAAAATTATGAACTTTTACGGTTTGAGTTTTTTGAAAATGAAAAAAAATAATTTGAAGATGTAAATAGTAAAATTGGTTTACTTTAGAGAAAAAGAAAAAACAAAAAAATAGTAATTGAAAATTTTAATTGGAGTTGTTGTACGAAACAAGCTATTAAACTTTGGAGTCATGTACACTTGATAACAAATGAAAAGTTAATGGTGCTTTCGTCAAAATACCCGAAACATTAACTAACATTTTTCTTTTCCCGGAAAACTCACTGTGTTTGGGAGGACATAAAAGAGCATGAAAGACAACAAAAGAGGGAAAAAAATGATATATGGGTTTGTTTGGTATGTTAGTTTGAGTTGAAATATTTTAGTTGTAATAGTAATTTTTATTGACTTTTTAGATAAGACAAAAAACTTTTTCAGAAAAGACAAAAAACTTTTAAGAAAAGGACAAAAATTTTAGTTTGAGTTGGTAGTTTGAACTATCTTTCCAAACAAGCCTAAATCTTTTAATATATACTAGTTTAAAGCATGTGCGATACACATATAAGATGCATTTGAAAAAGTTTATCTACAAATAGAAAATTTAATATAAATTTAAAAAATAGACCCACAAAAAAAAAAAAGGACCAAAAAATACAAAAAAAAAGAGGCATGAAAAAATACAAAAAAAAAAAAAGAAAAAGATAAAAGGACTAAAATGGAATAAAAAATTGACCAATACAAAAAAGGATTAAATTATAAAAAAAGGGTCAAAATAAAAAAAGAAAATTGAACAACTAAAAAGTAAATACAAAACGTTTTTGTCTAATACAAAAAAGGATTAAATTGTAAAAAACAAAATTAGGCCAAAATAAAAAAAGAAATCCAAGGACTAAAAAAAAGGACAAAATTGTAAAACAAATATAAAAATTGGGTAAAAAAAAACCGAAGTACTAAAAATAAATACAACATATTTTCATCTAAAACAAATCGTTTTGGATGAAAACGCCTTCACATTAAAGCACATTGTGCTTTCCATGTATAGTTATAGATAAAGGTGGATATATAAATAAAAAAACTAATTACTACTTGACTTAATAGTGAAATTACCTATTTATCCTCATAAGATTTTTTAAAAAAACAAAATAAATTAATTAACAAAATAATGATTCCCTTCACCTGTTTTCTTTTCTTACTATTTCATTTCCTTTCATTCATACTATCTAACTTATGTACTTTTTTATTTCATTATTTTTCTTTTCTTCCAATCATAGAAAAGAATGCAAAATATTCGAATTAATGTCATGTCATTATGCACACGGTACAGTGTGAGGCATGTTGTTTGATTTTTTTTTTTTTTGGGACGAGGAGTCATGTTTTTTGATTAAGCTTTGATAATTTGTACCAAAAATGATTTAACCCATTTTTAAAAATCACACCTTTAATATCTGGTTTGTAAAGGTCATCAAATGAAAAAAAATATATGAGAAAAAAAAAGAGTCAATTCTCACGATAGTAATTCCGTGTCTTTTTTTTTTTTGGTCGAGGAGTCATGTTGTTTGATTAAGCTTTGATAATCTGTACGAAAAATGATTTAACCCATTAAATCACATCTTTAATATCCGGTTTGTAAAGGTCATCAAATGAAAATAAAATATGAGGAAAAAAAAAGTCAATTCTCACGATAGTAATTCTATGTCTTTTATTTTTTATTTTATTTATATATTTATTTTTTGGCTGAGGAGTCATGTTGTTTGATTAAGCTTTGATAATTTTTACCAAAAATGATTTAACCCATTTTTAAAAATCACATCTTTAATATCTGGTTTGTAAATGGCTTTGTCTTCCAAAGTTTGCTATCAGTCCACTTCAAAAAGAAAAAGAAAATCTTAGAAAAAATAAAAAAGAAAGAAAGAAAGAAAATCTCACAAGTTTGACAAGCAATTTGTGTCATGTTTAAAGCGGCAAGTCGTTTTGATTTTTGATTTTGTTTTCTTGGCATTTAGTCCTTAGACGACATGCATGTAGTCGTTTAATGAAAAGACATAGCATGCCATTTGTCGTTGGAAAGATTCTGTCGTTTTCGAAACATGTCGTGAGAAGTGCAAAGCTTTCTGTAGTTTGTCGCGTGAACAACATTTAGTTTATAGTTCAAATGTTGTTGACATGTCTTTTGAAAATCAGTAGTCCTTTGTTATGCACAACGACATCAAGTGGCAATGACAAGGTATATGTCGTTTTAGATTTTGCTGCTGTGCTGCTAAAGTAGAGAAACAAAAATAACATTTCGTGTGAAGTTTGTTGTCGTTTAATTGCAATAATATATGTGTTAGTGCATTAAAATTCAAACCTACGAATTATTTTCCCGGAAATCAATATAGGTTTGTTAAAATCTGCTGTCTTTGAGTGAGAAAGACCAAGAAGCCGTCAAAGCCGTTTATAATCCACAGTCTTTACAATTTGAACGTCATGTCGTTTTCAACAGCAACTTCGCTTTGTGCCATTCTAACATAAAACGACATGTCGTTTGAGAAGGCGTTTTACAGCTATTCTATGATAACAACAAAACAAAGGGATCTCTCAAATTTATATACCAAATTACCCTCTATCCACCCATCATGTGCTTCATTCTGTCATTCTTTATGTTTGTTTCACAGAGGGACTTTGGGTGTCAATAAGAAGACATAATATGTTTGGAAAACCATACTAATTATGTATTTTATTTAAATATAATATCATAAAATACAATATGTATTTGAATGTTTTCCTCTTACATTATATTCAAATATATTGTGTTTGAATTGTTGACAAAAAAGAATATGAAATAAATAAAACAAGAAAATAATAAATAGTAATTATACTATATTTAATATTTAAAAATATTTATATTTAAATAAAATATACGGGATATCCAAACACATTATATTTCATTCGGATATAATACACGATGAACCGTGTTTCTAACCGCACCATAGTTTTAAAGGGAAAAGTTAGATAATATGTATTTTTCAGGGACTAAAATTAAAACCAACCCTATTACTAACTTCATAACGACTGTCGTTTTACAGTCAACCCTATTAATAACAGCAAAATATAGGGACCTTTGAATAAATAAATAAAAACCTCCTAAGAGACTAGAGAGAGAGAGAGAGAGAGGGAGGTCAATAAAACCTCTTAAACCCTAGCATCCATTCTCTTCTCTTACATAAACACAGCCGATTGCAGGGTCTAAGAAACTGTGACTCTGCGCTTAGGGCTTTCCAATCTGCCATGGCGCTTTACCTTCTGTACGAGTCAGCTTCTGGGTACGCGCTCTTTCACGCCCATGGCCTCGACGAGATCGGCCAGAACACCGACGCCGTCCGCAACTCCGTCTCCGACTTGAACCGCTTCGGCAAAGTAGTTCAGCTCACCGCCTTTCACCCCTACGAGTCGGCTCTCGACGCTTTAAATCAATGCAATTCTGTCTCTGAAGGTCAAATCTTTCCGACCCATGTCCCCATTTTTCTACTTCCTCGGGTTTATTTATGATTCTGCTTTATATATACATGTGTATGTATATATAAGTGTGTATGCATAGAGTTGGGTTGAAAGTGTAAAATACTTAAAATGATTGGCCAGCTTTGTTTCTGGAGGTGAAATCTTTGCTACCCAAGTTGCCATTTTTCTACTTCCTTGGGTTTATTTATGATCCTGCTACATATGTATACGTAATATGAATGTGTAAAGTTGGGAGGAAAGTGTAAAATACTTAAAATGATTGGCCATCTTTGTTTCTCGAGGTGATATCTTTGACACCCAAGTTGCCATTTTTCTACTTCCTTAGGTTTATTTAAGGTTTTGCTATATACATGTGTCTATATAGAGTTCTGTTGGTAGAAAAACATGTTTGTTATTTAGGGTTTGTGTGTGTGTGTGTGTGTGTGTTTGAATGGAATGATTGGCTAAAGTTGGGTTGAAAGCGTAAAATACTTAAAATGATTGGCCACCCTTGTTTCTGGAGGTAAAATCTTTGAGACCCAAGTTACCATTTTTCTACTTCCTTTGGTGAAAGACTGTTTTTGTTTCTGGTGGTAAAATGTCTGGGTTTTTTTAGCATTGTGATAAGGCTTTCCCTTGTGTTTCTTGACCCCTTTGCTTCATATTGATTTGCGTTTTTTTTTTGTTTTTCTTTAGCTCTCTCATTCTGTTTTATTTTTTATTTTTGGATTTCTAGTATTAGAGATCGTGTGCTATTTCGTTTTTGGGTTTAGTTTGAATGAGTTTTTGTTGTTGTTGGAAGATAGATTCGGTGGTCTGTGCTTATTATTGATTGTCGTTAAAAAATTCAGGGCTTATGACTGATGAGTTAAGAAGCTTTTTGGAGCTTAATCTCCCGAAGGTTAAGGACGGTAAAAAGCCGAAGTTCAGTTTGGGTTTGGCTGAACCCAAGCTTGGATCAAACGTGTTTGAAGCAACTAAGATTCCTTGCCAAAGTAATGAGTTTGTCCTTGAGCTGCTTCGCGGCGTGCGCTTTCATTTCAATAGGTTTATCAAGGACTTGAAGGTTTGGATTCTCTAATATTAGTTTTCCAAAGCTGTTGTGATTTGTAGTTGTTTTTATTTATTCAGATACAGTTGTAGTTAATAGATAAGCTGCTTTTTCTAATCTATTTATCTTTTCTTATTTTCCTATTGTTTTTAGCCTGGGGACTTAGAGAAAGCCCAACTGGGTCTTGGACACAGTTACAGCAGGGCAAAAGTCAAGTTCAATGTAAACCGGGTCGACAATATGGTGATTCAAGCTATCTTTCTCTTGGATACTCTTGATAAGGATATCAATTCCTTCTCTATGAGGGTCAGGTATGTTGGTGGTGTTCATGTTCAAGTATCTTTTGAAATCCATGCATTAAAAATTGAGTTTTGTAAATCTTATGTTTAATCTGTTTATCGAGTTAGTTAACCTATTTTAGTATCCAAACGTTACTCTGGTTCTCTTCGTTCTTGATAAGAATCACAACTATTAGAATCTATAAAATTTTAATTTTAGTGAAATTTGTGCTCTCTTTCTTTGATGGATTATTAATTTATGCTTTTGCCTTGTGTCTATTGTTTATCACCTTTCTGCAGAGAATGGTATTCCTGGCATTTTCCTGAGTTGGTGAAGATTGTCAACGACAACTATCTGTATGCTAAAGTCACCAAGTTTATTAAGGACAAAGCAAAGCTGGCTGAGGACAAAATCTCAGAATTAACTGAAATAGTTGGGGATGAAGATAAGGCTAAAGAGATTGTGGAAGCTGCCAAGGCATCTATGGGTACACACCTTTTTTTAGAGCTTAAGAGCTCGCATCATTTTGAATTTTCTGATCTAGTAATATTAATACATGTTATTCTTTTGTCTGCAGGACAAGATTTGTCTCCAATTGACTTGATTAATGTCCACCAATTTGCACAGAGGGTGATGGACCTGTCTGAGTACAGGAGAAAACTATATGATTATCTAGTTACTAAAATGAACGACATTGCACCCAATTTGGCGTCCTTAA
This sequence comes from Ficus carica, assembly GCA_009761775.1. Lineage (NCBI taxonomy): Eukaryota > Viridiplantae > Streptophyta > Magnoliopsida > Rosales > Moraceae > Ficus > Ficus carica. The sequence continues at coordinate 76,768 of CM019744.1, read as the reverse complement.
TCGGTGAAGTTGTTGGAGCTCGTCTTATTTCCCACGCTGGTAGTCTTACAAATTTGGCCAAGTGCCCTTCTTCCACCCTCCAAATACTTGGTGCAGAGAAGGCACTCTTCAGGTGCTTTCCCTAAATGACTAGCTAGTCCATAGTATTCCTTCAACGCATCTCTACGTATTCACTAGCTTTGTTTTCTCTTCAGGGCACTGAAAACCAAGGGAAACACCCCCAAGTATGGACTTATATTCCATTCGTCTTTTATTGGACGAGCTTCTGCCCGAAACAAGGGTCGAATGGCTCGTTATCTTGCAAACAAGTGCTCAATTGCATCTCGCATCGACTGTTTCGCTGGTAAGATTTTTAACCTCTTTGAAACAACATTGTGTAACGTTATTTCGTCTTTCCCTTTAGAGCTTGGAACTTTCATGTTAAAATTAATTTTGTTACATCATTTTATACAGAGAGTAGTACAACTGCATTTGGCGAGAAGCTCCGTGAACAAGTTGAGGAGCGCCTTGACTTTTACGACAAGGGGGTTGCTCCAAGGAAAAACATTGATGTGATGAAAGCTGCTATTGAAAGTACTCAAGGCAAAGGTGTGCAAGAAACCTTAGAAGTTTCGGTTGGTTTGATATAATGCTCATGTCCATGGTGTTGTTTGGAGGCTGACCCGTCAGCTTTTATTTGGACTAAATTTTGTTAGACTTGTCTACAATTTCGATCAGATTTTACAATCTTAATTCTGTTTACCCAATCGCATGCATTTGTAAAGTGTATCAACTATATTACTATTGCAGATACAGAGATGGAGACAGACGAAGTACCTGCTGAAAAGAAAAGCAAGAAGAAGAAATCCAAAGCTGCAGCCACAGAGGATGGTGATGCCATGGCTGTCGATGAACCTGCTGCAAATGGGGCAGCTGATGTTGCTAAATTGGAAAAGAAGAAGAAGAAGAAGAAGGACAAGAGAAAAATTGACAATGACGTAGAGGAGGAGCAAGAGCATGTGAATGGTGCAGACGCTGAGGATGGAACCGCCAAAAAGAAGAAAAAGAAGAAGAGCAAGATTGATGAAGGAGAGGAATTGCATGCTGACGGCGATGTCAAGAAGACAAAGAAGAAAAAGTTGAAAAGCAATGAATGATTAATTTATTAAAATGTTGTATGTGTTCGGATATATGTATCTACCTGGGTTACGGCTTTGTCCTGAACTAGATGAACTCTCTAGTAACTTAGGTGATGCATCTTCTGTCTTAATTTCAGCTTTTTTTTTTGTAAACATTAGTAATATGTTTGTTTTGGTTTTTAAAGTTTGGGCAAAGATTACTAGAGGACAGGTATCATTTGCCCAATCACTTTTGTTTGTTTATGATTATGATGAAATGGCATTATTAATTATATCATTTCTGTACGAGTGACTAACGTAGTTAAGCCATTCTTGTTTCCAGAAACATGGTTATATATATATATATATATAGGTACATAATGGTATCAAGTAAGTGTATGACTTGGCAAATTTTGCTCCAAACGTTAAGGACATGAACAACTTTTATTTTTTTGGTGAATTGAACAACTTGAATTATCAAAATAATAATAATAATAGCAATGATATTAACTTTCAAGACAAAGGGTTCTGTTGCCATCCTCTTTAGAGTAGTCTATTTTTGCTTCATTGAAGTAAAGCCTATTTTCGACGTGAATGAAGGCCCGGTGAAAGACATCTTCGACCAAGTCAGGGAAGCTGAAAATGGAAGCCACAGCGGCAGCAAAACGACTAATGAAAGGAGAGTGGAGGCATTGCTTTTTGTTGTGGTGGGTGGTTCGGCAGGGGAATAAGCTAAGCTCTGCTTGAGTGTCGAAAATTGGGTTGTATCTATACTCGTGAAAAGCACTCGGCCACATGAAAAAGTTCCCATTTGAACTTTACAATGACAAAGGGAAACAAAGGAGCAACAAGAATATAACCATTCTGAGTCATGTCAATAGTGGGTATAGATACTTTGGCTTCATGGTGCAAGCATAGAAGTCTTGCTACATAAATGCACACATTGTTACCTGTGGTGGTGTTCAGGAAAGCGTCTCCAAGATAGTACGGTGGAACTGCTAGATGATCTGCTGTTCTGGTATATTTTATAGGTACATTTGTTAATCCAATGCAATAAAAAGACCACTTCACCAACTTTTTCTCTCCTCTCCTTGGCATTCTTTTGCGTAGAAATTTGAAAGCATTTGCGTATGCTTTGAAAGCTAAATCTAAACATGTTGCTTTCAAAAAGGCTTCTAGCTTTGCATTCTCTCCAACATGAGCTATTCCAACAAAATTGAGAACATAGAATGCAGTTTTTTTTAGTGCACAAATATTTACTAGCTTCTGCTTTTACCTAGAACTTCTCTTTATAGAGCTTAGCAGCTGCGAATGAGCACGGATGGAATAGTGGCCAACAATGTAATGTTCTGTGGATGAGTTACCGGCCGGCCAATCATGGACCAAGAGGAGACGGCCACGAAAATCTTTTTGGTGCATCTTTCTCAAGTCATATCCAAATACAACCTCAAATGGCTCGTTGTTTGTAATCCAAAATCTCAACTCTCTCTCCATATGACATAATTGGGCTCGTGTGGGGAGATATTTGGAGATGGAGTTTGGAAGTCGAGTTGGAAATCTATATTGTGATATAAAAAATAATAAAAAAATTTAAAATGTGTTTAAAAAAATATACAAAATAGATATTATTTTATTCATTTGTACTTGTCGTGACCCAATTGTCATTTAGTACCTATCATATAATTTTAAACAAATATTATTTTAATTATTTCAAGAGCAAATAAATTTAACATTTTGTAATTTTAAGCAAATATTATTTTAATTATTTCAAGAGCAAATAAATTTAACATTTTGTAATTATTATGGGGCTTCTAAAGAGAAAGCAAGCACACGGTATTCTTTAGTAAAAGGCGAAGGAATAGTTCGCTTTGTGCTTACCACGCCGCTGGTTGATATGAGAAGCTTGTGAAGTGCCTTATTTCTAGTACGGACTCTTCCATTTTTCTTCTTCTTCCTCAAATGTGGGACAACCCAAAGTGTGCTCTTAGCCCCTTTAGCGTCATCTAAGACATTAGTATAGTTTTTGAGGGAGCCTATTGACACCCCGTTGTCTACTTTCTCCACATCTTTACTTAAACCATCCATCAAATAAGTTTTAAAATTTAAACATTACTTTTTACACCCCTTGTTATTCCAAAAAAGTCCCTTCAACTTCAATTGTATTTTTCTATTCTTTTTTCGCCCACCAACCAATTAAAAACTGCTCATTTTTGATCAATTGTTTTCCTTTTTCATTCTTTTTAGGAATATTTACAATAGGTGATTTGGATATACAAGAGTATTCCGTTTGCTTCCAATATACAAGCCTTGAAGGATTTAGTTATTATTATTTTTTTTTTAAGTTTTTTTTTTTTTTTTGAGAGAGAATCAATCAGAAAAAGTCATTGAGAAAAACCTAAATCATTATATCTATTAACAAACACTAAAAACAAATCTCTATTTTCTTGTGGAGTTTTGTCAATCAGTCTTTTTCTCTTTTATTATTACAATTGTATTTAAAGAATTTGATATATGAGTGGTTCTTTCTTTTCGTTTTTCCTTCATTTATTTTATTTCACTTCTATATATAAGAAAAAGAAAAACATATTTCTGTCTACTGATTTAATATTGTTGAAAATGTTTATTATGACTACACCAACAATCATCAATCACTTAAAAAGGTGTTTATATGGGACGAGGTGTGCGTGTATTATTTATTTTTAATTATTTTTTCTTTTTTTAATATCAGTTTATATCATTCAAATATTATAGATGTGGGATACTAATAGACACCAATAGAGTTTCCTTTTTTTAAAATTCTAAAAATAAGTGTCTGAATAGTTTTTTTTTTTTTTTTAAGTTGTTTTTAAAAATAATTTTATAAATGGGTAAATAAGTAATAATAAATTAAAAAAAATAAGAAAAGTAAAACGAGATGTGTGATCAATAGACTCCCCAATAGTTTTCTAGCAATAATTTGTTTTACTAGTAATTAATACTATATGTTATCGACCTTGTTGGACGGTGGCCTTTGTTTTATTGACTTTTTGCTATCTTTTCTTTGGTCAAAAATATTTTGATTAGATTGATTAATGCTGTTGTTTTCTCTAGGATATTTAGAGACCGTTTGGGGGAAGTTTTCCAAGACGGTATTTTATCGTCTACAAAATATTGTTTGGAATGAAAAAAAATGATATTAGAAATAGTACATTATAATAATATTTTAAAAAGATTACTTTTTCTTTTTCTAAAAAGGAACTATACAAAATAAATTTGAACATAAGATAATTTTTTTTTTTTCTAAATGAGAGAGCGATAGAAAAAGTTAAGATGAACACTTTTTGGTAAAAAAATTTTAATTTATGAAATTGGATATGTTTTTTAAACTTAGGGTCAGTATTCAAGTTAACAGCTTTAATATCTAATTTAAACATGTACAAGATAAAAATATTTTAAAACAAAACAACTAAGATTTTATTTAATGTTTAAGTTTAATTTTAATTAAACTATATTTTTTTATTTAAATTTTTATCTTTTTTTTTTTAAATTAGTAAAATTTCATCTCTAATCTAATCATTGAATCAAAATGCAAGCTAAGCCAAAGAATAGTTCGCTCTATACTTATCACACACACGGCTTCTTGTTTCGTGCATCGTGTAAAATATCTTATATCTAACGTCACTCGCCCGCTTGACCTTTGTATTCTTTCGATGTGGGACAACTCAAACTAATTGTCTTGTCATCCTATGTAAAATGTTGGACTTAGCTATCTACCATATTGATATGGGCTGGACCCTGGGCTTCTAGTTTAGCCCGAGACTCAATTTTTATTATTTATTTATTTTTTTCCTGAAAGATTTTAATTGAAGTTTGATTTGAGACTTAATGGAAGGTTTTAGACATGATTATTGGTGTAGATACCCCATGAGTTTTTTAAATTTAACAATTTAGTTTCTAAAATTTTTTTTTTACAATCAGTTTCCTGAATTTATAAATTTTGATAATTTAGTCCTTTTTATTTAAATTCGTAAAAATTTGAACGATTTTTTTCATATAAGTTACACATTATAATCCAAGAAGAGCATTATTGATTATTTTTGTTTAACTTCAATACAATTGCCTTTTGAACCTTAATTCAATTATACTCAAATTTAAACCTAAATTTCAAAAGAAATTTGTATTGAAGTTAAACAAAAATGATCAACATTGTCCCTTTTGAGTTATAATGTATAAGTATTGCGTAAAAAATTGTCTTAATTTTAATGAATTTAAGTAAAAATAATTGAATTGTCAAAAATTAGAAATTCAAGGAATTGATTATCAGTAAAAAAAAATTTAAAGACTAAATTATCAAATTTAAAAAGTTTAGGGACATTCATGCAAATAATTTTTTAAACATTACAATGAACTTCACACCCCAATTCACATAAACCCCAGAACAACTGCAGAGTGATCAACGAGGTTGGTTTAGGGGGTACAACTTCAACTTCAGAATCAATCAGGTATCTTCTCCTGTTCCCAACCCAATGCTTCGTTTGATTTTCAATGAACTTTCATATGTCAACTCCAGAGCTTCGAAGCTCAGCCATGGCTTCTGTTTATCGAATTACTTTCATAGACCCATGTCCAAAATGTCTAAAGCCACAGACCCACTTTCTTTTACGGTCTCATATCTCCAAAAATCATGTGGGTTATCAAAAGAATCCGCTATTTCAGCTTCCAAGAAGCTTTTAATCGAAAACCCAGAAAAATCTGATTCGGTTCTGAAGCTAATGAGAACTCACGGCTTAACTCAGACCCACATTGCAAAGATTATAGCTGGTCGTCCTGGTTTGCTTTTAGCTGACTTTGAAGGTAAAATTAGTCCTAATTTGGAGTTGCTTAAATCTTTTGGGGTTTCTGGCACTAAACTAGCTAAAATACTTGGTAAAGATTCTCGGTTTCTTGAATGGGATTTACTCGAAACCGTGGAGTTCTTTAGAGCTCAGGGTTTCAGTGATGAGCAAATAACAATGATGGCGGTGAAGCTTCCGTCGGTGTTTCAGTGTAACGTCGATGGTATTTTGAAGCCAAAGGTGGAGTTTTTCAGATCTTTGGGCTTTAAAGATGAGGATGTTGCCAGGATTTTGTCTTGGGAGCCTTATATTTTAGAAAGGAGCCTGGAAAAGCAAATCATTCCATGTATTCAAGTGCTTAGGCGGGTTCTTGGGACGGACTTGGATATACTAAAGGCAATAAAAGCATGCTACTCCATACTTGAGTACGATTTGGAGAAGACGCTTGAGCGCAACATATCAGTGTTGAAGATCCATGGGGTTCCCGAGCCGTTGATCTTGAGGATCTTCCTGATCCAACCTAGAACACTGCTTGTAAGGCCTCATCGGTTCGATGAGGTTCTTGCGGAAGTTGTGGAATTGGGGTTTGATCGAAATACTATGCTCTTTTGTTTGGCTGTTCGTTCCCTGGCAACAGTAGGCAAGGCACACTGGCAGCAGAAGTTGGAATGTTTCAGAAGTTTTGGTTTGTCGACAGATCAGGTCTATTCGGCATTCAAATTGCAACCCATGTTTATGCTTGTTTCAATGAAGAAGATCCAGAAATCGATGGGTTTCCTCACTCACAAATTGAAGATGGAACCTTCAATCATGTCGAGGCATCCGGGAATTTTACTGTATAGTTTGGAGAAGAGAATTATTCCAAGGACTTCGGTTATGCAACTTCTGAGGTCGAAAGGTGTTGTTAAGGAAGATATTCGGATTATTCCCTATCTTAGAATGACTGAGAAGAACTTTATGCAGAAGATCGTGTCAAAGTATCAGAAAAAGCTTCCTGATGTCGTTAAGGCACACCAAGGCGAGATCGAATTTCAAACGTTTCCCGGTATTTTGGTATAACTTAACTTGTGTCATGTCATTCAACAATGAAGATGGAGAGTAGCAAAGATGCTGAGAGTTTTAGTTGAGTTCATCATCTCAATACGATACACGAGATTAATTTTCGGGATGTTGCGACATTGTCAGTAAGACGAGACTTTATTGGTGGTGGCCACTTGTAAGCTTCTTTTTCTGGTAGTTTAGGGTCAGCAGCAAAATCTTGAGACATTTCATTTCAGTTTTGCCGTGGTGATTTTGTTTGTTATTTTATGATCAGATGGAACTGAGGTATAATTGATTTTGAGCAGTTTGTCATTTTTGCAAATATAGCCTCACCTGTTTTATTATTATTTTTTTCTTTCTCCTCTTCCCCTCGTCCTTTACTTGTTTATGCACTTTTTCCCATCTGTGGCTTATTCTTCTCAAATAATCTAGCTGTTAATTTTTTTTTTCCCCACCTTAATTTAAGTCTTGAAAAACTTTCTTTTCTCCAAAATGGTGATTATTATTATTGTAACTTAGGTGTGTACTAATACCAAGTCATTAGACTGCAATTTCTTCATCTTTACTGTAAATTACATGTCTGTGCTGTGTTTGTTTATGTATGGTTCCCTCGCACTAATTGGATGAGGATATTCTTGCTTTTTGAAATTGTCAAGTTAGATTCACTGTTTGGTTTGCATGTTCGAATGGTTGTAATTTGGATGAAACATTTGAATTAAAAAAAAAATGAATATAAGCATTTGAATATCGTCCCATCTAGCGTTTGGATATTCATGACATGAACGGGAATATCTAAATGTATGTTTGGATAGACGTTGAAAACACTACTTATATTGAAAATCTAAGAGGTCCCTTGAATGTTATTGTAGCAAATATATCTAAATGGGCAAATTTCGGGAGAGGTTAATTCCAAACTTTATCTAAAATGGCCATTTCGATACTTTCACCGTCCATATACCGAGACCCTTTTTGGATTGTCATACGGAAATTTGAATTACGCTGTGAAACAAACTTTTTATCCATTCCATTAAAAACTCACACCCTTTGATCAAGACCATCAGCATTGCCACTACATGTGTTCTGCCACCTATTTTAGAGACAAATTCTGTTATCATGTTTCTTAGTGTGAACGATCACAAGCCTAATTTAATGCTCGAATAAGTTCGATGATCTCGAAATGCTCTTCCAGTCCCAGGGAGAATTCACAGAACTAGACGGAGTTTTGCCATATTTTGACCCCGAATCTAACAAAGACATGACTGTCGAGATTTTGACCAAAAAGAAAATTAGACGTCACATGGGTTAATCATCTGTGAAACAAAGGGGAATTCTTTATGCCTGATCATGCCACTGTAAGCGTCAACAACATCAGGAAGCGCTTGCTGATACTTCCTCACCAGCTTCTTGGCGAATTCCTTCTCGGTGATTTTGAAGGCCTGAAAAATGCTGATATCTTTGTTTATCAACCCCTTCGACATTAGAAGTTCCAAAACCGAACTCCTCGGAATAACCCTTTTCTCCAAGCTAATCCTTACAAGAAATGGTTTCATGCAAATCGTTGAAGGTTGTATCTTTAATCTGTTCACGTAAAAATCCATTACTCTCCTGATCTTCTTCTCTGAAGTGAGCATAAACCAGGGCTGCGATTTGAATGCCGAATAGACCTGATCTCTTGACAAACCAAAACTTCGGAAAGCTTCCAACTTTTGCTCCCAACCCGTCTCCCTCATCACCGCCATTGAACGAATGGCTAAAACAAATTTCATAGTTTTGGGATCAAACCCCAATTGCTCAACTTCATCAACGATCTTAGTAAAACGATGAGTGCTCGAAAGCAGTACTTTCGGGTCGATCATAAATATTCTCGAAATCAACCCCTCGGAAACACCATGGCTGATCAACACTGACAAGTTTGGCTCAATCCTGTTCTCCACATTACGCAGCAGCACCTCGCTGTACACCCTCAGAGCCTTTCCGATGTTCTCCACCGTGCCAAGAATCCGCACGAGCAATTCAAAACAAGGGATTATCTGATTCTCCAAACTCCTTTCGAGAATCTGCAGCTGCGAGGACACAAAATTCACAACTTCCTCTTCAGATAACCCCATGGACATGAAAAACTTCAACTTCGGCTTAAAAACCGTGTTCGAGTCGCAAAAATATATTCTCGGACGCTTTACGGTCATCATTGTGATCTTCTCATCACTAAAACCATGCTTTCTAAAGAACTCAACTGTCCGGACCACATCACACTGAAGCAAACGTGAGCCTCTAGTACTAAGCATTTTTGCAAGACAATTACCAGAAATCCCCAAAGATTTAAACAACTCCATATTAGGCCTAATCTTATAATCTAAATTAGCCAAAAGCAAAACAGGACGATTAGCTATAATATCTCTGATGTGGGTCTGAGTTAAGCCGTGGGTTCTCATTAGCTCCAAAACTGAGTCAGCTTTTTCTGGGGTTTCGATCAAAAGCTTCTTGGAAGCTGAAATGGCGGATTTTTTTGAGAACCCACATGATTTTTGGAGATATGAGACCGTCAAAGAATGTGGTTCTGTGAGTTTAGGCGTTTCTGAGGTGGGTTTGTGAAAGTAGCTCCATAAACCATTGCTAAGAGTTGAAGTTTTGGACTTGAGATCTGACAACTTTGTGCTAAGAGAACGAAGCATTGGATTGGAAAAGGTAGACAACTAAGAGGGCATAAATGAAAAGAAAAAAAAGAAGAGAAACCTGGTTGTGAAACTGAAGTTAGTGTCTAAACCTTGCTTCTTGATGCCCAGCCAGCCGCCGAGCTTTAGTCTGGCGATTCAGTGTCGTATGAGGCGGTGAGTCACAGAGGTTCAATTCAGTGTAGTTGTCTGAAGACAATTTGCATAATTGGATTGATGGGCTTCCCCTTAAGCCTGGCCCATTACAACTCAACCGCTCTCTACATTTTTTTTTTGTTTTTTGTTTTTTTAGAAAACACCATAAATTTAAAGATTATTACATCAGCAAAACACAAAAATTTAACATTAGATTAATATAATATAAAATTAAATTAAAATTAATTAAAATTTATATAATGTTGATCAAAAGTGAAGAATTTATATCATATGGGGGAATAGATGAAAAAAAAGTTTTTTTTTTTATTTTTTATTTTTTAAGTTGGGGAGAGAAATATAGAAGAACAGCACGAGAAATTGCTTAGTAAACCGGATATGCTATCATGCTAATTTGATAGACATGGCTAATAAATTAATAATCAAGTTGATATGTAAATATTTGTAAATATTAATTCTATCTTAGATATAATTACCTAAAAAGTAAAATTTATTCGGAGAGAGAATCATGATGGAGTTTATAATAGAGAACAATGATAAATCACCTAAATGCCAAGTGTTTATGGCCTAATCACAAAAATAAATAAATAAATAAATGTTAATGGTCTATTAAAAAATTTCTCGAACATCACAAAAAAATCGCGGCTTTAAATTTATTGCACAGATGGACTTTGTAAAAGATAAAAATCTAAATCATAAATATATTGTGATAATAATATGTTACCTAATTTTCTCTTACTTCCCTCCCTCTAATTAGTTAACCCCAAATTATTAGTTCATTTTATGCCCCAAAAAAAATAAAATAATAATTGCATGGTTAAGACAGTGTTATAGTAGTTGCTTGTATAGTCTAACAGTATTTTTACAGTTAATTTAACTATAAGTTGAATAGTTTGAAACTCTTCTCCCATCTCCAAGTTCAACAAAAGAGATGGAAAAAAAAGGACAAAAAAAAAAGAAGGTAGAAATCTATTTATGTTATGGACACTTGTATTTACTCTATAGCTAAGCATTTCTGGTCATAGAATCACAAATTACAAATATATGGATTCCTATTATATTCAGCTGTATAATAGTGCACAGTTGACAAGAAAATCAAAGGGTCATGTGTCTGAGCAAGTATGAGATAAGATGCTTATAATAATAAAAGAAGTTGTGAATTCGAGTTGGGATCATTATAATGGACAAAGTATAAGATCAATGCTGCCGGAATGGCCTACTTCACACCATTAGATTTGCTAAAACGGTAGTTTCACATGATCTATTAAACTTGAACACAAAAGCGATAGCATCAATGCATAATTGTTGACTTTTTAAATTAGAGTTCCTTTTTTTTTGCCTAATCTAACAGAAAAAACTGGAAAAGATCTTAATTGTTTGACAAAACTCATAATGGGATTTTTTGTAACTACTAACACCTAACAATTCATCCCAAAAAAAAAAAAAAAAAAAAAAAAAAAAAAAAACAACTAACAACTAACAAGTAATGAAGCTCGCAAAAGTGGTTATTGTTTTGACAAAAAAAACCTATTGATTTTGACGATATATTTATGTTCTCTTCTTTTTCACTCCAAAATCTATTCACATCTGACGTGTTGCAATCAATGAGTTGTGATATGTTTTTTTATGCAAGTTGAAAGGTGAAATGGGTCCAAATATTAAAGATGGCATCTTTTAAGGCCACCAATGGCAGGTTACGAACCAGTCATTCTCTAATAATCATGTGCTTATGATACCTCTATTGAATTTAATGACTTGATAAAGAAATATTGATGTTAACAAGGCAAAAATAAGAATCCCCCACCCCTATCTTACCATAAAAGAAAGGCATTTTTGGTTAGCCCTAATTTGACATTAAGCCCTAATTTGGCATTAAAAAAAAATTACAGAGATTCTACGGTGCGACACCTTTTGTAAAATATAAACCGAACAATACTTTTATAAAATAAGTGTAAATGTTGTACTAATGGTAGAGATTCTTAAGATTTGTTTGGAATTCAAGTTTAACTCCAATTAAATTATACTTTTTTGGTTGATTTTTTTTTTTTCTAAAAAATCAATAAAATTTATAATAAATTTTGAAAAATCAACATATTCAAATTTAAAAAGTTTAGTTCCAATCAGCTATCCAAACTGAAGCTTAGGGCCTGTTTGGTGTATGAGTTTGAGTTGAAATTGATAAGTTTAAATAGTGATTGATGTGTACTTTTTCAGAAAAGACAAAAAATTTTTTGAAAAAAAGACAAAAATTGAGTTAAAATTCATGGGTTTAGACCTGTGGTCCAAACGAGCCCTTAATGTTTTTAAAGATTTTTTAGTATTCTAAATTTGAAATAATGTGCGTTTTGTGCATGAATCAGGGTGTAAGATTAATTGCCATAAAATCAGGGTGGTTTTCAATCAATCAAAAGTGGGGTCACATATGATACATAGTTAGAAGTGACAAGTGAGTCGGTTCGCTCTCATAGCATTGGTCTACAAATGCAAATATAAATGCCTTACCCTTATTATTATTATTATTATTATTATTATTATTATTACTTTTGCTAGGAAAGAAGATAAATGCCTTACTTTATTCGTTACAGATAAAGATATATGGGGCTCTGCTTTTTCTGTCTTTGGGCTTTCAAGAGGTTGATCTTTCATCAATGCATTGCTCATTTTCATCATGTTCTAATTATGAAAATTTTCATATTATGATTAAATAATAGCTACTATCTTACTAATGTCCCCTTATTTAAGGGTCTGTTTATTTTACTAACTCAAATAATTCAACTTAAATTTTTTTTTTATCTTTTTCTTAAAAAGTTTGTCTTTTTTCTAAAATTTTTTATCTTTTCTGAAAATTTAAAAAAATTTACTATTAAAACTTAAAAATCCCAACTCAAACTATTCCATTGAACAAATTCTTAATTGGACAGTTAAACTTACCTTCAAATAGTACTCTTACTATTTGAAATAACATGACCTGACATCCTAACATAGTACCATAATAATTAGAAATAACTAATTTTTTTTTCCTGTTTTTTGTATTATACTATTTCAACGTTAATATTGATTTGAAAGAGTGTAATAATAATTTATAATAACTAAATTTATTAATATTCTGCTATTATGTGATTACGTTATAAATATGATTCTCTAAAAAGAACTATAACAAAAGCGCTTTATTTATTACAATGGTCAAAGGTCAAAGTGTGTGTTGCAACTATCAACAACCGTATTTATTTCTCCTCTAGATTATTGATATTTAACCCAACAAAGTTTTTTTCCAATGGTAGATTTTGGGTAAAGGGGACACCAAAAAAAAAAAAAAAAAAAAAAAAAAAAAAGATCAAGATGCTGAGTGGCTTGCAACTTGGTAACTTCAGAGAAAAAGATTAGTTGAGACAATGATTAGTGTTGGCATTATGAGCTTAATCTTTTACATAATATATAATTGATTTGATTATCATTTTGGCATTTGGTTGTGAAAATGATCTAGCAAAGAAGACTTTAGGGAACCAAACTGTAGAGATTGCATGAAAGCCAGCCTTATCCTCAACTGCAGGAGTGCAGGCTATGGCCATGATTGACTGTACCAATGCTGAATCAATATTAAAAAAAAAAAAAAAAACCCAATTTTTTTTACGTTGAAAAATAATTAAAAAACCAAATTAGTTTGGATTTTCCATACGGATTTGTTATGGGCAAATGGGCATTTTTGCCGATTCCATTATGGTACAGCCTGTCCAGTTAAGGCAAATGACAATCACAAGTTCCAAAATTTAACTTTCTTATCACCCTCCAAAAATTAGCCTTCTCCGAACAGTCCTGTTTGATTCACTGTAAAAAATGAAATAAATCATTTTTAAAAAAACAAACTACTTCAAGATATCATGTTTTGCTAATTTCTGAGTAGGAAAAAATGCTTAGAAGCTTTATCGATATTAAACACTAACATTAATAAAAGATAGTAGATCTATTTATAAATCTATATTTTAAGACTTATCTTATATTAATAGACGGTGTTATGACTACTATGCACCCTAATATTGTTCTTTTCAAACAAGTTTTGTCAAAAAAAAAAAAAAAAAAAAAAAAACTTGTGCTATTTTGTACCAAACCTACATTACAAACATTTTTTTTCCCCGTTATTCATACGATTAGTAATATATCATACGTTAGTTGCTTAAATTTAAACATTAAAAATCGATCTGTATCATTAAATTTTTTTTTAAAAAATTATAATATCTTAATTCCGTTTGATCATCATTCGACACTTTGAAAAACGTTGATCAATGGCTTCCCTACTTTGATATTCCCAGCTTTCAATCCCAAAAGAATCTCTCTCTTTCTTTTCTCTCTAAAAGAAACAAGAGTGATGTCAGAGGCATTATTTTATCCTAATAAATATCTTTTACCCAGTTGAGATTTCCCATGTGGCAGCCAGCATTTATTGATTTGTTTGATAGTATGATCAGAAGAACTTAACAAGGAAGCCAAAGTGAAGGAATGATCTCCACCCCCTCCCCCCCCCCCCCCCCTCCCAAAAAAAAAAAAAAAAAGGTTCTCTGAGGCAAAAAAACACAGGTGAAAACGACAGTTATTCTTCATCTAGGCACGGAGTAGGGAAGTTCAAAGAATTAAAAAAAATAAAAAAAAAAATAAGAAAGAGAAAAAAAAAAAGTTTTTTATTTTAATTTTCCTGATCTCTTGCTTTTAAGTTTCAGCTCAGAGACTCTTTGACTGTGAGAACAAGGCACTTCCTTTCCTTCCATCTCTTGCAAGAAGAAAAGTCTAAAGAACTCCATTAATGCACTCCATCAATGCTTCACTTATTTCACTCTCTTCAAGAAGAAAAAACCACCATGTGGAAGCACTTAATGCAATAGTGCATTAAATCCAGGTACCCCGCTACTCAAAAAACTGTAAAAACTTCACCTACAAAGCAAATCCTTCTGTTTTTGTAACTGATATAGATGTTAGAATCAAGTAAAAGGCAAAAAAGAAAACAAAAAAGAAAAAGTTTGTCTATTATTGTTATGGTTCAAAAACTTGAAGAATTTGGTTCTTGAGCTTGTAAGGTAAAGTTGGTAGTTAACTTGGAAGATTTAATGGTTAATTTTGTATTATTTTGTTTCGTTTTTTAATGAGGTTGTCTCTTTTTCACTGATTTTTATTTGTCTTTTTTGCATTTCAACTATAATGACAGGTTTCATTGGAAAGGAGAATCTTTTAATGGGGTGTTGTAACTGTAACATGCTTTTGTTTTTCTTGTTCATCTGGAGTTTCTCTTTTCTGGGTACTTTTCAACTTCAATCCTCTCAAACTCAAGTGCTTCTACAGCTAAAGAAGCATTTGGAGTACCCGAAACAGTTGGAAGTTTGGCAGGAACATGGAGTGGATTTTTGCTATATAACTTCAAGTTCACAAGTAAACCTCACATGCCAGGAAAATGTTCTCACTGAGCTCAGAATCATCGGTGATAAGCCGAACAAGGTGAATGAGTTCAATGGACTTCCGATTCCAACTCGAACTTTGTCGGATGGTTTTTCAATTGACTCTTTCTTCACAACTCTGGCAAGGCTTAATAACCTTAGAGTTCTCAGCCTTGTGTCTTTGGGCATCTGGGGTCCAATTCCAGACAAGATTCATAGATTGTATTCACTTGAGTATCTGGATTTAAGTTCAAATTTCCTCTTCGGTTCGGTCCCACAAAAGATCTCAGAAATGGTGAAGCTTCAAACTCTTGTGATGGACAACAACTTCTTGAATGGTTCTGTTCCCAGTTGGTTTGATTCGTTGGCTAATCTGAGTGTTCTTGGTTTAAACAACAACAACTTGGCGGGTTCGTTCCCACTGTCGATTCAAAGTGTCGCCACTCTCACCAGTCTCACCATGTCTAACAATAACATATCAGGGAAGTTGCCAGATCTTAGTCTCTTAAGCAGTTTATATGTTCTGAATTTGAGTGGGAACAAACTTACTTCCACATTGCCACCACTACCGAAAGGGCTAGTCATGGTTTCACTTTCGAAAAACTCGTTCTCGGGTGAGATTCCAAAGCAATATGGCCAGTTACATGGGCTTCAACACCTTGATTTATCATCCAATATGCTCACAGGAATAACTCAAGCCTCACTTTTCTCTTTGCCCAACATCAGTCACTTGAATTTGGCATCAAATCTATTGACGGGTCCGCTTCCTGATCACCTAAGATGTGGGACCAAACTCGAGTTCGTTGACATATCTAATAACAGGCTCACTGGTGGATTGCCTTCTTGCTTGAGCAGTACCGAATCGGAAAAGAGAGTTGTTAAGTCCGATGGGAATTGCTTATTATTATCGACCCGCGAACAGAATCAGCATGAACAATCGTACTGCAAAGAAGTCAGCCTAAAGAGAGAGCAATCCGGAGGCACAGATAGAGCTATACTAGTTGGTGTGATTATAGGAATAGTTTTCCTTTCTGTGCTTCTTATTCTCGGTTTACTTGTTTTGTGCAAAAATTATTGTCCGAGAGGGCTTTCGGAACAACATTTGTTGCGTAAAACAGTTCAAGATAGCACAGCAGCAGGATTCTCCTCAGAGCTTTCAACAAATGCAAGTAGGTCATCCAATATCAAGATTCTTATAAACACTAAACTTTTTTCATAATCTCTAGAGTCAAAAACTAAAGTTCACAAGTGACTGTCTTGTGAGGACATTATTGCAAAATTAATGTTTTTTTGTCTTTCAGGTTTCATTTCTCAAGCTGCAAATATAGCCAGACAAGGTCACCAAGTTTGTCAGTCCTTTTCCTTAGAAGAGTTAATGGAAGCAACCAGCAACTTCGACATTTCAACCTTTTTGGGTGAAGGTTCATATGGGAAGGTAAAGTCTTCATTATGTAAAGCTTTACGACTATTTGTTCCGGATTAAATTCCTAATCCTTTATAGAGAAAGACACTAATGAACATGCAAGATTCATAGCTGTTCACTCTCAATGTCAGAGTTACGCCCACTTTCAGCCACTATTGTGAAGAAGAAGATTACAAGAGAAATCACACACCTCATGTCTCTCAGACACTTTATGTTTGTCTCTAGTCTTTGGTCCTTTAAATCGGTGTCCTCCGATACAAGTAAAATAAGCACAATCGAAAATACATGTGCCACCTGATAAACTCCGTGTTGGGAAAATAATTAGCTCCACATACTCAACATTTTTCATGGAAGTAATAGTGAGAAAGACACATTTTTCTCCTAGTTTCCATCTAGTCTGATTCTTTTGGACCTTCTCTCTGCTAAAATGTTCTCTTTTGTGATGCAGCTTTACAAAGGAAGGCTAGCGAACGGGACTCAAGTTGCTATAAGGTGCCTGCCTTTGTCAAAGAAGTTTTCGATTCGAAATGTCAAGCTCAGGTTGGATCTTCTTTCTAAGCTCCAACACCCACATTTGGTGTGCCTTTTAGGGCATTGCCTTGATAGCGGTGGGCGAGGTGATTACAATCTGAACAAGGTCTATCTTGTATCTGAATATGTGCCAAATGGAACTTTTCGTGATCATCTTTCTGGTACGTCTTCAACACCTCGGTGAAGGTTCAACCCTTTGTTTTCTCCACTTTTACTTCTAGTTTTGCATATTTTAACACACAACTTGTGCATGTGTAGAGACTAGTCCGGGGAAAATCCTCAATTGGTCGGAGAGATTGACAATACTAATTGGTGTTGCCAAGGCTGTACATTTCCTACACACCGGTATCATTCCTGGTTTCTTCAACAATAGACTGAAGTCGCACAACATCTTGCTCAACCAGCATCGGATGGCAAAATTGTGCGATTACGGACTGTCTATCATCTCAGAAGGAACCGAAAATTGTGTGGTAGGAGTCCTTTTTCAATTTGTTAATTGGTATACATATCAAATTTTGTATTCATCCTCATCGGTTTTGACTCATTTTCTTTGATCTCTAGGCAAAAGCAGACAGCCATAAATCATGGTAAGAACTTTTTTTCCTTTTGTGATTGTCATTCTGCTGATTTCTAATGGCCTTTTTTCTTTTTTCTTTTTTTAATTTCTTTTTTCTTATTTTTTGATACAATGTTTTCTCTCACAAAAATTTGAATTTACTGTTTGGAAAGTGGGTTTGAACGACGGGAACCAAGGGTCATTCCATTTTACCGTTTTGTTGTCGACTTTTTGGTTGACATTTGACAATGGTTTTTTCCTTTTCTTAGGCAAATGACGAGTTTAGAGGATGATGCTTACAGCTTTGGCTTTATATTACTGGAAGCACTGGTTGGACCTTCCCTAGCCGCTAGCAGAGAGATATTCCTGCTAAAAGAAATGGTATGTGCTGAAATGTATACTTTATTCACATTGGATTCGTGTCATACTTGGCAAATTCCCGAGATTTTGGAAATTTCGATACAGATTGAACAAGTTTTTAGTCCTCTAATACTATGAACTTTTTAATCATTGTTAACGGAACATGAACCTGCAATTTGCATGCAGGCTTCCCTGCAAAGCCAAGATGGGCGAAAACGGATTGTTGAACCAGCCGTGCTAGCCACGAGCTCTCAGGAATCACTGTTGATTGTGCTCTCCCTAATGCAGAAATGCATCTCTCCGGATGCAAGTCGTCCATCTTTCGAGGACATACTTTGGAATTTGCAGTATGCTGCTCAAGTGCAAGCAACGGCAGACAGTGAACAAAGATCTGAATCGGCCTCGCATCATTGAGTTCCCTAAGTGCTTGAAGGGAATATGATTGCTGTTTTTCTTTACATCACAAGATTTAACATGCTTGAAAGTGCATCTGAAATAAGAAATGAGCCTCAATCTAGGCAGCATTTAAAAAAAAAAATCATTTTTAAGTTTTTGATCTAATTGTAATATAAAGTTTTTACCTTCAATATTTTTGCTGCTCGGCTCTCCTTTCATTCTCCATACAGTTCCTACACTACTATAGGAATAGTACATGTTTTAGTTATTAAAACATTTTCGACACAAAGATTTTCATGACTTTAAACCTTTTTTTAATACAAAAAACTTGATTAATTGGGGCAAATACCAAAGATCCTCATCGTCATTGTTGTCGTCTCTTAGCTTCAAATCCATGAACCTCAAATGAGGTTTCATTTTTATAAATATCAACTATAAGGAGGAGTTGTGAGAGTACGAATATCAGGAGAATTATGAGGAAAAAAAATAAAAAAACCGCTACAACTGACACAAGTTTGAACCTTAAGATCATACATCAAAATCATACCAAATCAATAAAATTTATAAGTCCAGAATCATGCCTATCGATATATTTTTTTTCACCGTACCAGAGAATTCTCGGGGCTATTAACATTGCATGCACCATTCATGGATAAAGATAATAATAACAAAAAAATGTTAAACTTAGAGAAGAGTTCGCCATAAAGTCCGAATAAAAACATATTATTAAGAAAACTAAACCATTGGATAAAATTACATTAGACTCAATCCAAATGCCTCACCTGTTTAACAGTCGGTACCTGATTTTACACTAAAATGTTTAGAGACCCTTCTCAAGCATTGCTCGAACCCTCATGGGAAGGCCATAAAGCCTAATAAATCCGGCAGCATCAGCTTGATCATATATGTCTCCACTCTCAAATGATGAAATATCCTGCCTATACAGACTATAGGGACTCTTCCGGCTAGTTACGGAAATTGAACCTTTGTATAGTTTTAAAGTCACCGAACCTGTTGTAGTCTCCGTGATCTTCTCCATGAATGCATCCAAAGACTCGCGTAGCGGGTCAAACCACCTGCCTGCATACACCAGCTCTGCGTATTTGAGGGCAAGGGAGTCTTTAGTTTGTATTGTTTCTCGATCCAGTGTTAAGGATTCGAGCTCGCCAGCAGCAGTGAAGAGGATGGTGCCCCCTGGTGTTTCATAGACTCCACGGCTCTTCATGCCAACAAGGCGGTTTTCAACCATGTCAATTCGGCCTATTCCATTCCTTCCACCAATTTGGTTGAGCTCTGAGACAAGAGATGCAGGGGAAAGCTCCTTTCCATTGACTGAAACAGGCAGCCCCGAGACGATCCCAATTTCGACATATCTTAAGGAGAAAAGATTTCACAGAAAGTAAATCCAGATTGGCATAGAAGCTAAGAGATGGTTAATAGAAACTACAAGTGAATCTTTGGGAGAAACTCACTCAGGTTGATTAGGTGCATCTTCCGGGTCCACCGTCAACATGTACATATCCTTCTTGGGTTCATTTGCTGGGTCTTCCAAAATGTCACCCTGCAATTTTGCAGACAAATTCACATATATGACAGAAGGACTACGACGTAGAACTGTGATACTATTAAACATGTAATATGTGGTTAAAATTTATGCAGTAATAAATCATTACCTCGTGGCTAAGGTGCCACAAGTTCCCATCTCTGCTATATATGGATTTCTTTGTCACTGGAACAGGCACATTATGCTTCTTAGCGTATTCAATAGCATCTTCTCTGCCCGTAATATCCCACTCTCTCCAAGGAGCCACAACATTTAGTTTGGGATTTAAAGCAAAGAAAGTCAGTTCAAAGCGAACCTGAACAAGCAACACAAGAAGCATATGTCAGAAGAAACACCAGCACTGTTGAAATATCAAATTGCAAATGGCGAAACCTGCCTGATCATTTCCTTTCCCCGTGCATCCGTGAGCAACAGCATCAGCTCCGACTTCATTTGCAATGTCAACCATCGCCTGATTATATGAATGTGCCACTTAATGAGTAACAAGTATAACATAACACCAACACAACAAAATTCAGAGAAAAGGTAAAGTCCTTGCCCAAATTGAGACAGTTTCGATTTTAAATCTTAAGACGACCAACAGATACCAACCTAATAGAAAAGAATAGCAGAACATGGAAACAGAAAAATACTTCCTCAGAACCAGATATCAACCGGATTTACTGAATTCACAGAAACTACAACATAAAAACATCATGGTAAAAGGTCACCTTTGCGATAACTGGGCGTGCCATTGAGGTTCCCAACAAGTATTTTCTCTCATAAATTGCACCAGCCCTCAAGCAAGGGAATATATAATCTTTAACAAATTCCTCTTTTAAGTCCTTCACTACCAACTGACAAGCCCCGCTGGACTTCGCCTTCTGTTCCAAACCGTCCAATTCCTTTATACCCTATTACAAATTCAGTTTAGATAGCAAGAAAGCAATTCAGAACCAGCTCATTATACACGGAGAATATTCCACAAGTACAGATATTCAGTTCTAAGGCAGATGTTGTTACTACTGATCACTTACTTGACCAACATCAGCGGTGAAGCAAACAACTTCACAACCGTAGTTCTCCCTGCAGGGTGAAAATGTATCAGGTGAACAGCATGCAACAACATACAGCATAAAAGCGAAAGGGGGAAAAAAAAAAAATCAAAGCCATAGTCAATTAATTTATTGATGAAACACGCACCTTAGCCATGGAACAATGACCGATGTATCTAAGCCGCCACTGTATGCCAGAACAACCTTCTTTAATTTTCCGCGTAAGCCTCCTTTGCTTGTAGGTTCAGATAGCTCCAACTCTTTCTGACTTGGCAAAGCTGCTCTAATTACTGCATCTCAAAGGCGAAGACGAGGTCATATGCAAAGCGTTCAGCACGATAAGAAAATTTTGATAAACAAGAAACACTCTTTCACTATTTGTTCAACTTGCTAAAAAAAAATAAAAATAAAATAAAAAGCCGTAAAAAAGCTCACCTGGCTTGTTAGGAGAGCCACTAACACCGCCATTAGTGCTAATAGATACACACGAATGTCCATGGAGCTCACTTGTTCTTGCACCCAACTATATATACGCACACACACACACACACACACACATATATATATAGGAGAGACCCATTAACAAGCAACAAACAAAAACCATGTAAATTGATAAACCAACCCAATAAAGCAAATATATGTATATATATAACCAAAGGCAACAACTTATATATCACATGATATGCTTGAGGCATAAAAATTACCTGCAAAGCTGAAGATAGCTTTTTGGCGCAGCATATTTTGTCATTGTACAACAATGAGGCTGCATATAACAATCAAATAAGCGTTTTGTTTTTTAGACCAAAAATGATCAAAATGATTCACTCCCCAGGAAAAATATCATCGGCATCGAGTGAGAAAAAAATGGGATCTTTTGGGAGTGTTTGTACTGTTCAACGGAAAACAAGCAAAACCCAGAAGCTGCAAAACGAAAAGGGTTACAAATTAACAAAGTAGAAAGAAAATGTACCTCTTTTGGGTCCGTGAAAACCCAGATTAGTCGATGGGCATGGAGAAAACGACTTCAATTGGGCCATAGTAGCGGTGCCTGGTATCAGTCTCTCTTTCTCTCTCTAAAAAGTTGTTCTTGGCTCCTTGAGTGAGAGAAAGAGGAAATGAGTTTTATTTTTACTTATTTTTTGGCTTTTTCGTCTGTTTTTCTGTGTCAGTGTTTCTGTGTTGGAACTACGCAGCTAATGCAATGGAGTTTGGCTAGGGTTTTAGTTGCCTTATTGGGGGTGTAAGTACGATGTCGTTTCAGTTCTGACTCTTTAAAACCCAAACCTCCAGCTCCAACTGTTCAAAGACGATGTCATTGGCGGCTGCAGTGGGACCCATTTCCCGCCCTGGCCCACCAAATCCAGAGAGGCTTTGTTCACCGTTGGATTGTTTTTTGTTTTTTGTTTTTTTGGTTTTTGAGGACACCATTGGGTTGTTTCACTTCCTTATTCCCAGTTAGGGTTTGTTTGGAACATAAGTTTCATTCAAATTAAATTATACTTTTTTCATCATATTTTTTATCTTTTTTGAAAATTTTTTTTTTATCTTTTTTGAAAAAGTGAACAAAAATTACTATTCAAACTTAAAAATTTCAACTCAACTCAAACTGAATTTGTGCACCAAACATGCCCTTGCTTCTGATCAGATCATCAATTCAAATTAAAAATTTTAAATTAGAGTACATTAATTTTTTAAATAAAATATTAATTTATAAGTGTTTATATTAAAATTTTATAACAAAGATGAATGTGCTTATTTATATATTAAATTAAAAAAAAAATTAATTCAATGGTTAAATCACAATTTTTATTCTAAAAATATCAGTTATTTTATTTCAAGTAAATTATTTGTTTGATCCCTACCTTTTTATAAAGTTACGATTTGGTCTGTAATTTTTTTTTGTTGGCTAAGAGCTCCCTGAATTTTTTAAAAGGATGCAAAATAATTTTTTTACTAACAAATATAAAAAAATTAGATAGAACAAACAGTGTGTATGACACATATAAATTAAATCCTGTACAATGTTTTCTGATTACATTTGAATAATAGATTTTATGTGATTCACAAATTTTTAAGTCTATTAACAATAAAGACTATTTTTGCCTAGAAACTTTTAATGAAGAAAAAAAAAAGGGGGAATTAAATCACAGATTCTTGAAAAATTTTAGACACGACAGGTAATTTATCATTTATTTTTATGTAATGTTAAAAAATATAATGACTTTTTGAAATAATACATTATGACGTTCGTTTATTATTATATTTTTTAATGTATTTTCATTTTATTACTTTTTTTTTTCTCGAGAGAGAGAAAAGCAGAAACAAAAACAAAAGGAGAGAAGAAAATGATGTCTAATTGCTTGCGGAGTACTAATAATTCTGATATGGAGGTCAGTTTCTTTTCCTTTTAATCCTCTTTTCCTTTTAAAGACGAGTATTATTTTGGTGTAGACAAAATCCCTCCATGCATGGAGGACAGATCTCTTAAAGATTTTGGGACAAGAATATAGAGATGTAAGCTGCCTTATATATACATGCATACATATATATATATATATATATTGTAATCATCTGTGGAAGTTTCTCTCTTGCTCTCTCTCTCTCTTTTTTTCCTCTTAACATTCCTTGTACTCTTCCATTTTTGGATTTATATGTAGTAGTAATAATTATGGAAGCTTTTACAGAAGTCAACACCCTTTTGGTACTTACCCATTTTATGATGATTATCAATATTTCAATCCTCTTTCTAAGTTTTGTGCCCTAATCTCTTTTACCACTTTGTATTACCTTTTTTTTTTCTCGAGAGAAAAACAGAAACAAAAACAAAAGGAGAGAATAAAAGGATGTCTAATTGCTTGCGGAGTACTAATAATACTGATATGGAGGTCGGTTTCTTTTCCTATTAATCCTCTTTTCTTTTTAGTTTCTTCTTCGCATGGCATGCCATTTTGTTTGCATAATTTACTGTGGCATCCTTTTGTGATTCTTCTATATACATACATATATATATATATATATGTATGTGTGTATGTTCTGGTATTGTTCAATATGTTTTCGAATTTGTTTGTTTGTTTTATTAATTTACTCCTGTTGTAATGCGTTTTTTTAAATAAATAAATAAATAAAAACCCGGTTCAAGTTAGATTATCAATTTAGTACCATCAAAAAATTGACAGACTAGAATTTATCTTCTCATCAACCAAAAAATATATAAGAGGTCATGGTTATATATATATATATATATTGTTTTCTATTTATCCTTCTGTGATTGTTTTTGGTCCAGTATTGCTATAAACTATTCTTGAATGAATATGTATAAATGTGAATGATATAAAGGCAAGACATAGTTTTTGTCTTGATGTAAGAATATAATTATTTTACGGGTTTTGGCGTTAAAAATTTATGTTGCCAAAATATCATCGTTCTAAAATCATTATGCTCATTAAATCATTGCATGAAATACATAAATATAATATATACATACATACATACATAATGGTTCAATGAGTTTCAAAAAAAAAAAAAAAGAGCGAAGGCAAATAGAGAATCAAAATAGGGAATGAGAATCAACCCTATATTTACTTACCTATTTTTATCTTGGAATGGGAGTGAAAGTGTGTGGGACCCACACTAATTTGGGATTGAATAAGGGGTTTGGCAATCCCAAACCTCCCCACCGGATTAGCACTCTCATTCCTGATATTAAAGTTAAGTTACTATTTTGCCCCCAATTTTACATTCTTATTTGAGGATTGAAAAGGAAAAGGAAAAGTAATAGATTGAAATAACCCTAATTTTTTCACGCTTATTCACTTTTCCTTCTACTATGTTCTTAGAACTCCCTCCTCAAGTAGCAAGCAAGGGCACCATTTTGTCTCCAAGGTATTGCTTTACAGATCTTCTATGTAATCTTCCGTGTATTCAAATTGTTGATTATTACATTTATTTTTTAAAACTTGAATCTGTAGTGCAGCCCTTGGGTTGGTTGTAGCATTTTAATGAAAGAAAACGTCCCGAAAGTTGTTTATTTTTTATGCTTTATTCACAACTAGGAATAAAAAATTATTAAAAAAAAAGTCCTTGTTTTTTTTTTTTTTTATATATAATATAAATAGCTAATTATTCAAACTATGTTATATATAATATGTGATGCAATCACTATATATGTAACAACATATAAAATCCGTCACACAATTATTTTACTTTTTCTTGTATATAAACACACATGTGATTATGCATAATAAGTAATTAAAAAGGAAAGACGAGTATTATTTTGGTGGAGACAAAATCCTTTCATGCATGGAGGACAGATCTCTTAGAGATTTTGAGACAAGGATATAGAAATGTAAGCTGCCTTATATACATGCATACATATAAATATATATATATATATTGTAATCATCTGTGGAAGTTTCTCTCTCTCTCTCTCTTTTTTTTTTTTTTTTTTCCTCTTGACATTCCTTGTACTCTTCCATTTTTGGATTTATATGTAGTAGTAATAATTTTGGAAGCTTTTACAGAAGTCAACACCCTTTTGGTACTTACCCATTTTATGATGATTATCAATATTTCAGTCCTCTTAAATTCTAAGTTTTGTGCCCTAATCTCTTTTACCACTTTGTATTACCTTTTTTTTTTTTTTTTTCTCGAGAGAAAAACAGAAACAAAAACAAAAGAAGAGAAGAAAAGGATGTCTAATTGCTTGCGGAGTACTAATAATTCTGATATGGAGGTCGGTTTCTTTTCCTTTTAATCCTCTTTTCTTTTTAGTTTCTTCTTCGCATGGCATGTCATTTTGTTTGCATAATTTACTGTGGCATCCTTTTGTGATTCTTCTATACACGTACATATATATATGTATATATGTGTATGTGTGTATGTTCTGGTATTGTTCAATATGTTTTCGAATTTGTTTGTTTGTTTTAGTAATTTACTCCTGTTGTAATGCGGTTTAAAAAAAAAAAAAAAAAAAAAAAAAAACCAGGTTCAAGTTAGATTATTAATTTAGTACCATCAAAAATATGACAGACTAGAATTTATCTTCTTATCAACCAAAAAATATATAAGAGGTTCTGGTTATATATATATATATATATATATTTTTTTTTTTTTTTCTATTTATCCTTCTGTGATTATTTTTGGTCCAGTTTTGCTGTAAACTGTTCTTGAATGAATATGTATAAATGTGAATGATATAAAGGCAAGACATAGTTTCTGTCTTGATGTAATAATATAATTATTTTACGGGTTTTGGCGTTAAAATTTATGTTGCCAAAATATCATCATTCTAAAATCATTCTACTCATTAAATCATTGCATGAAATACATAAATATAATATATACATACATACATACATAATGGTTCAATGAGTTTCAAAAAAAAAAAAAAGAGAGAGAGAATGGGCAAATAGAGAATCAAAATAGGGAATGAGAATCAACATTATGTTTACCTACCTATTTGTATCTTGGAATGGTAGTGAAAGTGTGTGAGACCCACACTAATTTGAAATTGAATAAGGAGATTAGCAATCCCAAGCTCCCCCCATCGGATTAACACTCTCATTCTTGATATTAAAGTTAAGTTACTATTTTACCCCCAATTTTACTTTCTTATTTAAGGATTGAAAATGAAAAGTAAAATATTGAAATATCCCTAATTTTTTCATGCTTATTCACTTTTCCTTCTACTGTGTTCTTAGAACTCCCTCCTCAAGTAGCAAGCAAGGGCACCATTTTGTCTCCAAGGTATTGCTTTACAGATCTTCTATGTAATCTTCCGTGTATTCAAATTGTTGATTATTACATTTTTTTTAAAACTTGAATCTGTAGTGCAACAACCCTTGGGTTGGTTGTAGCATTTTAGTGAAAGAAAGCGTCCCGAAATTTGTTTATTTTTTATGCTTTATTCACAACTAGGAATCAAAAATTATTAAAAAAAAATAAGTCCTTGTTTTTTTTTTATATAATATAAATAACTAATTATTCAAACTATGTTATATATAATATGTGATGCAATCACTATATATGTAACAACATATAAAATCCATCACACAATTGTTTTACTTTTTCTCGTATATAAACACACATGTAATTATGCACAATCAGTAATTAAAAAGGAAAGACGAGTATTATTTTGACAGAGACAAAATCCCCCCATGCATGGAGGATAGATCTCTTAGAGATTTTAAGACAAGGATACTGAGATGTAAGCTGCTTATATACATACATATATATATATATATATATATTGAAATCTTCTGTGGAAGTTTTTCTCTCTCTCTTTCTATCGTTCTCTCTCTCTCTCTTTGCGTTTCGTGGTTAGATTTGTCTGATTTAGTGCTTTTGGACTGATTGGTTTCCGAGAAAATGTGGGATAGTGGTAGCTTTTTTGTTCTGTTGAGTGTGAAATTGCTCTGTGATTTGACAAGATTGAAACTTTGGGTCTAATCATTCGTGGGATATGAGTTTTTCAGAGTTCTTTCTTCTTCTTCTTTTTTTTTTTTTTTTTTTTTTTTTACTTTTTGGTGTGTAGGAAGATGCAAATTTTCTTTCAATTTCTTTTCTTTGACAGGCATTTATTAGAGAGCTCATAGTTTGTACTTCACTTTATTCTTTTTTATGATTTGGAAAGTTGTGTGTTTGAAGTTAAGAGACAGATAGAGAGAGAAATGGTGAGATGTGACAAAGTTGGAATAGTCCTGATTCTGGGGTTTGCGATTTGTTTGCAAAAATTCAACAGTGGAACTCAATTTTGAAATGTTTTTTAAGTGGTGTCCCTTTTTACAATAAAAATGGTGCCACTATCTTTGCATTTGATCAGGTTGCGGATAGATTTAGCTGGTTGAACACAATGCGTCTTTGTTATTTTATTTCGATCGCTGATCAATTTTGAAAATAGCATTATCGTTTGTGAATTAGCGAAATGGGGTTTGAGAAAGAAGGTTCAAAAAGCGGGACAGGTTGTGTAGGTGATTTCTTTCAGCTCTTTGACTGGAGTGCAAAATCCTGAAAAAAATTGTTCTCGAACAAGTCAGATTTATCAGGTAAAATTATTTACGGCCTTGGTCAAATTAGAGTGTAGATAATGGTATTTTCAAAACAAACCACAATGAAAATACCATTATCTACACTCTAATTTGACCAAGACCGTAAATAATTTTACCTGGTATATCTGACTTGTTCGAGAATAATTTTGTCCAAGATTTTGCACTCCAGTCAAAGAGCTGAAAGAAACCACCTACACAACCTTCCCCGCTTTTCGAACCTTCTTTCTCAAACCCCATTTCGTTAATTCACAAACGATTAAGTTACTTTCAAAATTGATCAGCGATCGAAGCAAAATAACAAAGACACATTGTGTTCAACCAGCTAAATCTATCCGCAACCTGATCAAATGCAAAGATAGTGTCACCATTTTTATTGTAAAAAGGGACACCACTTAATACAGCATCAAAAAAACAAAAAAAAAAACATTTCAAAATTGAGTTCCATTGTTGAATTTTTGCAAACAAATCGCAAACCCCAGAATCAGGACTATTCCAACTTTGTCACATCTCACCATTTCTCTCTCTATCTGTCTCTTAACTTCAAACACACAACTTTCCAAATCATAAAAAAGAATAAAGTGAAGTACAAACTATGAGCTCTCTAATAAATGCCTGTCAAAGAAAAGAAATTGAAAGAAAATTTGCATCTTCCTACACACCAAAAAGTTAAAAAAAAAAAGAAAAAAAAAAGAAAGAACTCTGAAAAACTCATATCCCACGAATGATTAGACCCAAAGTTTCAATCTTGTCAAATCACAGAGCAATTTCACACTCAACAGAACAAAAAAGCTACCACTTTCCCACATTTTCTCGGAAACCAATCAGTCCAAAAGCACTAAATCAGACAAATCTAACCACGAAACGCAAAGAGAGAGAGAGAGAGAGAGAGAGAGAGCGAGAGAGAAAGAGAAACTTCCACAGATGATTACAATATATATATATATATATATATTTATATGTATGTATGTATATAAGGCAGCTTATATCTCTATATCCTTATCTCAAAATCTCTAAGAGATCTGTCCTTCATGCATGGAGGGATTTTGTCTCCACCAAAATAATACTCGTCTTTTCTTTTTAATTACTGATTATGCATAATCACATGTATGTTTATATACGACAAAAAGTAAAATAATTACGTGACGGATTTTATATGTTGTTACATATATAGTGATTGCATCACATATTATATATAACATAATTTGAATAATTAGCTATTTATATATATATATATATATATAAAACAAGGACTTTTTTTTAATAATTTTTTATTCCTAATTATGAATAAAGCATAAAAAATAAACAACTTTCGGGACGCTTTCTTTCACTAAAATGCTACAACCAACCCAAGGGCTGCACTACAGATTCAAGTTTTAAAAAAATAATGTAATAATTAACAATTTGAATACACGGAAGATTACATAGAATATCTGTAAAGCAATACCTTAGAGATAAAATGGTGCCCTTGCTTGCTACTTGAGGAGGGAGTTCTAAGAACACAGTAGAAGGAAAAGTGAATAAGCATGAGAAAATTAAGGTTATTTCAATCTTTTACTTTTCCTTTTCAATCCTCAATTAAGAAAGTAAAATTGGGGGTAAAATAGTAACTTAACTTTAATATCAGGAATGAGAGTGCTAATCCGGTGGGGGGCTTGGGATTGCTAATCCCCTTATTCAATCCCAAATTAGTGTGAGTCCCACACATTTTCACTACCATTCCAAGATAAAAATAGGTAGGTAAACATAAAGTTGATTCTCATTCCCTATTTTGATTCTCTATTTGCTTATTCTCTCTCTCTTTTTTTTTTTTTTTTTGAAACTCATTGAACCATTATGTATGTATGTATGTATGTATATATTATATTTATGTATTTGATGCAATGATTTAATGAGTAGAATGATTTTAGAATGATGATATTTTGACAACATAAATTTTTAACGCCAAAACCCGTAAAATAATTATATTTTTACATCAAGACAGAAACTATGTCTTGCCTCTATATCATTCACATTTATACATATTCATTCAAGAACAGTTTACAGCAATACTTGACCAAAAACAATCACAGAAGGATAAATAGAAAACAAATATATATATATATATATATATATAAAACCAGAACCTCTTATATATTTTTTGGTTGATAAGAAGATAAATTCTAGTCTCTCATTTTTTTGGTGGTACTAAATTAAAAATCTAACTTGAACCGGGTTTTTTTAATTTATTTATTTAAAAAAACGCATTACAACAGGAGTAAATTACTAAAACAAACAAACAAATTCGAAAACATATTGAACAATACCAGAACATACACACATACACATATATACATATATATATGTACGTATATAGAAGAATCACAAAAGGATGCCACAGTAAATTATGTAAACAAAATGACTTGCCATGCGAAGAAGAAACTAAAAAGAAAAGAGGATTAAAAGGAAAAGAAACCGACCTTCATATCAGAATTATTAGTACTCCGCAAGCAATTAGACATCATTTTCTTCTCTTCTTTTGTTTTTGTTTCTGTTTTTCTCTCGAGAAAAAAAGAAAAAAAAAAGAAAAAAAAAAAAAGAAGGTAATACAAAGTGGTAAAAGAGATTAGAGCACAAAACTTAAAATTTAAGATGACTGAAATATTGATAATCATCATAAAATGAGTAAGTACCAAAAGGGTGTTGACTTCTGTAAAAGCTTCCATAATTATTATTACTACATATAAATCCAAAAATGGAAGAGTACAAGGAATGTCAAGAGGAAAAAAAAAAAAAAAAAAAAAGAGAGAGAGAGAGAGAGAGAGCGAGAGAGAGAGAGAAACTTTCACAGATGATTACAATATAAATATATATATATATATATATTTATATGTATGTATGTATATAAGGCAGCTTACATCTCTATATCCTTATCTCAAAATCTCTAAGAGATCTGTCCTTCATGCATGGAGGGATTTTGTCTCCACCAAAATAATACTCGTCTTTCCTTTTTAATGACTGATTATGCATAATCATATGTGTGTTTATATACGAGAAAAAGTAAAATAATTGCGTGACGGATTTTATATGTTGTTACATATATAGTGATTGCATCACATGTTATATATAACATAGTTTGAATAATTAGCTATTTATATATATAAAAAAAACAAGGACTTTTTTTTTAATAATTTTTTATTCCTAGTTGTGAATAAAGCAGAAAAAAATAAACAACTTTCGGGACGATTTCTTTCATTAAAATGCTACAACCAACCCAAGGGCTGCACTACAGATTCAAGTTTAAAAAAAAAATGTAATAATCAACAATTTGAATACACGGAAGATTACATAGAAGATCTGTAAAGCAATACCTTGGAAACAAAATGATGCCCTTGCTTGCTACTTGAGGAGGGAGTTCTAAGAACACAGTAGACGGAAAAGTGAATAAGCGTGAAAAAATTAGGATTATTTCAATCTTTTACTTTTTCTTTTCAATCCTCAAATAAGAATGCAAAATTGGGGGACAAAATAGTAACTTAACTTTAATATCAAAAGTGGGAGTGCTAATCCGATAGGGGGTTTGGGATTGCCAATCCCCTTATTCAATCCCAAATTAGTGTGGGTCCCACACACTTTCACTACCATTCCAAGATAAAAATAGGTAGGTAAACATAATGTTGATTCTCATTCCCTATTTTGATTCTCTATTTGCCTATTCTCTCTCTCTCTCTTTTTTTTTTTTTTGAAACTCATTGAACAGTTATGTATGTATTTATGTATGTATATATTATATTTATGTATTTCATGCAATGATTTACTGAGTAGAATGATTTTAGAACGATGATATTTTGGCAACATAAATTTTTAACGCCAAAACCCGTAAAATAATTATATTCTTATATCAAGACAGAAACTATGTCTTGCCTCTATATCATTCACATTTATACATATTCATTCACGAACAGTTTACAGCAATACTGGACTAAAAACAATCACAGAAGGATAAATAGAAAACAAATATATATATATATATATATATATATAACCAGAACCTCTTATATATTTTTTGGTTGATAAGAAGATAAATTCTAATCTGTCATTTTTTTGGTGGTACTAAATTAATAATCTAACTTGAACCGGGTTTTTTTTTATTATTATTTAAAAAAACGCATTACAACAGGAGTAAATTACTAAAACAAACAAACAAATTCGAAAACATATTGAACAATACCAGAACATACACACATACACATATATACATATATATGTACGTATATAGAAGAATCTCAAAAGGATGCGACAGTAAATTATGCAAACAAAATAACATGCCATGCGAAGAAAAAACTAAAAAGAAAAGAGGATTAAAAGGAAAAGAAACCCATATCAGTATTATTAGTACTCCGCAAGCAATTAGACATCCTTTTCTTCTCTCCTTTTGATTTTGTTTCTGTTTTTCTCTCGAGAAAATAAAAAAGGTAATACAAAGTGGTAAAAGAGATTAGGGCACATAACTAAGAATTTAAGAGGACTGAAATATTGATAATCATCATAAAATGAGTAAGTACCAAAAGGGTGTTGACTTCTGTAAAAGCTTCCATAATTATTACTACTACATATAAATCCAAAAATGGAAGAGTACAAGGAATGTCAAGAGGAAAAAGAAAGAGAGAGAGAGAGAGAGAGCGAGAGAGAGAGAAACTTCCACAGATGATTACAATATATATATATATATATATTTATATGTATGTATGTATATAAGGCAGGTTACATCTCTATATCCTTGTCTCAAAATCTCTAAGAGATCTGCCCTCCACGCATGGAGGGATTTTGTCTCCACCAAAATAATACTTGTCTTTCCTTTTTAATTACTGATTATGCATAATCATATGTGTGTTTATTTATGAGAAAAAGTAAAATAATTGCGTGCCGGATTTTATATATTGTTACATATATAGTGATTGCATCAAATGTTATATATAACATAGTTTGAATAATTAGCTATTTATATATATATATATAAAGGACTTTTTTTTAATAATTTTTTATTCCTAGTTGTGAATAAAGCATAAAAAATAAACAACTTTCGGGACGTTTTCTTTCACTAAAATGCTACAACCAACCCAAGGGCTGCACTACAGATTCAAGTTTAAAAAAAAAATGTAATAATCAATAATTTGAATACACGGAAGATTACATAGAAGATCTGTAAAGCAATACCTTGGAGAGAAAATGGTGCCCTTGCTTGCTACTTGAGGAGGGAGTTCTAAGAACACAGTAGAAGGAAAAGTGAATAAGCGTGAAAAAATTAGGGTTATTTCAATCTTTTACTTTTCCTTTTCAATCCTCAAATAAGAATGTAAAATTGGGGGGCAAAATAGTAACTTAACTTTAATATCAAAAGTGAGAGTGCTAATCCGGAATGGGGGTTTGGGATTGCCAATCTCCTTATTCAATCCCAAATTAGTGTGGGTTCCACATACTTTCACTTTCATTCCAAGATAAAAATATCTCAGTAAACATAGGGTTGATTCTCATTTCCTATTTTGATTATCTATTTGCCTATTCTCTCTGTTTTTTTTTTTTTTTTTGAAACTCATTGAACCATTATGTATGTATGTATATATTATATTTATGTATTTCATGCAATGATTTAATGAGCATAATGATTTTAGAATGATGATATTTTAGCAACATAAATTTTTAACGCCAAAACCCGTAAAATAATTATATTCTTACATCAAGACAGAAACTATGTCTTGCCTTTATATCATTCACATTTATACATATTCATTCAAGAACAGTTTACAGCAATACTGGAACAAAAACAATCACAGAAGGATAAATAGAAAACAAATATATATATATATATATATATAACCAGAACCTCTTATATATTTTTTGGTTGATAAGAAGATAAATTCTAGTTTGTCATTTTTTTGGTGGTACTAAATTAATAATCTAACTTGAACCGGGGTTTTTTTATTATTATTTAAAAAAACGCATTACAACAAGAGTAAATTACTAAAACAAACAAACAAATTCGAAAACATATTGAACAATACCAGAACATACACACATATGTACGTATATAGAAGAATCTCAAAAGGATGCCACGGTAAATTATGCAAACAAAATGACATGCCATGCGAAGAAGAAACTAAAAAGAAAAGAGGATTAATAGGAAAAGAAACCGACCTCCATATCAGAATTATTAGTACTCCGCAAGCAATTAGACATCCTTTTATTCTCTCCTTTTGTTTTTGTTTCTGTTTTTCTCTCGAGAAAAAAAAAAAAAGATAATACAAAGTGGTAAAAGAGATTAGGGCACATAACTAAGAATTTAAGAGGACTGAAATATTGATAATCATCATAAAATGGGTAAGTACCAAAAGGGTGTTGACTTCTGTAAAAGCTTCCATAATTATTACTACTACATATAAATCCAAAAATGGAAGAGTACAAGGAATGTCAAAAAAAAAAAAAAAAAAAAAAAAAAAAAAAAAAAGAGAAACTTCCACAGATGATTACAATATATATATTTATATGTATGCATGTATATAAGGCAGCTTACATCTCTATATCCTTGTCTCAAAATCTCTAAGAGATCTGCCCTCCACGCATGAAGGGATTTTGTCTCCACCAAAATAATACTCGTCTTTCCTTTTTAATTACTGATTATGCATAATCATATGTGTGTTTATATACGAGAAAAAGTAAAATAATTGCGTGACGGATTTTATATATTGTTACATATATAGTGATTGCATCACATGTTATATATAACATAGTTTGAATAATTAGCTATTTATATATAAATATATATATAAAGAATAATTTGCTATTTATATATAAATATATATATAAAGGACTTTTTTTTAATAATTTTTTATTCCTAGTTGTGAATAAAGCATAAAAAATAAACAACTTTCGGGACGTTTTCTTTCACTAAAATCCTACAACCAACCCAAGGGATGCACTACAGATTCAAGTTTTTTTAAAAAAATGTAATATTCAACAATTTGAATACACGGAAGATTACATAGAAGATCTGTAAAGCAATACCTTGGAGAGAAAATGGTGCCCTTGCTTGCTACTTTAGGAGGGAGTTCTAAGAACACAGTAGAAGGAAAAGTGAATAAGCGTGAAAAAATTAGGGTTATTTCAATCTTTTACTTTTCCTTTTCAATCCTCAAATAAGAATGTAAAATTGGGGGGCAAAATAGTAACTTAACTTTAATATCAAAAGTGAGAGTGCTAATCCGGAATGGGGGTTTGGGATTGCCAATCTCCTTATTTAATCCCAAATTAGTGTGGGTCACACACACTTTCACTCTCATTCCAAGATAAAAATAGATAAGTTAACATAGGGTTGATTCTCATTTCCTATTTTGATTCTCTATTTGCCTATTCTCTCTGTTTTTTTTTTTTTTTAAATCATTGAACCATTATGTATGTATGTATATATATTTTATATTTATGTATTTCATGTAATGATTTAATGAGCATAATGATTTTAGAACGATGATATTATAGCAACATTAATTTTTAACGCCAAAACCCGTATAATAATTATATTCTTACATCAAGACAGAAACTATGTCTTGCCTTTATATCATTCACATTTATACATATTCATTCAAGAACAGTTTACAGCAATACTGGAACAAAAACAATCACAGAAGGATAAATAGAAAACAAATATATATATATATATATATAACCAGAACCTCTTATATATTTTTTCGTTGATAAGAAGATAAATTCTAGTCTGTCATTTTTTTGGTGGTACTAAATTAATAATCTAACTTGAACCGGGGTTTTTTTTTATTATTTAAAAAAACGCATTACAACAGGAGTAAATTACTAAAACAAACAAACAAATTCGAAAACATATTGAACAATTCCAGAACATACACACATACACATATACATATATATATGTACGTATATAGAAGAATCTCAAAAGGATGCCACAGTAAATTATGCAAACAAAATAACATGCCAAGCGAAGAAGAAACTAAAAAGAAAAGAGGATTAAAAGGAAAATAAACCGACCTCCATATCAGTATTATTAGTACTCCGCAAACAATTAGACATCCTTTTCTTCTCTCCTTTTGATTTTGTTTCTGTTTTTCTCTCGAGAAAAAAAAAAAAGGTAATACAAAGTGGTAAAAGAGATTAGGGCACATAACTAAGAATTTAAGAGGACTGAAATATTGATAATCATCATAAAATGGGTAAGTACCAAAAGGGTGTTGACTTCTGTAAAAGCTTCCATAATTATTACTAATACATATAAATCCAAAACTGGAAGAATACAAGGAATGTCAAGAGGAAAAAAGAGAGAGAGAGAGAGAGAAACTTCCACAGATGATTACAATATATATATATATATGTATGCATGTATATAAGGCTGCTCACATCTCTATAACCTTGTCTCAATATCTCTAAGAGATCTGTCCTCCATGCATGGAGGGATTTTGTCTCCACCAAAATAATACTCGTCTTTAAAAGGAAAAGTGGGTTAGAAGGAAAAGAAACCGACCTCAATATCAGAATTATTAGTACTTTGCAAGCAATTAGACATCCTTTTCTTCTCTCCTTTTGTTTTTGTTTCTGCTTTTCTCTCGAGAAAAAAAAAGTAATAAAATGAAAATACATTAAAAAAGATAATAATAAACGAACGTCATAATGTATTATTTTAAAAAGTCATTATATTTTTTAACATTACATAAAAATAAATGATAAATTACCTGTCGTGTCTAAAATTTTTCAAGAATCTGTGATTTTATTCCCCCTTTTTTTTTCTTCATTAAAAGTTTCTAGGCAAAAATAGTCTTTCTTGTTAATAGACTTAAAAATTTGTGAATCACATAAAATCTATTATTCAAATGTAATTAGAAAACATTGTACAGGATTTAATTTATATGTGTCATACACATTGTTTGTTCTATCTAATTTTTTTATATTTGTTAGTAAAAAAATTATTTTGCATCCTATTAAAAAGTTCAGGGAGCTCTTAGCCAAGAAAAAAAAAAAAATAGACCAAATCGTAACTTTATAAAAAGGTTAGGGATCAAACAAATAATTTACTCGAAATAAAATAACTGATATTTTTAGAATAAAAATTGTGATTTAACCATTGAATTAATTTTTTTTTAAATTTAATATATAAATAAGAGCACATTCATCTTTTATAAAAAAAAAATAAATAAAATAATAAAAAAAAACATTCATCTTGTGTTATAAAATTTTAATATAAACACTTATAAATTAATGTTTTATTTAAAAAATTAATGAACTCCAATTTAAAATTTTCAATTTCAATTGATGATCTAATCAGAAGCTTAGTGGGAATAAGGAATTGAAACAACCCAATGGTGTCCTCAAAAACCAAAAAAAAAAAAAAACAAAAAACAAAAAACAATCCAACGGTGAACAAAGCCTCTATCCAAGATATAATGAAAGTAATAAAATGAAAATCTATTGTATCCAAGATATATTGTATCTTTCATTAGTAATAAAATGAAAATCTATCTTGTGTGCACAAAGTTATCCTGTGATTCAATATTATCCAAGATATAATATGTCATACACGTACTTCCAATAGGTAGACTAGTCGGTGATACTAGTATTTGGAAGTTGTAATTCAGTTTTCTAATGACATTTAAAAACTGAACGACATAAAAGGAGAAAACGACAAGTATATGATTGGGCAACACCAAAAAACAAACGACATCAAAGAAGAAAAAGTAGAAAGACGAAAATAAAGGAGGAAAACGACGCCAAAACTACTAAGCAACAATATATATGTAACAAACAACGAAAAAGAATAAAAATGTCTCTCCCCTAAGAAAAATGTCTCTAAAATAAATGAACCACTCAACGACATCATAAGGAATAAACGGCAGCAAACTAAGTGAACGACATTTAATTGAATAAACAACGCCAGAGGGAGAAAAAGTACACCGACAGAAATAAAGGACACTGAGAAAACAAATTAAAAGCAGTTTCGGAGACAAATTTCGTCGCTTAACTTGAATTGACAATTGAAATTTTTTTTATTTGATTAATTAACTAAGTATAAGAGAAGAATTACGTCCCATATGGACCACCTTCCTCTAATCTTTGTAATCCATTTCAATGACCAAAAACAATGGTTGTAGTATTTTGATTACTAATAATTCTCAGGACAAAAGAAAAAAATAAAAATCGAATACCCGATTCAGACAAACTTCTCACAACAAAAACATTCAACTCTAGAAGAAAAACTTTTCAACAATTTTGGAAAATCACATGCCAAAAAATAAAAAATAAAAAATAAAAAACATGAATAACAACTTCTGATCATTACAACGTCCACCAGCTAGTCTCCCTATCAATGCACACACACACACACATATATGTATATGTTAAAAGCGTATTAGTATGATATCTCAGATATATTGAAATATTGGATAACTTTGATGACAATTCTTTCCTTGGTCACGTAGATTCTGTTTTGTTTCTTTGTTTACTTGTTCATGACAATTGCCTTATAAGGACAGATATCGTTCGAGACAAATGATGCCTATCATGCAAAGTGTAAATCTTAGATTTGTGAAAAATATATAAATACATATATGTAGAATTAATAAAAAGTAGTAAAAATTAATTAATTAAGAAGTTTAAAAAAAAAAAAAAAACGTAATATACCTCAAGATTTGAAGTTTTGTTTTTTCATTCTTTTGGTTTGATAATTTCAAGTTTTGAAGTTTGATTTCTAAAACTGGCAGCCAATCAACAGTCAACATTTATCACTTAAAAAAAACTCTTCTTTCATGCCTGACATTCTCCTACAAACTTCACACTTGTTACTTGTACCCAGCCCCTATTAAGAAGTGAGTTTTTCTTTGCTGCCGTTTGGAATTTGGCTCTTCAGTATTACTAGAGAAGTCCGCAAATTTGAAATGGAAACGACAATAATGAAATCGCAACGATGAAAATAAAGAACAAGAAATGTCAAGAAATAAAAAACAACGTGAAGAATAGAAAAATGCCACTAAAAAGTTGACACAAAAGGATATAACGACATTAAAATGATGGAACGACACCAATACACAAACGACGTCAAAAGAGCAAAAGTTGATAGACGATAGCATGAGGCAGAAAGTGACTCCAAAACCTATTAGCGACAATTGACAAAAAGAATAATACGCCTCTGAAATAAGTGGACGACACAAAAATAAAAAACGACAACAACACAAGTAAACGACAAAAAATAACAAACGACATTTCATGGTGCAAACGACTCCCAAGGGAGAAAAGGACTACAAGAGAAGCAAAGGACGCCAAGAAAAGGAACGACAGACAGGGACATCACAATCTCCTTATTAAATAGCTACGTCAGCCAAGACTAAATATGTCGTACATACTTTGTACTTACAAAAGAGTGAAGAAAATTAAAGATAATCAACCTCTCCATTAAGAAATTAATGTGATAAAATACATTTGTATATTATAAACCTCATTTAAGAGGAGTTTTGGGATTGAAAATCCATTAGTTTTGCAGTCTATCCGTCTCCGGTTTACTTTTTCCACAAACTAATTTCCAAACTTTCCATGCGTGTTCCTTTGGTTTGTAGTCTACTTCTAGTGTACCAAGTGTCTCTATCATTGACGAATTTTGAGTTATTTGTTCCGTCTTGAACCTTGGTGGGCCTTTGGCTGATTTCCATTTGTCCTTGTAGTCGTAGATATCAGCAGTTAAATGTTATCTCATGGAAATTGACATGCCCTATCTCAGTTTGTAGAATATTTTGTTGTTTAAAGAATATCCATGTCTTGTGCATCGAAGAAAATCACACCACGGATAGAGCAGTAGCTTGGGACACCTAATATAAAAGAAAACCATCTCTTTTAGAGTCACACGCTTGCATTCCTGTTAGATGTTGTATTGTTGTTAGACCATAGTTTTAAAGCTTTAGAAGACTGATTGTTAAACTTACTAGACTATTTTGCTAAAGGAAATTGAGATGACGAGAAAAGCGATTTTAATCACAAAGATAAAAGCAATAACTCAGAATTACAGTATCAAGAACCCAAAAATTACAAGATCCGAGAGGGAAAAGAAACAAATTTTGCGGAAACTTACACTTGTGGTGGGGATAGAAAGAATAGGAATAATCAAAGGCAATAATTAAAAAATTAGCAAATCGGCAACAATTTCACCGATCAATGAATCGCATATTTGAGCCTCAATCTCGACACCAAGTTCAAATCCCTCGACTTCAAAGTCCAGCCCCTTCCCGTATTGGCTGCTCATGTCCTTGTACGCAAGTTCATCCACCGTTGAATCTCCCAAGCTCTCCCACCCTGAGATTTCCTTGTACACTTCTTCAGCTAACCGCTCATTCCTTCTCAACATTGCCACTCCTTTTACCCACATCTTGTATCCCCCGCCCGTGCAACGCTGGTATCTCAAGTCCAAGCACTCGCTAACGCTATCGAACAACACTTTCCTTCTCAGCCTAGTGTCACCATCATAATAACTTTCCGATGATCCTTTTCTACTCTCTAACAGATTGAAGAGGTGAGGGTTTATGATGTCTGGGGAACGGCCTAATGCATAATCCTTAAACATTAATTCCACGTTAAATAGTACCTCCTTCACATATCCTTGTTCCCAGTCGGTGGTTTTGGAAAGATCAGTTGTAGTTAATGTAACTGCATGCTTTCTGGCCATGGTAGTAGAAGACGTTGAAGAGGCTGAATCTGATAACTCCATATCGGCTTCCATTGGATGGAACTTCTTCGAAAAGCTTAAGCTGTTAACTTCTTGAGCTTGAACAGATGAACACAATTTGCTTCCTGAAAAAATTAAAGTCCAAATTTAAATTTTACTTTCGCAAAGAAATATGTGATATGTGAAGAAATATATGCTTCTTATACCTTCTGTGCTATTATTTCTAACTGAAGTAAGTGAAGAGTCACAGCTTTCGTCCAAAAATGAAGGTTCAAAGATGGAGACTGGACGAGGATGGCGACAATCACGAACCTTTCCACCGTCAAAGTGACTAGTGCTACTCTCATCCATCTCACTATTTCCCTGCAAATATTAAATTTGTTTCGGTTACAGTTAGATTTTAAGGCACAAAGCTATTGCTATAGAAAAGGATTTTAAAGAGAATAATATCAATTTAGGAATGATCCGGACCAAATACCTGAAACTTTTGTTTGAATCTCGACGATGGAGTACCAGTGGTGGAAAATTCAAAGTTATATTGGCTACCAAATCTGTCTTTATTGAGCAACAGATGTTGGTCTCTTTGCTCATTTATACTTGGTGTGGCACTAACTGCATCAAGAGTAGGCACAACCTTTTCTAAACGCGACTTCGACGACAAACTGGAAGCTGATACTCCTTTGGCAGAACCAAGGGTAGAAGACTCAAGTCCAGAAGTTAGTTCCCCTTCCAAAAGCATACTCAAAGCATCACCACCTATGGCATTGTAGCCCAATGAAGATAACTTCATATTATCTGAGTCGAGCAACATCCTTTTTCCAGAGCTCTCAGAACCGGGCAGTGATCTAGGTAGCGGGGCTGTGAATGTAAAAGAACCAACATCCATGCCCTTTCTTCGGCTGTCTTCTGCCCAATTGTAGGACCCGTCAGCAACAGGATTAGATTGTACTGGCTTCTGATTTTTGGGATTCATGGTTTTAGCACCAACCTGATTCTTGTTGAACTGACGATCGCCATCTATTGATATTTTCTTTCTAGGACCATTCCTAGCACTAGAATAGGGAGCTTCCTTGTCAATATCCATTGTCGAGCCTGACTTCCTGGATCCGATTTTTGAGTTCCCACCATTTCTACTTGAGCCTTTTTGACGCCCAGAAGAATCACGTGAAACAAGTTTTCGACCACCCTGTGAGTTGGAAACCGATGGCTTTATAAGTGAATTCTCTTTGTCAATTAGGCTATTCTGCTTCTGATTGTTTTGCCTGAGAACCCCAGAAGAAGTTTGCATCAAAGATTTCTTATGCAAATTCTTTTGAGTAGTCTGCTGACTCCTGAAGGTTGGACTTGACTTGACCTCACTCTGTTGTTTCTCTGTCGCCTCATTCCTAGAGCTACTTAAATTCAGACCTTCTCTTTTCTGAACATTGACCTTTGCTTGGATGGCAAGTGAAATGGACTTTCCTTTGTTTTTTGAACCAGAGGAAGAGCCTTCTTCTTTATCAGGAGTTGCCCGGAAAGATGTATCAACAGATCCATTCCAGCTCTTGTTCATAGATTGTCCCTTATGATACTTGGCAGCATTTGACTCAAAAGGCCTTTGAGAAGCTTCAGCAAGCCTAGATGTTCTATGAGCAGCTTTCGCTTTCCCTTTTAGGTATTGTCCTTTAAAGGTTGCTAAAGAAGAACCAACTAAATTCGCTTTTTGTGTGGCCTCCAACTTTTCCTTAAGAGCCTGCACCTTCAAGGGTACTGAAGACAACGCTACCGGAGGTATTCTGGATTTGGCAGTGGGTTTAGGTCCAGGCTCAATAATTTTCACAGCATCTTCCATTATGTGAAGAGCATTGTTACTTGGAACGAAGCCAGGACTCTTGATAGGAGACAAAAGTTTATGGTGTGTGATAGGAATCGACTTAGCAGATCTAGGGGGCAAAACTTCAGTTTGGAACTTCTCAATTGGCCTGCTCGGTGTCTTCTTGGGGTTCGACTCGACCAGATTTCTAGAACTCTGGCCTTCTCCCTTTCTAAGCAAGTTCCCACTATGCATGATCTGAAGATCATGGTAGTATTCAAAGTTTTTCCTATGGTAATGAGCGTCTTGGAGAGATCTAGTGTCGAAAAATGGGGTAGAGTAGGGCTGCTCCTGAAAATTGGAAGTGGGTAAAGAGTCTAATCCCATAAGCCTGGCTACTACACTAGCAGGTCTAATTCCACATCCTTCTTCATCCGTAACGGACGAAGCACAGCTGTAATCACTGCCACCTTTAAAACTAGTCCTTGTTCCAGCTACATCCTCATCTATCTGCAAAAGGTAAAAACAAACCAGAATTGTCTTAGATTCAATCACATATCAAATAACAAATCATCAAGAACAATGATAGCTAAGTCCCCACCAATGATAGCCGTGTCGTTGGCAAGTTACCGTCGCTTTTCTTTCCTTGTTTTGAATGTTCTGAAAAAGAAAAAAAAGTTACACAAAAATCAAAACAAACCACAATGAAATTACCATTATCTACACTCTAATTTGACCAAGGCCGTAAACAATTTTACCTGGTATATCTGACTTGTTCAAGAACAATTTTTTCCAGTATTTGACCAATGATAGCCGTGTCGTTGGCAAGTTACCGTCGCTTTTCTTTCCTTGTTTTGAATGTACTGAAAAAGATAAAAAAAAGTTACACAAAAATCAAAACAAACCACAATGAAAATACCATTATCTACACTCTAATTTGACCAAGGCCGTAAACAATTTTACCTGGTAAATCTGACTTGTTCGAGAACAATTTTTTCCAGGATTTTGCACTCCAGTCAAAGAGCTGAAAGAAACCACCTCCACAACCTGCCCCGCTTTTCGAATTATTAGTACTCCGCAAGCAATTAGACATCCTTTTCTTCTCTTCTTTTGTTTTTGTTTCTGTTTTTCTCTCGAGAAAAAAAGAAAAAAAAGAAAAAAAAGAAAAAAAAGAAGGTAATACAAAGTGGTAAAAGAGATTAGAGCACAAAACTTAGAATTTAAGAGGATTGAAATATTGATAATCATCATAAAATGGGTAAGTACCAAAAGGGTGTTGACTTATGTAAAAGCTTCCATAATTATTACTACTACATATAAATCCAAAAATGGAAGAGTACAAGGAATGTCAAGAGGAAAAAAAAAAAAAAAAAAAAAAAAGAGAGAGAGAAAGAGAGCGAGAGAGAGAGAGAAACTTCCACAGATGATTACAATATATATATATATATATATTTATATGTATGTATGTATATAAGGCAGCTTACATCTCTATGTCCTTGTCTCAAAATCTCTAAGAGATCTGCCCTCCATGCATGGAGGGATTTTGTCTCCACCAAAATAATACTCGTCTTTCCTTTTTAATTACTGATTATGCATAATCATATGTGTGTTTATATACGAGAAAAAGTAAAATAATTACGTGACGGATTTTATATGTTGTTACATATATAGTGATTTGTTATATATAACATAGTTTGAATAATTAGCTATTTATATATATAAAAAAACAAGGACTTTTTTTAATAATTTTTTATTCCTAGTTGTGAATAAAGCATAAAATATAAACAACTTTCGGGACGCTTTCTTTTACTAAAATGCTACAACCAACCCAAGGGCTGCACTACAGATTCAAGTTTAAAAAAAAAAAAATGTAATAATCAACAATTTGAATACACGGAAGATTACATAGAAGATCTGTAAATCAATACCTTGGAGACAAAATGGTGCCCTTGCTTGCTACTTGAGGAGGGAGTTCTAAGAACACAGTAGAAGGAAAAGTGAATAAGCGTGAAAAAATTAGGGTTATTTCAATCTTTTACTTTTCCTTTTCAATCCTTAAATAAGAATGTAAAATTATGGGGCAAAATAGTAACTTAACTTTAATATCAAAAGTGGGAGTGCTAATCCGGTGGGGGGGTTTGGGATTGCCAATCCTCTTATTCAATCCCAAATTAGTGTGGGTCCCACACACTTTCACTCTCATTCCAAGATAAAAATAGATAAGTAAACATAGGGTTGATTATCATTTCCTATTTTGATTCTCTATTTGCCTATTCTCTCTGTTTTTTTTTTTTTTTTTTGAAAGAACCATTATGTATGTATGTATGTATATAT
Source organism: Ficus carica (assembly GCA_009761775.1). Classification (NCBI taxonomy): domain Eukaryota; kingdom Viridiplantae; phylum Streptophyta; class Magnoliopsida; order Rosales; family Moraceae; genus Ficus; species Ficus carica. The sequence goes on along the minus strand of CM019744.1, from coordinate 31,835 downwards.
TATATTTATGTATTTCATGCAATGATTTAATGAGCATAATGATTTTAGAACGATGATATTTTAGCAACATAATTTTTTAACGCCAAAACCAGTAAAATAATTATATTCTTACATCAAGACAGAAATTACGTCTTGCCTTTATATCATTCAAATTTATACATATTCATTCAAGAACAGTTTACTGCAATATTGGACCAAAAACAATCACAGAAGGATAAATAGAAAACAAATATATATATATATATATATATATAACCAGAACCTCTTATATATTTTTTGGTTGATAAGAAGATAAATTCTAGTCTGTCATTTTTTTGGTGGTACTAAATTAATAATCTAACTTGAACCGGGTTTTTTTTATTATTATTATTTAAAAAAACGCATTACAACAGGAGTAAATTACTAAAACAAACAAACAAATTCGAAAACATATTGAACAATACCAGAACATACACACATACACATATATACATATATATATGTACGTATATAGAAGAATCTCAAAAGGATGCCACAGTAAACTATGCAAACAAAATGACATGCCATGCGAAGAAAAACTAAAAAGAAAAGAGGATTAAAAGGAAAAGAAACCGACCTCCATATCAGAATTATTAGTACTCCGCAAGCAATTAGACATCCTTTTCTTCTCTCCTTTTGATTTTGTTTCTGTTTTTCTCTCGAGAAAAAAAAAAAGGTAATACAAAGTGGTAAAAGAGATTAGGGCACAAAACTTATAATCATCATAAAATGGGTAAGTACCAAAAGGGTGTTGAATTCTGTAAAAGCTTCCATATAATTATTACTACTACATATAAATCCAAAAATGGAAGAGTACAAGGAATGTCAAGAGGGAAAAAAAAAAGAGAGCGAGAGAGAGAGAGAGAAACTTCCACGGATGATTACAATATATATATATATATATATATATATAAATGTATGTATGCATGTATATAAGGCAGCTTCCATCTATATCCTTGTCTCAAAATCTCTAAGAGATTTGTTCTCCATGCATGGAGGGATTTAAATAATACTCGTCTTTAAAAGGAAAAGAGGATTAAAAGGAAAAGAAACCGACCTCCATATCAGAATTATTAGTACTCCGCAAGCAATTTGACATCCTTTTCTTCTCTCCTTTTGTTTTTGTTTCTGTTTTTCTCTCGAGAAAAAAAAAAAAAAAAAAGGTATAAAGTGAAATTACTTTAAAAAAGATAATAATAAACGAACGTCATAATGTATTATTTCAAAAAGTCAATATATTTTTTAACATTACATAAAAATAAATGATAAATTACCTGTCGTGTCTAAAATTTTTCAAGAATCTGTGATTTAATTCCCCCTTTTTTTTTTCTTCATTAACAGTTTCTAGGCAAAAATAGTCTTTCTTGTTAATAGACTTAAAAATTTGTGAATCACATAAAATCTATTATTCAAATGTAATTAGAAAACATTGTACAGGATTTAATTTATATGTGTCATACACATTGTTTGTTCTATCTAATTTTTTTATATTTGTTAGTAAAAAAATTATTTTACATCCTTTTAAAAAGTTCAGGGAGCTCTTAGCCAAGAAAAAAAAAATTATAGACCAAATTGTAACTTTATAAAAAGGTTAGGGATCAAACAAATAATTTACTCGAAATAAAATAACTGATATTTTTAGAATTAAAATTGTGATTTAACCATTGAATTAATTTTTTTTTAAAATTTAATATATAAATAAGAGCACATTCATCTTTTATAAAAAAATAATAATAAAAAAAAAAACATTCATCTTGTGTTATAAAATTTTAATATAAACACTTATAAATTAATATTTTATTTAAAAAATTAATGAACTCCAATTTAAAATTTTCAATTTCAATTGATGATCTAATCAGAAGCTTAGTGGGAATAAGGAATTGAAACAACCCAATGGTGTCCTCAAAAACCAAAAAAACAAACAAAAAACAAAAAACAATCCAACGGTGAACAAAGCCTCTATCCAAGATATAATGAAAGTAATAAAATGAAAATCTATTGTATCCAAGATATATTGTATCTTTCGTTAGTAATAAAATGAAAATCTATCTTGTGTGCACAAAGTTATCCTATGATTCAATATTATCCAAGATATAATATGTCATACACGTACTTCCAATAGGTAGACTAGTCGGTGATCCTAGTATTTGGAAGTTGTAATTCAGTTTTCTAACGACACTTAAAAACTGAACGACATAAAAGGAGAAAACGACAAGTATATGATTGGGCAACACCAAAAAACAAACGACATCAAAGGTGGAACAAAGAAGAATCAAGCTTTCTATTTGTTATTTTTCTCCAATGGCATATACTATAATATTACATCAAAGATTATATTTTATGATGGGTTATGAATATCAATAATGATGACATATAATAGTACTGGATTAAATGTAGAGATGACAAAGTTTTTCAATTAAAGTAATATAAAGTTTGTAGTTAAGAAAGTTGGTCTCCAATGAAAAGAATAAAGACATTCACCAAAACCAAAGATAGGAAACAACTAAATTGTTGACAGAGAGGACTTGTAATGCGTGGATGGAAAACAAGAGCGTGATGCTACAAAGATGCAAAGTGAATATATAAAAATAATGCGCAGATCTGTCAAACTATAGATGGAATCAAATATCAATTCAGTTCTCAGGCCTATCAATCAAATATGAATGCCTAAACTCTATGCTACGTTGGCAAAATTAAAACAAAAAGCCTCTTTTGTGATAAAATCAAATATCAAGACCAGCTTCAATTTCAAACCTATCTACAAAACAAGCACAGAACTATGAGTTAGGGCTCTCTTAAGCTAGTAAGATTTGCATAACGGTTGAAAGGAAGATCAACAAAAAAAAAAAAATAAAGCTCGTATGTTAGGAAAAAGGAAAGACACGGAGGTAGGAGAGATACAACAACTATTTGTAGCATTTTTTGGTGTAAAATAAATGAATAAAAAAATAATTAAAAAAAAAAAAAAAAAGAACTAAGGGGCAGAGTAAACCAGCCAATTTTTTGGAAAAGAAAATTGGAAAAAGTTTTGGATAGCCAAAAAAAAAAGGAGTAGAGAGACAGAAGCATATATATATAAGAAAAAAAGGTTGAGTCGTAAACTCCCAAATTAGCAAAAAGGATAAAAAAAAAATCTCCCAGTACTCATATTATATCAAGTTCAAGATGCATATATGTTATATATGAATCTAGGAATAGTACTTGTTGTCCAGTTATTATGGAAATTGCATGTATAGATAGTTAAGTGTTAATAAGACACATAATTTCATCCTTACAATAAGAAAATTATCAGATTTAGAGAATAATCCAGAAAATTAAACAAAACTTCATCCTACACCAGATATTCTTTACATAAATAATTAGAAACAATGACATGCAGAATTTCATCGATCCAAGCAACCAAAAAATTAGAATTCCTCAAATACATACACTTTAAGCAACAACTCTCATTGGAAAACTTGTCGAAATTTCTATGGAAAATTAAGAATTCCAAGAAAAATTATAGATGAATACATCTTACTCGAAGTTGTAAATTTTGGGACTTTCTGAAACTTATTGCAATGGAGGACAGAGGGGCTAAAAACCCCATGACAAACAAACACCAAAAAAAAAAAAAATAATAATAATTAAAACCTTAGAAACCAAATAAGAAAGAGAAAAAGAACACGGAAAAAGAAAAACATGACCTAGAAGGTCATACATTAAGAAAATTAAAACAAACACCCAGAAACCAAAAAAGAAAAAAAAAAAAAACTAAAAGAGAAAGATGATCCAAGAAACCATATATTGAGTACATATTATACATACGTTTTTGTATGTGTACAGATATATATATATATGTGTGTGTGTGTGTGTGTGTGTGTGTGTCTGTGAATCAAGAACAAGAAAAGAAACAGGGAACACCTGAGCCATGGGCCGAGAAGGAACAACAAATGTACCAACAGCGTCAACAAGCAAAGCCTTGTGATTGATTTCACCATACAAGGACCTCCTATATTCCACATAGTCCTCAACACCCAGAATCTCCCACTCCAGATGTCTCAAACCCACGACCTTGCAATCGTTGGGGCCAAAGCAGACAAAGAATACTAACCCAGAACCGCCATTAACTCTATTTTGGAGCGAAATTGGTCTTGACCATGATTGGCGATGGCTTCAACGGTGGTTGATGTTCAGTTGACAGAGGGCCGATCGTGATTCCTTTGACGGTGGGCTTCAACTGGTGTCAACGGTGTTGCTTGTCAGTTTTCTAGCGGCTAAAGTCTCCAGACCCTTAAACGATCAGAGTTTTTTTTTTTTCCACCCTTCAATAGAGACAGAGCATGAGATGAGAGGGGGAATATGACAGATTGTCTCACTAGGGTTTCGCAAACAATTAAAGAAAGAAACGGTAAGGAGGAGATAATGGGAAAGAGGTGTGATTTTTCTTTAAATATAATACCTACAGTGAAAGTTTCAAAAAAATGTGTAAAAGAAAATTTAAAAAATAGAATTTTAATTTTTTGAATGAATATGTATTTAAGAAAAAAAAAAAAACAGAGAAAATATAACATGAACACTTTAAAAAAAAAAAAATCTATACGACAATAAATTAAAAATTAAAAAATGTTTTTAAAGTTTTAAAAATCAATTAAAAAAAGTAAGCTTAGATATAAAAATTTTCACTAATTACTAAGAACCTATAAACTATTTAAAAAAAGAAAAAGATATGTGCAACGTGGAGATCAACTGCAACTTACATTTTGCAATATTAATGAGTATAAACATATTTAATTAAATAAAAAATTTGAAGAATGTATAATAATGTTCCAAATCTTCAATGGGAACATTTAAATTAAAACTTATGGGGCACAACTTTTTTATTCGAAATTTCAATCTTGAAAATTTCATAAATTGAAAATTAAAAATATATATTACAGAAGAAAACTAAAATTTAATTAAAATAAGAAACGAAAATGCTACCTTGGAATTTTCCTTCTATCAATTTCTATATAAAATATTTTCTACCTTAGAGTTTGATAGAAATTACATTATATGAATTAGGATTATATATTTTAATATTTACTTAGTATTATCTTTATCTCTTAGTGTTATTTTAAATATTAAAAATTACATTTAATTTAGGATTTTGAATCATAATTATTTTAAGATTTATCTCATATAAAGAAGACATTTGCCTTTGTTTTCCTGTCTATATCAGTCTTCCGTCATATTTTAAGTATAATTCATATCATAAAAAAGGTTAATGTTGGGTCCGTTTGGGGGAAGCGTCCAAATGAAAATATTTGGGATGAAAACATTTGAATGAAAATTTAAACATAAGTATTTGAACTGTCATCCAAACTGACGTTTTGGATGTCAACATTCTGAACATAATATTTGAGCATAAACTTATGCATTGTTTGGAACTCAGATTCCAACTTAAAAATTTCAAGTCAATTTTGTCTTTTTTTTTTTAATTCAGCAAATTTCTTACTAGGTTATGAAAAGTGAAGTAACTCAAACATAAAAATTCCAACTCAAACTAGTATTCCAAAAATAAATATGCAGTTGAACCAATGTATGACAATGTCAATCAATATGGTCACTCATGTTTGATTGATTTCGATGGTTTTAATGTGTATATTTATCCACTAATCAAATAGTTGACAAAAGTAATCCACTAGTTTATCACTCTATTTATCGCTTATTAGGCTTCGTAATCGAGCCGTTGAATACCATTAATTGGAAAGTTAACTAATAATATGTATTAGCTAAACTACTACTACCTATTAAACTTAGTGTTACAATTTGGTGTACTATTATTTATTGCTACAAATCAAGATTGACATTTTGTTAAAATTAGATGTACATAATTCACTTTGTTGTTGTGGCATAAATAATTACGATATTCGTGTTGCTCATCCTTTGAGTGTCGATCCAAATTTCAACATAAAATGGGAATGATGATAGTAAGGACATTGTTGTCGATGTAGAAGTTAACTGATATAGTAGTTCATATGCATATCATATATTAACCTTCTCTTTTGATATTTACATTTTCTGTTAAATTTTTGGTGTTTACTTAACTATTAATAAATATCTATAGAAATCATGTAATTTCTTGTAATAATTACTCAAGTTTGGAATAAAAGTTAAAAAAATATACATCAAATTAACTAAAAATTTAGAATTTATCATCGTAATGTTTAAAAGGGAAAAAAAAAAAAGACAATATCAGAATAATTTTTGTTTTTTAGAGTTAATGAGAAATAAAATTATAAACTTGAATAGACTACAATATATTCGTCAATTGTCAATGTATGGTGATGTATACCTCAATCTTGTCATTATTTCTGCGTCTCATTTCAAAGGAGTAACACGAACATCTTATACATTCTAATTAAACTAACACCTATTAATTTTCTCAAGAGAAATAATTCAGTAAACCATGTATCTCACGTTATCATGCTTATATAGTACACCAATCTACTAAATGTTTCAAGCATTGAAATAAACATGGAAGCAAAATTCTCCGAAGAATTGACTTGCAATTTGGGAATGTCGGAATGTGGACATTTGTAATCTCAATATCCTAATTTATTTACAAACTTCCTTATGAAGCCGTTGGCCGTCAAGGAATTATTACGAAGAATATTCAATAATGCCGTCGTTTAAACTGAAGTGAATGCCCTTTTTTTTTTTTTTTTTTTTTAAATTGTAAATGTAAGCAAAACAAGCTAAGATTTGCTCTTTGCATGACAAGAAAATGTCATGAACAGATAAACAAAACAATCTGCAGACTACAGTCTACACCAAAGGAAGTTGTTCACAAAGTTATCCTGTAATTAATTCAACTTTATCCTATGAATTGGGGTTCATAATTATCGATTTTCTAACGTTCCTGGGTTGTAATATAAATTCTTAGTTGTTCTATCATATTATAAACCTTATGCTGGGTGGTTTTAACCATGTTCAAATGAGAGAAATTAGACGCAAGGCACTTATACTGTACTACAATATAATTTCTTAATGGAGAGGTTTATTGTTAATTTCTTTTCTTCTTTTGGAGTAAGTATACTACAAGAAATTTCACCTTCAACAACTAATATTTTGGTCATAGAAAGCCTGAAATTAGTCGTAGAAAACCTTTTGTGACTAAAAAAATTTAGTCGCCCCATGGTCGCTGAAAGGCCGTCGTAGAATATCATTTGTGACTAACAACTTGTAGTCGCCGAATATGCCGGCTTTTGGCGACTAATAATTTAGTTGTAAAATAAATTTTTGTTAGTCGCAAAAGAACTTAAAGGGTACCAAAAGTTTGTGTAGTAAAGAGACCAAATTTACTTTCACCGACTATGTGAAAGTTATTTGGCAACCAACGATTAGTCGGTGTTAAATCAATTGTTAAACATATAGTGACTAGTATTTTAGTCGCTAAAAGATTAGAGTTTATGACTAATAATTAGTCACTAAAGTGTTTTCATTTAATCTTTTTACGACTAATAGTTAGTCATGAAACAATTTGTTTGCAAACTTTAAGTGACCAACTTTTAGTCGCTATTTAATGGTAATTCAGTATTTTTTTTTATTTTTTTTTGACTTCAACGACTAAAATATAATTGGCAGAATGAATTGAGTTTCACTTTTTGTGACTAAAATTTGGTTGTCAAAAGTTTTTTTTTTTTTTTTTATAATTGGATTAAAAGAATTTAGAATCAACATCTAAGAATCAAATATACAAAAACAATAAACAATTGCTGCCAAATATACATATTATCACGTAAGAATATATCTAAATAGTATTATCACCTAGTTAAAAAAGATTCAGTCAATATTTAAAAATAAACATCAAACTAAATAGATGAGTATATCTCAAAATATAAAGATATGAAACCAACTAGATAGGTGTGTCTCCAAAAGAAGAGGGAAAAAGGAAAAATAAAAAACCCAAGTAATATCAAACGGCCGGTGCAGGAGGTGGTGGTGGTGGTGGTTGTTGTTGATATGGTGTTGAAGGATGCTCATCCGGTCCATTCATAAGAACTATCATCTCCCTTCGCACCTCCTCAAGAAGCTCATCTCGTAGTTGACGCCGCAAGGTTGTAACCATTTCGTTTCGTTCTCTTTGAAAATCCATTCGCATTTGATCAGCCATGTCACCAACACGTTGTTGAATTTGTGCTTCAACTTGAGATGAAGTTTGGGTGTGTCCTTTACGTGGTATAGGTCCAAGACCTGGTATATATCCATTTCTTTCACAACCAAGAACCTGAGCACATATTGCAGCCTCATCCACAACCTCATTGTTGTCTTCTCTTTGTTGCCTTAGTTCGAGCAAAGAGTTCTACAATTTTAACAATAGATTAGCAATCTAAGCACTAAAATAAAGTAGATGCTAATATATATTTTAAAAAAAGTTTAAAAAGTTAAAAAAGTAAAACATACATATCGTGATGCTGCCTCTTCATTGATCCAACCATGGGCTGCATTTCAATGAGTCTTCCTAAATAATTCAATCCGTCCAAGCTCAACAATATCATCTGATAACTGTTAAACATATGTCATCTTAGTAGATCTACAGTACAAATAGTAAAGTATTAAGGGAAAAAAAAAAAATAATGTTGCACCCTTGAATTTATATGCACGTATACTATAGTTGATTTCTATTGATGATAATTACTTCATATACAACCACAGTCGGAGAAGAGAGAACCTCACGATCCAAGCCCTTACCTTTTGGCCATATGGACACTAGGCAAATAGATCATAGACAGCTATACATACATTGATACATTAAAAAAATAGTGAGAACAATCTAATAGATTTCCTTTGTTTTGTTTGTTCTAAATCTAATCAACTAAGTTTTATAAAGAACAACATTTCCTAAAGATTTTTTTTTCTGGAATACCAAAAAACAAAAATTTTACTTGATAACATAACAGTTTAATGCAATTCATCATGAGGTGTTAAACAAGAGGATCGTTGCTCTTTCTTTAACCAGTTGAAAGTTCTTTATTCTTGTACAGAACGGCATAAAGTCCTAAACTTATCTGTTTTAGTGTTTTTTTAATACTAAGATTTAAAATAAATAAATAAAAAAAAAAGGAATTCAATTTAGAACTTTAACTTATTAAAGGCTTTTTATGCTGACTTCTAAAGTTACAAAGACACTCCTTGATTCAAAAAATGTAATTTAACGAAGTTAAGCTGAAGAAGTTTTGACCTAAAATATAGATTTTAATATCTCTGTAATTTGATAAAACATAAGGATATTGGTAAAGCTCTCCAATGTCGAAAATTGGAATAGAAAATATTAACAAAAAATTACCTCTTGTGTCCGGTGCGCAATAAAAGACTTAGATCCACCTCGATGAACATGTGGGAGTTTACCTCGGTTACGAACTGATGCATTGGATCTATTCTGTGTCAAGTAATCTTGCATTAGCACACATGTTAAAAAGACATGCATATAGTTTATAAGACAGAGCAGACTACATGCCAGGGGATATACTAGCAAGAAATTAAGCAAATCAAAGGGGAAATAATAAAATCAAACCAGCCATTGTGGGTTGCTAAAAATGTTGTCACATAGCCACTCCCAATCCTCAGTTGATCTCATGTTTGAAGGTGGATGAGCTCGTGGATCCTCTCCATTCTTTACCATGTCCTTATAATATCCATGCATGCTACTTCGATAGTTTTTGTAACGATTGGAACAATGGCTATCAATGATTTTCATCAAGTCTGGATCACTTAAGTTTAAGTTGAACTTGCCCTATATCATGTCTTAAAAGAATTTTATAAATCAATATATATTTATAGACTTTGACATAATGAGGATTATATTGCTTAAAGTGAAAACTTGCAAAAGCAATGATAAAACTTACTATTATTTTATTATTGTTGACATAGAGATAAACACAAATGCAAGAACCAGAGACAAGAAGGGCCAACTATTCAAGTGGATAGTTTTTATTAATCCCTTTAATGTATGAAAAAAGTTTAAAGCATTTTTAGGGTCAAATCATGGCAGCTTGATACATAAAACTTTGTTACTACTAATCTCTTTTAGGAACATACTTTACCATAACTGTAAGAGCAATGATACACATTGTAAAAAGTTATATCATAATTATCATAAATTGTAAGTTACCTTAATACGTGTATAAATGATCTCCTTATCCACATCATCAACCTTACTCCATCCTTTGACTTTAAGTGGAGCATGATCTCGTACAATAATACCAATTTCAGACGCAAGCCTTGATGCATTTTTTCCATAAGGGTGGAGCTCACCTTGCTTATAAGCCACATTCAACTTCTCTCCTTGGCTAATAAAGTGACTCATGCCCTTACTTCGATTAGGGCCACGAGTTATTTTTTTTTTGGTGGTGCTAGAAAAAAAAAAAAAAAAAAATCATCACACTGCAGTATATCAAAGAATGATATAAAAAATATAAGGCTAATTTAGATATACCAGAAGATGTTGGATCTTGTTGGCCTGTGGGAGAGAATGACTCAGAAGGGGTGACAGTGGCTGGTGGAAATATAGAAGTTGATGTGGAAGGGATTGTTCTTGGTGTAGATGGAGTAAGGGTGGATGTCCCTGATATTGGAGGATAATTGGTAGGATTGGTTGGGAACTTTGATGGCATGCCTGAGGGCGTAGGGGCTGGTGTAGGAGTTCTCTTCTTCGGCGGCATGGCTGAAAAAAAAAAAACAAAAAACAAAAAAAGTCAAAGCGAATAATGATTAAAGGGAAAAATATGAAAGTTTATTAATCAACTAAAAATGAAAGCTTATTATGGTTGAAAACGAAATAAGATTCATGAATGACAATAATGATGAATACTAATGGAGAATTTATTTATATTATGTTGGTTGTTGCATATTTGTGAAACAAATGTAGATTATAAAAACTTGTTCCTTTTTTCTTTTTACCACTTCTATTAACAAAAAATGATCAAAAAGGAAAAAAGGGAAAGAAAACATCATTTTCACACAAATGTAAAAAGTAATTACTCTCATATGACCACAACTTTTACAACAAAACCAACTTCATCAGCATGATTATTACTATTATTATTGTTATTGTAGAAAAAATACAATATAGCAAAATTAGTGTTCTTATTATAACCATCATATCTGTTTAAGATTCTCGTCAGTTTTATAAAAAATTTTATTTTAGTATGATTCCATTCGTGTTAAGATAGAATACGACAGTTTAATGCTACAGGGCGCAAGTGGATAGAAGTAGTAATAAATTTCCACAAGGGCATGTTGAGGGGGGACACAAACGACATACAAACAAAACAAAACGAATTCTGTCTTGAGCTTATTAAAAGATAAAAAGAAAAAAGAAGAAGAAGAAAAAGGAAAGAGAAAAAAATAATAATCATCATTATCGTACTCACGGGGACAACAGAGGAGGAAGTTATGTACCCAAAATAAAAATAAAAAATAAAAAAATAATAATATTTAATTTAAATAAATAAATAAAAAAAAAAAAGCAAATGCAATGAATAGAGGGCGTTTAAAACATGACAGGAAGGCCCGAGCTGTTGTTCAACACAAATGTGAAGAAAACGTTTTAAAACTAATTGTAGTGATAGAAACGCCCAATTATTTGTCACTTTTAAACTGCGATTTCATTAAACAAGAACAAAGGTCACAAAGGCTACAGATAGCTAAGGGAACAGCAAACTAAACATACCAACAAACAAACAAGAGCAGCCAAAAAAGCAAAAAAGGCACAAGCACACAACAAATGTTTCCGAATACTCCTTCTCAAATTAAACTAGTTGGAACGTGAAACAATCGATTTATTCCGACAAAGGGATTAATATGATCTGACTACTGCTTCAAGTTCAACCTTTGAAATTAATTAATTACAAAACAAAGGGAAAAAGTAAAGCATAAAAATGTTAAAAAGTTCCATAAAGAAAATTGAAAATATCTAACATATTACCTTGCTATCATTCTAGAAAGATATAGCACTAGCTTCTCAAAGTCACAACTGTTCTTCGTAGTACAATTCGTAGTACTTAAGATTTCTCTCCCCAAAATCCCAAACCTGAAAGAATGCACGAGAAAACTGAAACTTTACTTTTCAGTGTTCATAATTATCCAACAAGAGTAACACAAACTTCAGAAAAAAAAAAGGAAATAATACAATGCTAATAAGTTCTTCCTAAGTTAAGAGACAAGCGAAATTGAAAGTACTCCTAGTTTAATAATCACAAAAAAAAAAAAAAAAACACATAATGCAACAAACCTGTTTCGTAGTTCTTCTGACAGGGACTCTAGAGCATATACAAGGCATGTATTTGTAAGGGACGGTTATATGTTTTCTCATAAAAAGAAAACAAAAAGAAGTTACAAAACTGTAAAGTGCGCACTTAAATTGATAAAACGTGGTAAATTGAGCGCCAAATTTTATCTTCTTTTTTGGAGGGAAAGTGTTTTTTTCATTTTGGTTTTATATTTAAGCTGCCTTTTCCCCTATGGACAAATACTCTGTTTTTCATTTTAATTCAAATAGTATCTAATACAATGATTTTAAAAAGAAAATTAAAATTTTATCAACCCAGATAGAAGGAAAAAAATTAGCCAAAGACATGTAAATTAAGCAGCTACTCATCACCGTAGCCAAGAGTGCGCCACCGTGTCGAGGCTGCTTCGAGACCACCGGACCACTCGGCATCTTCCCCTGCTGCAAATCTCCTTTCCACACAGTCAATGACAAATTTTGGAAGTGTCAAGTATCTGTTGTCGAACTGGTGCGCCATTGATGTCTCAACTAGCCTTGTCAGAGTCGTTGCTCTGTTTTTTTTTTTTCTCTCTCTCAATGTTGTTGTTGAAGTTAAGGTGAGCAAGTGTTGTTATTCGAAGCGTGTCGAAGGACCGTGGATCCGGTGAATAGAGCCGGCGAACTGCTATGGACGGGGAACTGGCACGTAGGACAGGAGGCGGCGGTCGTGACGATCCTCCACGGAGGAGCTTTACGGCCGATGCCGGAACTCCTCGGAGGCGTCGGCGGTGGAGGAGGAGAATAAAGCCCGACGGCGGCGTCCGACGAGGCATCCGAGGTAGATCGGCCTCTTGTACGGACTTTTGGAAGCTTCGAGATCCAAGCTTGACCGATCGCCTGAACGGTGAAAGCCACCGACTGTGAAGAAGATCGAGCTCCAAATCAAAACCCAGAAATGGAAGTAAAAAAAAAAAAATCCAGAAATGGATTTTGGCAAACATTTGTTGGAGATTTTCGTGGGCATTAGTCTGCTTTGACACAGACTATTTAGATGAGACATTATAAGTAATTATTCTAAAAAAAGCTTTATCACCGTCTCCCCCAATAATAATAATAATAATAATAAGTTGAAAATCTATTATTTTAAAATATTAAATACAAAGAAAAATTTTATGATTAGTTGACAATAAAGAAGTTTCCTAATGCACATTAAAAAAAAAAAAAATGTTGGCCACCACAAGAGTGTTTCAACTTTCAACGACTTGTCAAATTATCAATAACTCACAAATCAAACATCCAAATTGTAATGAAAATAAAACATTCACAATAATAAATAAAGCATCCCTAAGGAAACTAAAACATTCAAATTCATAAGAAATAAAATATTAAAATTGAGAGTTTTAAAATAAAATATATTATATGTTCTAAAGTTTTTAGACTCCCAAGAAAAGCTTTCTCAATGTACTTGCAAACTTCTTCTATAGTTAATACGAATCTAAAAAATAAAAATAAAATAAAATAATATATTTGTTAATTTAGTAAGTGTTTAATAATTTAAAGAACTAAATAAAATATTGCTTATCAAAACATATTATAATTTCAAATATAATATAAATAATTACCACTTGCTATAAGTCAATCACTCTCATCAAGATCATCAATTTCTTCAATTAAATCATGTGTTGTAGTGATATCATTTGTTTCCACACTGTCATCTGTACCAAATTCTTCATCACTGTCCATATCTGCATCTAATTCATGTTGAATTTGATTATCAAAATCATCTAATGGCACTTCATCGATCTCTATTAGCCCTTCATCTTCACGATTCAGAGCAATTTCTACATTAATTGCCTCGTCAAATGTTACATTGATGTCATCTGATCTTTCCTCTTGGTAAGCTTCACTAGAAAAATTGACGTCGTCCTCAAATTCTTTTGCATTTTCTAGCATTTCTTTTGGAATATCCCAGAGGTGACGATGATGAACCTTTTGCACAACTTTCCAATTCGAACCCAGCTTGTCATCACGCAAGTAAAATACTTGATTGGCTTGGTTTGCAAGGATGAACGGTTGATCTGTATACCACTTCAAGCTTACATTATTGCTGGTAAGATGATATTCTTCACGTATATTATTTCTTCCATCACTCTTATACCATGTGCACTTGAATAATACTACTTTATGGTTTAATAAATAGGAGAGCTCCCATATCTCAGATATAACACCGTAAAAGTCACATGTGTTACTATTATGTTCACCCTCTACCCAAATACCATAATTTTGAGTGGACCGACTAGCATCTCGACTTTCCGTATGATATCGAACTCCATTTACTATGCATCCACTGTATCGATTAATTCGGTAATCCGACACAATCGAAAGAGCATACAACGAGTCACTTACTTCGCCTGGTGATGAATTACGTTTTGTTCGGATCTGTTATTAACCGTATTTGTTAGTGTAGAAAATATTTACAATTAAAATATTTACATATTATAATAAATCTTACTTTTTCGGTAAACCTAGATGGAAAATGTGATTGTTGTGCTTGTAAGATATTTGTGATCCCTTGAGATTGTAAAAATTCTGCATGTTCCCTGTTGGACATTGAATTATATTTCAATCGTTATAAAAAGTTTGTTAATATATATATATATATATAATTGATGTATTTAAAAGAAACTTACTCAATATACGGTTGCACTTCAGGACAATTGTTTAAAATGTACCAATGTGCATTGCTATGTTCGGAAATATCAGTTTTTGTGTAGAATGAATCTTGTCTCCCAAATAACCTTATAGGTTGAGCAAAAACTGACAATGTAGACTCTGTTCGTTGTTCAACACGGTCTAAATTACGCTCTGGGCGATTAAAACGAGTTTCAATTCCATGAAGATACATTGAACAATAGTTTATTGCCTCATTGGTGACATACGCTTCTGCAATTGATCCTTCTGGTCGAGCCTTATTCTTAACATACTTTTTTAGAGTTCCTAATGCCCTGAAAGAAAACATTTTATGACGTTACATTAATTGTTGTTGTTTCTAACTTACATAAATAGTTAAAACCATGATTTTATTACCTTTCAAATGGATACATCCAACGTGTGTGTACTGGACCAGCCAACTTCGCTTCATAAGGTAAGTGTACCGCTAAGTGAACCATGACATCAAAAAATGATGGAGGAAAAATAGATTCAAGCTTACACAAACACTTAACAATCCCGTCTTGCAAGGCATCCAAGTCTGTAACATATAATGTCCTCGCACATAACTTTTGAAAAAACAATGATAGCTCAGCAATTGCAACAATCACATCCTTTTTCATATAAGGCCTCAACCCCACTGTAAGGAGACGCTGTAATAAAACATGGCAATCATGACTTTTCAAACCAGATATCTTCCCTTCACTTACGTTCACATTTCTCGAAATGTTTGCTGCATAACCATCTGGAAACTTGACTGAAGTTAACCACTCACAAAATTTTCGTCGTTCTTCCAATGATAACGTGTAACGTGCTACAGGCTTAAAATCCTTGCCATCTATTTTTTGTATATGCAATTCTTTGCGTATATTCCAGTATTCCAAGTCACATCGACCTTTGTCAGTATCCTTTGACGTTCTATCTATACTTAAGATTGTCCCATAGATATTCTCACAAATATTCTTCTCAATGTGCATCACATCTAAATTATGTCTTAGTTTTAGTTTCGGCCAATACTCCAACTCCCACAAAATGCATTTTCGTCTCCAGTTATTCGATGGCATGTCGTGGCTTGTAGTTTTTTTAGCATGCTCAACTCGTTTTCTTTTTCTACCATGCGCATCAAATTTTTTGCCTTTTCTATCTATTTTATATTTTTTTCCTGGAATATATTTGGCCACCTTTTCTAATTGCTTCAAGAGATCATCACCTGTGAACATTTTAGGAGGAGGTCGTTTTTCTACTTTGCCATCAAAACGTTTATCTTTCTGCCATGGATGATCCATAGGCAAATATCGACGATGGCCTGCATAACAGATTTTGTCCCTAATACCGGTCGAAGATTTGTCCTCATTACAAGGAGGACAAGCAAAGTAACCTTTTGTGCTCCACCCAGATAGTGTACCATAAGCAGGAAAGTCATTAATTGTCCATGACACTGCAGCATGCATGGTGAAATATTCATCTTTTGATGCGTCATAAGTTTTCACTCCATTTTTCCACAAGTCTTTCAACTCTTCAATTAAAGGTTGTAAATAAACATTAATGTCATTACCTGTAGATCTATGACCGGGAATTAATATTGCCATGATAAAAAACATTTCTTTCATACATCTCCACGATGGCATGTTGTATGGTACTAACAGAACAGGCCACACACTATATCTGGTACTACGATCACCAAATGGGTTGAAACCATCAGTTGCAAGCCCTAACCTAACATTTCTCGGGTCCTGTGCAAACCATGGATACTCTTTGTCAAACTCTTTCCAAGCCTCAGCATCTGCAGGATGTCTAAGCACACCATCAGTATCGACCCGTTTTTCTTTGTGCCACCTCATGTCATCACATGTGTGTCGCGACATGAAGAGTCTTTGTAGACGTGGAGCAATTTGGAAATAAAACATCTTTTTTTGTGGTATCTTTGTCATTTTCGTACCAGCCATTTTGAATCTTGGCGCCTTGCATGTGGGACAATGTGTAGCATCCTTGTGTTCTTTCCAAAATAATACACAATCATTAATACACACGTGAATTTTTTCATACCCCAAACCAAGGCCACGCAACATTCGCTTAGCTTCGTAGTAGGATTTTGGAAGGTTATGACCAGTTGGAAGTAATTGGCAAAGTTCTTCAAACAACATATCAATCGATTTGTTACTCCAATTGTTCAACATCTTCAGATGCATAAACTTAACAGTGATATTAAGAGAAGAAAACTTGGAACAACCTAGGAAAGATCTCTTTCCTTGCTTCTTCAAACAGCTTATTCAAGTGATTAACTCCAGTATGGTGTGCTTCCTCTACGGTTGTCTCGTCCTGATTAATCCCTTGGGGTACTCCTCTCATTGCATCTTCAAGTGCAGGTATCATATCATCATTGTCATCTGGACCTTCATCATCCTCTCCCACGTCTGAAACAACCTCTTCTAGATTATTGACATTTAGATTCTCATCATCCTCTCCATGATATGTCCAATTCATGTAGTGCCTAGAGAAACCCTTAAACCATAGATGTCGTTGAACTGTTTCTAGATCTTGAGAATAATGGTTTACACATTCGATACAAGGGCAGCGAGTCTTGTTGTTCTTGTCCAAGTGATTACGAGCAATTTCAATGAACTTCTCAACCCCACTAGTGTATTCTTGTGATAATTTGTCGTTGCTCCATATCCAACTCTTGTCCATGATTGAACTTTTAGCTGCTCAAAACATATTAAAAAATAAACTTTTTTAAAAGTTTTTTTTGAGTTTTTTTTTTTTTTTTTTGATGAATAAGCTAATATCATTCAAAGGAACAAATAAAGAACAATCAATAATGGTTCGACAAGAAACAACATATTCTACCCAAAAAAAAAACAAAAACAAAAACAAAAATCAAAAAAATACAACAAGAAAGATTGATCAGTTATTTGTTTTTGTGCAATGATATTAAAACATGAACTTGTCAGCTAATATGTTTGAATGAAATATATTCGTATACAGGATATGAAAAGCATTACCAATATTCAACTATCAGGAGACATAACAATATTAGGAGAGAAAATATTTGAGATCATGCAATCAGTAATGAGAACACAAATTAGTCTTAAAAGCTACATCAAGTCGCAAACTATCCAACTAACTAACATTGACATATTCAACATTGGTGTTTATAATACAAAAAAATTCAATGTGAATGCTTGCCTTATGAAGAAAAAAAAGAAAAAAAAGAAAAAAAAAAAGACGACAATATATTAACAGAATCAGTATATTAATACAAACTCAATGCAATGTTTAATTGTACTTACTTGGATTCGGGGACTTCAATATCGCAACTTTTTGCAATGGAGATTTGTGCTCTAAGAATTTAGTAAAACTTGTATTGATAAAATTTTATTAGTTGACTTGTAAAATAAGCATAGCATGTTCTCTATTTATAAATCTTTTTTTAAATAGTAATTCTAATCTTAATCCTATTCAAATTTGAAATAGTAAAAGATAACTCTTAGAATTTAAATAAAGATAAGCTTTTAAAATTAAAATTCTCTTTAATTATCTTATTTATATACTGCATCACTTTCTTATTTGTTATTGTTTTAATTTCAGAGGTATAATCTGATACCTAAATTGAAAATAAATCTTTTTTTAAATGAAACTAATTATGTTATAACAAGCCCTTAAAAAATCGCATTCCTTGAGCGGGAACCAAAGTCCATTGGAGGGAAAATCTTCACAACCCTGAAAAATATGAAAAAACAAAAAAAACAAAAATCAATTTTTTAAAAAATAACTGCAAATGCTCCCACATTCTAGTTTTTTCGAAGTTCTGTTTTTTTTTTTTTTTAAACTTGTTTTTTCCAAAGGAGTAATTCACGTATAAATATAATTGATAACAAAATATAAATATAAATATAAATTTAATAGCTCTTCCGTGCTTATTTTATGTACATTTTTCACTTTTTTAAAAATAAAAGAGTTCGAATTTAAAAAAGAAAAATCTTTACAAAATAAAAGAGTCCGAGTTTTTTTTAATATTTACTTGGATTAAAATAGTTTTATTTGTTCGCAAAAAAAACATTTTGTTTTTTTTTTTTTTGAAGCAATATGATTATATGAAGATGTTTTGCATTGTGAAGATTACACATTCAAGATTTAAATTTTATTATTAGGATTTATCATTTCTTTATCTATTTTTTAAGATTTATCTTCATGTTTTGATTTTTTAATTCCTTAGGTTTACCTTTATTATTTAATTTGTTACTAATAGGATTAGGACTTTACTGTTACCTAAATATATGTGTGTTGCACTCTTCCGTGCTTATTTTATGTACATTTTTCACTTTTTTAAAAATAAAAGAGTTCGAATTTAAAAAAGAAAAAATCTTTAAAAATAAAAGAGTCCAAGTTTTTTTTTTTAAATATTTACTTGGATTAAAATAGTTTGATATGTTCTTGAAGCGATATGATTATGTGAAGATGTTTTGCATTGTGAAGATTACACATTCAAGATTCAAATTTTATTATTAGGATTTATCATTTCTTTATCTATTTTTTAAGATTTATCTTCATGTTTTGATTTCTAAATTTCCTTAGGTTTACCTTTATTATTTAATTTGTTACTATTAGGATTAGGACTTTACTATTACCTATATATTGGCTTTGCTTTTAAAATATTATTCAGCTTTTGGTTATATTATTAAAACGTGAGAGTAGTTTTCTTAGGCTACTTTTTTTAATCTTTTGTCTAATTACTGTAATCAATCAATTCGGCTGACATTGATAAATAGCTAATCTATGGGGAACTTTATTTCCTTCACGATATTAACAATATTTAGGAAATACATGAATATTAGGAGCCAAGCAAAAATGTTATTGATTGCATATAAAATAAGTTATTTTGTTCAAGTTTCCTAAATTCGTTAGAAACTAATGTTTTTATGGAAGGAAATATCACTTTTTAAAGAATTAAGAATTATTTCGTTCAAAAATTACAGTAATTAATTAGAATTTAGGTTAAATATTTATAGCAAGTATGACTAAGCATGTAATTTAAGATACAATAGTTGGAGAAAAAAAATATTAGAAGGTTTTGTTTAGGGATCAACCGTCAAAAAGTCAAACATTTAGTAGATTGGTATACTACATAAGCATGATAATGTGAGACACATAGTTTACTGAATAATTTATCTTGAGAAAATTAGTAGTGTTAGTTTAATTAGAATGTATAAGATGTTCGTGTTACTCCTTTGAAATGAGACGCATAAATAATGACATGATTGAGGTATACATCACCATACATTGACAATTGACGAACATATTGTAGTCTATTCAAGTTTATAATTTTATTTCTCATTAAACCTAAGAAACAAAAATATTCTGATATTGTCTATTTTTGTTTTTTGTTTTTCGTTTTTTTTTTCCCCTTTTAAACATTACAATGATAAATTCTAAATTTTTAGTTAGTTTGATGTATAGTTTTTTAACTTTTATTCCAAACTTGAGTAATTATTACAAGAAATTACATGATTTCTATAGGTATTTATTAATAGTTAAGTAAACACCAAAAATTCAACAGAAAAAGTAAATATCCAAAGAGAAGGTGAATATATGATATGCATACGAACTACTATATCGGTTAACTTCTATATCGACAACAATGATCTTACTATCAGCTTTCTCATTTTATGTTGAAATTTGGATCGACACTCAAAAGAATAAGCAACATGAATATCGTAATTATTTATGCCACAATAACAAAGTGAATTATGTACATCTAATTAGAACAAAATGTCAATCTTGATTTGTAGCAATAAATAATAGTACACCAAATTGTAACACTAAGTTTAATAGGTAGTAGTAGTTTAGCTAATTTGTAGCCTTCCCGATCATGTAACATCTAAGTTATTCAAATTAGTCCATCATATTCTTTTTCTTACTATTATATTTGGATTTTTGTTCTTAAATGACAAAAATTCCTCCCCCAATATTTTATTTACCTCCACTCTAGTGTATTGTTTATGTCTTTTTAGATTTCTACTTGCATATTTATTTTCGGAATACTGGTTTGAGTTGGAATTTTTATATTTGAGTTACTTCACTTTTCATAAGCTAGTAAGAAATTTGTTGAATTAAAAAAAAAAAAAAAAGACAAAATTGACTTGGAATTTTAAGTTGGAATATGAGTTCCAAACAATGCTTAAGTTTATGTTCAAATATTAGGTTCAGAATGTTAACATCCAAAACGTCAGTTTGGATGACAGTTCAAATGCTTATGTTTAAATTTTTCATTCAAATGTTTTCATCCCAAATATTTTCATTTGAACGCTTCCCCCAATCGAACCCAACATTGACCTTTTTTATGATATGAATTATACTTAAAATATGACAGAAGACTGAAATAGACAGGATAACAAAGGTAAATGTCTTCTTTATATGAGATAAATCTTAAAATAATTATGATTCAAAATCCTAAATTAAATGTAATTTTTAATATTTAAAATAACACTAAGAGATAAAGATAATCCTAAGTAAATCTTAAAATATATAATCCTAATTCATATAATGTATTTTCTATCAAACTCCAAGGTAGAAAATATTTTATATAGAAATTGATAGAAGGAAAATTCCAAGATAGCATTTTCGTTTCTTATTTTAATTAAATTTTAGTTTTCTTCTGTTATATATATTTTTAATTTTCAATTTATGAAATTATCAATATTGGAATTTCGAATAAAGAAGTTGTGCCCCATAAGTTTTAATTTAAATGTTCCCGTTAAAGATTTGGAACATTATTATACATTCTTCAAATTTTTTTATTTAATTAAATATGTTTATACTCATTAATATTGCAAAATGTAAGTTGCAGTTGATCTCCACGTTGCACATATCCTTTTCTTTTTTAAATAGTTTATAGGTTCTTTGTAGTTAGTGAAAATTTTTATAGCTACGCTTACTTTTTTTTTTTAATTAATTTTTAAAACTTTAAAAACATATTTTAATTTTTAATTTTTAATTTATTGTCGTAAAGATTTTTTTTTTTAAAAAAAGTGTTCATGTTATATTTTCTCTGTTTTTTTTCCTTAAATTCATATTCATTCAAAAAATTAAAATTCTATTTTTTAAATTTTCTTTTACACATTTTTTTGAAACTTTCACTGTAGGTATTATATTTAAAGAAAAATCACACCTCTATTCCATTATCTTCATCCACTACTCTTAACAACGTTTGCAACATTCTTTTCATTATGCTCAAAAAAGAAAAAAGAAAAAAAGAAAACTTCTTTTAGATAGGTTTGAAAAAAAAAATCATTTAACTTTAAATTATTTTTCCTTTTAAAATGCCCTTACAAAAATAACTATTCTAGCTTTTTCCTTCTATTTTAAACGGAGAAAAAAAAAAAAAAAAAAAAACCACGTCAAAGCAACTTCTAAAAAAAAAAACAGAGAGAGGAGAAAAAAACCCGCCATAGGCAGCATTGCTTGGTACCCGCCAAAATAAGCGCGCCAAAACCTTTGGCAAGATGATCTCTCTATTTCCCTTTCTCTATCTCCTCCTTACGGTTTCTTTGATTGTGTGCGAAACCCTAGTGAGACAATCTGTCATATTCCCCCTCTCTCTTCCGCACACTTTGATCAGTTTATCTCATGCTCTGTCTCTATTGAAGGGTGAGAAAAAAAAAAAAAAAAAAACCCTGATCGTTTAAGAGTCTGGAGACTTTAGCCGCTAGAAAACTGACAAGCAACACCGTTGACACCAGTTGAAGCCCACCGTCAAAGGCGTCACGATAGGCCCTCTGTCAACTGAACATCAACCACCGTTGAAGCCATCGCCAACCATGGTCAAGACCAATTTCGCTCCAAAATAGAGTTAATGGCGGTTCTGGGTTAGTATTCTTTGTCTGCTTTGGCCCCAACGATTGCAAGGTCGTGGGTTTGAGACATTTGGAGTGGGAGATTCTGGGTGTTGAGGACTATGTGGAACATAGGAGGTCCTTGTATGGTGAAATCAATCACAAGGCTTTGCTTGTTGACGCTGTTGGTACACTTGTTGTTCCTTCTCAGCCCATGGCTCAGGTGTTCCCTGTTTCTTTTCTTGTTCTTGATTCACAGACATATATATATATATATATATATATATATATATCTACACATACAAAAACGTATGTATAATCTTTTATTTTTTTTTTGGTTTCTGGGTGTTTGTTTTTATTTTCTTAATGTATGATCTTCTAGGTCATGTTTTTATTTTTCGTGTTCTTTCTCTCTTTCTTATTTGGTTTTTAAGGTTTTTATTATTATTATTATTATTTTTTTTTTTGGTGTTTGTTTGTCATGGGGTTTTTAGCCCCTCTGTCCTCAATTGCAATAAGTTTCAGAAAGTTCCAAAATTTACAAATTCGAGTAAGATGCATTCATCTATAATTTTTCTTGGAATTCTTTATTTTCCATAGAAATTTCAACAAGCTTTCAAATGAGAGTTGCTGCTTAAAGTGTATGTATTTGGGGAATTCTGATTTTTTGGTTGCTTGGATCGATGAAATTCTGCATGTCACTGTTCTAATTATTTATGTAAAGAATATCTGGTGTAGGATGACGTTTTGTTTAATTTTCTGGATTATTCTCTAAGTCTGATGATTTTCTTATTGTAAGGATGAAATTATGTGTCTTATTAACACTTAACTATCTATACATGCAATTTCCATAATAACTGGACAACAAGTACTATTCCTATATTCATATATAACATATATGCATCTTGAACTTGATATAACATGAGTAATGGGAGATTTTTTTTTATCCTTTTTGCTAATTGGGAAGTTTACGACTCAACCTTTTTTTCTTATATATATGCTTCTGTCTCTCTCCTTTTTTTTTTTTTTTTTTTTCTATCCAAAACTTTTTCCAATTCTCTTTTCCAAAAATTTGGCTGGTTGACTCTGCCCCTTAGTTCTTTTTTTTTTTTTAATTATTTTTTTATTCATTTATTTTATACCAAAGAATGCTACAAATAGTTGTTGTATCTCTCCTACCTCCGTGTCTTTCCTTTTTCCTAAAATACGAGCTTTATTTTTTTTTTTTGGTTGATCTTCCTTTCAACCTTTCTTCCTTATGCAAATCTTATTAGCTTAAGAGAGCCCTTACTCATAGTTCTGTGCTTGTTTTGCAGATAGGTTTAAGATTGAAGCCGGTCTTGCTCTCAAGTTAAGATATTTGATTTTATCACAAAAGAGGCTTTTTGCTTTAATTTTGCCAACGTAGCATAGAGTTTAGGCATTCATATTTGATTGATAGGCCTAAGAACTGAATTGATATTTGAATCCATCTATAGTTTGACATATCTGCGCATTATTTCAATATATTCACTTTGCATCTTTGTAGCATCATGCTCTTGTTTTCCATCCACGCATTACAAGTCCTCTGTGTCAACAATTTAGTTGTTTCCTATCTTTGGTTTTGGTGAATGTCTTTATTCTTTTCATTGGAGACCAACTTTCTTAACTACAAACTTTATATTACTTTAATTGAAAAACTTTGTCATGTCTACATTTAATCCCATACTATTATATGTCATCATTATTGATATTCATAATCCATCATAAAATATAATCTTGATGAAATATTGTAGTATATGCCATTGGAGAAAAATAACAAATAGAAAGCTTGATTCTTCTTTGTTCCATCTTTGCTCGAAGTAAACTAATAACATCTTGTAGATCATGTTTTAACTAGTAACATCTATATTATGAATAATTTTTTATTTTCATTATTAGTTTATGTTAATCTCAGATGAATGATATGACGAGTATAGACAAAGTTCTGACTTTATTTATTAGTTTATATCAATCTCGGATGAATGACATGACGAGTATAGGCGAAATTCTGACTTTATTAAGGAGTACAGTTGTCGTAATGGATGTCTACCTCTAATTAAGTGGGGTAACATTTGTCGTGGCTGCTGTGTCAGGGCTTTGGTAATTTTTTTTTTTCTGAAAAGTAAAGTTTTGTTGATTCCACCTCACTTTTTCTTTTCTTTAAGTTTTTTATTCATTTTTTTCCTTGTCCTAACAAAATTATTGGAACTGCAAAGCACATTGACGACATCAGAATTCATTAATTACCACCAAAAGCTCAGATGTCAAACGGAAAATTTCATTGGAGTAGCAAAGGTTAGGATGTAACTTATATTCTTCTTTTATTTTCTTTTTTCCATGAGCTTCAATATAACTTAAATGTAGGACCTTGTATTTGGTTCCAATATTTTTGTTTACGAATTTTTTCAATGATGAATGTTTGAAATACTTTCACCATGTAAGGATAATAGTACTAATTAACGTGATTATATTATGTAACAGGTTTCAAGTTACATACCCTTGGAAATTTCAGGTGTAAAATTTCAGGTGTAAAATTTCAATTGGCGCACTAACCTTTTATTCGTAAAGAATAGGAAGAAATGAAACCAACTTTTGAAAGTTTATGAAAACAAGACAACATAGTAAAAAGCTAATTGAAAACAACTTTTAAAAAATTTGAAGATAATTCATGCATTTGCATCTATTAGTATCATATTGAAATTTTTTATAGTAGTTTAGTTTGATTTGCAACTATATGATTCTTACAAAACAAGACTATTGAAATGAAAGGTATGAATTTTGTTATGTTTTGTTTTTTGGTTTTTGTATTTGTTTTTTTGGGAACTAAGGATGGTTAGGAGATTCGAATTTTACATCTCATGCTGAAGTCAAATGTGATATTACCATACAATTATGTGCTACTTCAAGTTGCAAAAATTTTTTGTTATTATTTTGCTTATTATTCAATGTAAAATCATGAATTTAATTACACGTAAGAACTCCACACATGTTTAGTAGTCATTTTTATTGTCTTATAACTTGTGCAATGACAAAAAATTTCATGACATTTTTCCATTAAATGTCGCAAAATATACCTTTCAATGACATTTTTCTGTTTAATGTCGTCAAATGATCTCTTCTACGACATTTAAAAATAAAATGTCGTCTTAAAGATATTTTGACGACATTTTCAGAAAAATGTCATAAATTTTGTGTCGTTAAAAGCACTTTTTGTTGTAGTGTATCAACATATGAAAAGAATAAAAGGTAAATAGTACAAAACTTTTACATGATTTGATTAATATCTTTTACCTTCTACAACTAAAAGGTTAGTCATTTGATAATTTAGTCATGTAAAAAAAAAAAAAAAAAACTTATACTTTTTATTAAATGTTTTTGTGACTGAAGCTTAGTCGCAATACAGTAAATTTAGTGAGAAAAAGAGTTTGGTTGTTGAATGTGTAATTTCTTATAATTTTTTGTAGCTAATATTTTAGTCACAAAAGGTTGTTACTCTTTAGTGACTAAGTTTTGTCGTGAAATAATACTTTCAATGACTAAATTATTTTAGTCGGAAAAGTTTGGTCTTCCCTCCATTATTAATATTTGGCGCCATAATGTTTTGTGACTAAATATGCCTTTAGTCATTGAATCTACCTTTTTAACGACTAACGGGTTGGTTATTAATAGATTTGGTGTCGAAAACATTATATTTCTCGACCAAATATTTTGTGACTAATTTTTAGTCGTAAAATGATAGATTTAGCGACTATAAGTATTTAGTCACTAAAAGTTTAGTCGCTAAAACTACAATTTCTTGTAGTTATAAATACATTTTAAGTCTTGGTTGACGTAGTTATACGAAGATTGATAGTGTCACTTAAATTGTCAGTCGTTTTTTTTTTTTTTGGTGTCCTTCGCTTCTTTCATTCTTTTCTCCATTGGTCGTTGCTTATTCCATTCAATGTCGTTCAGTTATTTTTGTGTCGTTTATCCCTTATGGTGTCGTTCACTCAATTCAGAGGCATGTTATTCTTTTCCGTCGTCTCTTGTCGCTTATTAGTTTTGATGTCGCTTTCTTCCTTTATATTGTCGTCCATAAACTTTTTCGGTTTTGATGTCGTTTATTTTTGGATGTCGTTCTATCATTCCAATGTCGTTTTCTCATTTTGTGTCGTTCACCTTTTACTGTCGTTTTCAATTATTTGACTTCCATGTCGTTGTCGTTTTTAATTCTTAACATTTATCGTTTCCATTTTTTTCATTTCTATTTCGTTGTTATCGTTTCCATTTTGCTGCCTTCTCTCTCAAACGGCAGCACAGAAAAAAATCACTCCTCCAAAGCAAAACGAAGAAACCCAAGACTTCCTTCCTCTGAACCTTGTTATGCATAATTCAACGACCAAAACTACTGGTTTGTAGTATTTTGTTTACCCAAAATTCTCTTGGAAATGTTTATTTATTTATTTTGAAAAATCTGAATCCCATTCAAACGACCATGTGCAATACCATATACATTGAATTCCAGAAGGAAATTTTCTTATAACTGATTTTAATTAGGATTTTTGAGTCATGCTAGTCTTTGACTTTTCAAACAAACGAAAGTGCTTAGTATTTTAATCAATATGTAGATTTCTTTATTAGAGAGAGGTTAATCAATTGTTAATATCTAATTGTCGTTTTTCTGATTGCATGTGGTGCAACTATATATATAAAACAATACGTCTTGGAAGACAGTGGAAAAATGAAAGATTTAATAATCTATTAAAAGACGAGTTTCTACAAACTTCGATGTATAATTGTCTCTAAAATTTGGTTGGGCTCGTGTGTGTGTGTGTGTGTTCTCTCTCTCTCTCTCTCTCTCTCTCTCTCTAAGATAGGATTCTAAATTTCTTTATTTATATTTATAGTTTTCTTTTTATTTTAATAAATTTGGGTGGTAGATTTTTTCTCCCATCCACTTATTATTATCTTTTAAAATTCTATGTTAGATAAATAAACAGTAACGATCATACTGATAAATATGAAGTTGGAAAGTGATTTATGTTTGATAAAGTGTTTTCGGAAACAACATGTTCTTTTCTAAGGACGTCAATTAAAAAGACAATTCTTTTCACGCTATTTTTTGCTTTTGAATTTCCATGCTGTTACCTTAAGTTTTCCAAAGTACTTCTTCTTCTTGATCTTTTTCCTATACATTTTAAAGCTATTAGCGTTTAGGATAAACTTGACAAATTGTCACATTCTCTAGAATCCAAAAACTTTTTATATTTTTTAATTTTTTTATTCCTATTTGTGAATAAACCATTAAAAAAAAAAAACTTTCGGGACGCTTTCTTCCACTAAATGGTACTGGCCAAATATATATATATATATATATATATCAATAAACAAATATCTAATTGTGATGTGATTCAATAAACATGAGATTCTTTATACGTGGCAACCTGCAGCCCAAGCCTATAAATAGCACCTCTAAATGCACATCTCTTCAACACAGAAAATCTCAAAGTTCAAAACAACCCTCCTTATCATTTTCCTCTTTGTTCCCTTTCAAAACCTTTGATCATCATGCGTGTTTTCACTTACGAGCACGAGATCACCTCCTCCATCTCTCCCACTAGGTTATTCAAGGCCTTCCTCCTTGACGCCGACAACATTATTTCAAAGGTTGCCCCCCCCCCTCCCCCCCCCCCCAGGCAATTAAACACGTTGAGATCCTCGAAGGAGATGGAGGGCCTAGAACCACCAAGAAGGTCACCTTCGGTGAAGGTAAGTTAACAATTTTTGTTTATCTCTATTATCATGTTTATTTAACATTCTTATGACATATTTTACTTATATTATAAATTGGAAGAGTATAGTGGAAGAATTTCTTTTTCTTCTCCTTCATATGTTTAGTTACTAAATTAGAAACGTGACCAATAAAGTTTGTAACAAATCAACGGCTACCTTTTTTTTTTTTTTTTTGTCTATGTCAAACTCTTTCCCTTTTTATTAAAACTGATTACGAATGAGTGAATTCCCTCTAAAAGATGGTAAGCAAGTTTTGAAGTACTAATCAAAATGTCATGTGAATTTCATTTGCAGGCAGCAAATTCACATACGTGAAGCACAAGGTTAATAAAGTTGACCAAGACAACTTCACCTACAGCCACAGCTCGATTGAAGGAGATGTTTTGTTGGCCAAAATTGAGAAAATCTCTAATGAAACCAAGTTGGTCGCATCCCCCGATGGAGGAAGCATCGTTAAGACAACTAGCACATACTACACCATTGGAGATGCCGAGGTTGACGAAGAGCATGTTAAGGAAGGAAAAGAAAAGGGCTCCGGTCTGTTCAAGCTTGTCGGGGGCTACCTCCATGCAAACCCTGACGCTTACAACTAAATCTGTTAAACTATGGCTATCTCGTTCTTTTGTCTCCCCTCAACTTCTCTAGTCTTACCAATAAGAGTGTGGAATACTTGTGATATTCTCGTTCGCGTTGAAATGTTTTTAAAAAATTTGTATCTTCAATAAATAGTTTAATTTAAAACATATTTGTACTAGAATATTACATGTGATTGATCTACATGTTACCCCCATCGTGTTTAATATTTAAAGGCGTTGACTATCACAAAATTATTCTCAAGAAAATTCAATATTGGCCGCTTAAAACTGAATATGTGTATAACGTTTTTTTTTTTTTTTTAATGCAAAACAAGATGACTCTTGGGATATATAGGGATATATTACGTTTTTTTTTTTTTACTTCTTAATTAATTAATTTTTACTACTTTTTATAAATTCTACATATATGTATATATATATATATATTTTTCACAAATCTAAGATTTACACTTTGCATGATAGGCATCATTTGTCTCGAACGATATCTGTCCTTATAAGGCAATTTTCATGAACAAGTAAACGAAGAAACAAAACAGAATCTACGTGACCAAGGAAAGAACTGTCATCAAAGTTATCCAATATTTCAATTTATCTGAGATATCATACTAATACGCTTTTAACATATACATTTATATATATATATATATATGTGTGTGTGTGTGTGCATTGATAGGGAGACTAGCTAGTGGACGTTGTAATGATCAGAAGTTGTTATTCACGTTTTTTATTTTTATTTTTTATTTTTTGGCATGTGATTTTCCAATATTGTTGAAAAAACTTTCTTCTAGAGTTGAATGTTTTTGTTGTGAGAAGTTTGTCTGAATCGGGTTTCCGATTTTTAATTTTTTCTTTTGTCCTGAGAATTATTAGTAATCAAAATACTACAACCATTGTTTTTTGTCATTGAAATGGATTACAAAGATTAGAGGAAGGTGGTCCATATGGGACGTAATTCTTCTCTTATACTTAGTTAATTAATCAAAAAAAAAATTTTCAATTGTCAACTCAAGTTAAGCGACGAAAATTTGTCTCCGAAACTGCTTTTAATTTGTTTTCTCAGTGTCCTTTATTTCTGTCGGTATACTTTTTCTCTCTCTGGCGTTGTTTATATTCAATTAAATGTCGTTCACTTAGTTTGCTGCCGTTTATTCCTTATGATGTCGTTGAGTGGTTCATTTATTTTAGAGACATTTTTCATAGGGGAGAGACATTTTTTTTCTTTTTCGTTGTTTGTTACATATATATTGTTGCTTAGTAGTTTTGGCGTCGTTTTCCTCCTTTATTTTCGTCTTTCTACTTTTTCTTCTTTGATGTCGTTTGTTTTTTGGTGTTGCCCAATCATATACTTGTCGTTTTCTCCTTTTATGTCGTTCAGTTTTAAGTGTCGTTAGAAAACTGAATTACAAACTTCCAAATACTAGGATCACCTTTATCATTTAAAAAAAAAACTCTTCTTTGATGCCTGACATTCTCCTACAAACTTCACACTTGTTACTTGTACCCAGCCCCTATTAAGGAGTGAGTTTTTCTTTGCTGCCGTTTGGAATTTGGCTCTTCAGTATTACTAGAGAAGTCCGCAAATTTGAAATGGAAACGACAATAATGATATCGCAACGATGAAAATAAAGAACAAGAAATGTCAAGAAATAAAAAACAACGTGAAGAATAGAAAAAACGCCACTAAAAAGTTGACACAAAAGGATAAAACGACATTAAGATGATGGAACGACACCAATACACAAACGACGTCAAAAGAGCAAAAGTTGATAGACGATAGCATGAGGCAGAAAGTGGACTCCAAAACCTATTAAGCGACAATTGACAAAAAGAATATACGCCTCTGAAATAAGTGGACGACACCAAAAAATAAAAAACACGACAACAACACAAGTAAACGACAAAAAATAACAAACGACATTTCATGGTGTAAACGACTCCCAAGGGAGAAAAGGACTACAAGAGAAGCAAAGGACGCCAAGAAAAGGAACGACAGACAGTGACCTTACAATCTCCTTATTAAATAGCTACGTCAGCCAAGACTAAATATGTCGTACATACTTTGTACTAACAAAAGAGTGAAGAAAATTAAAGATAATCAACCTCTCCATTAAGAAATTAATGTGATAAAACTACATTTGTATATTATATACCTCATTTGGATCTAGTCAAAGAGTACATCACTATATTCTTTCTCTCATCCATCACTAGTTCGTTAACTTTTTTTCTAGATTTAACACTTGTGTCCCCTTCATCTCCTTTTAATAATATTATGACACGTCAGTTGAGAATGTATATTTAATTACAATATCATGTCATATCAATTAAAAAAATCGTATTAGTTAAACATTTGTCATAATATTATTGAAGAGACAGTAATAGGGACACAAATAATGAGACATATGAACTAAACCCCTTTTTTTCTTCCTTGTCTGTACACATGGTTTGCCGACCGCAGATCTAATTCTTACCATAAGCAAATCTCCTTTGACAAATGAATAACCTTTAAGTCATCAAACTTCTTTGTTTTTTAAGAATTTTACCATGAGCACCACCAATGATAAGCATCATCACTAACTAAGGGACAAGAAACCCATCCATTTTTAGCAGGTGATACTCAACAAAACCATTGATATTCTTCAACATTGTTCAGGG